>CM052194.1:1459159-1816184 GCA_028455805.1 Lasioglossum figueresi | reverse complement strand
AGAGAGAGAGAGAGAGAGAGAGAGAGAGAGAGAGAGAGAGAGAGAGAGAGAGAGAAAGAGAGTCACCACCAAAAAATGCTGTACCATTATGCAAAATACTGTTCACATTATTAAATATGTTGGTATTTAATCAATTGCTACACATTTAAGTATTGAATGAGGTATAATATCAACAAATTTCGTGTTCATAAAAAAGACTATCAGATAGAATGGAATTATTCTAGGTCGGAAGAAATGTTTAATTTTCGAGTTAAAATTGCTCCGAGTGCAAAAGGTTAGTTTACAAGTAACGGGAAAAATGAAAAGAACTGTCGGTTGGACCTCGATAACCTTGAAAAAATATAAAATATTGCTGGAACGGGTGAAAACGCTATATCCTGATGGAACATTAAATTTTGCCATATAAATTTGTAATCGTTAAGGGTGTTGGCTCCAGCGAGAATGCGGTGGCACACTCGCACACCGCTAGGTCAGCGTATACAGAGTGTTCCGTAATTCATGGTACAAATTAGATCAGGTCGCTTATATGGTTGGTAATACGACGAAAATCGAGAATAACAAAATTACGTGGCAGGCTTCGGGTTCAAGAAAATTAAGTTTAAATATCGGTCGAGTACACACACGCGGCCTTAATAAATAACCGATATCGCTATCAACTCAGAGCATAACGTTCCAATTCGATACGAGTTGGGAATAATCGTATTCCGATAGTAAACAAGCCCTGACGTTGTACCATGTACAAGCCTGGTCGCAACACCGTTACGACATCGGTTATTTATTAAGGACGCGTGTACTCGACCGATATTTAACCCTTTCGTCATTTTTTGAAAAATCATAATTTGATTCAAGGAACTACTTAGCAAAGCCATGATTTCTTTCCAGGAATAAATAATTTGTAATCGAAAGGATTAAATTTAATTTTTTGAAAACGAAGCCTCCCACGCAATTTCGTCATTTTTAATTTTCGTCTTATTTCTGGCCACAGAATCGACCTGAGCTAATTTGTACCATGAATTATGGGACAGCCTGTAGACTTATAATATTCGATAGCACGAGACGTAAGCAAGCGTGACGTCGCGACATGACTGCGGATGACACATTATCTTAAATATCAAGAGATTCAGCACCGAAGTGTAATCCAAACGGGTTATAACCGTCTTATAATAATTTTATAATAACAACATCTTGTATTTATCGTGCATTTAAGATTCCCAAGTGCATTTTAATAAATCTCTAAGGTATTTTATCGATTGGGACGGTGCGATCGAATAAGTGCTATTTAACAGTCTGCCATTAAACCGAAGTTCGCTCAATCTAATCGACAGTTCAGATTTTTTAGAGTAAAAGTCTTGATATTGTAGATCACAGCGACGGAATTAATTTTTCCTTGAAAATGAATTTTGTCCTGCTAACTGTGGAATTCGAACCACTGTGCGCTGGTCTAACTTCGGCTACTCTCTCCTGTATCTATTCACATACGATCGCGAGGATGACGATCATAGGACTTGTCCCTTGCGCGGCATTCACGATGCTCCTCGATGTCCACCGCGAGCGAGCGCTTCATCGAAACCGACAAATTCGTCTTGCATACAGAACGCCGCGCGACGGAATCCGATTCCAAAGATAGAAAAGCGGGACGAGGTTAATCCGGTGGTCTCCTTTTCACCGGGGAAGAAGAAGCGGCGCGGCGCGGCGCGTTCTGGGCGAGAGGATTGAATAGAATTAATATCTAATTGTTAGCCGGGTGTACGCGCGACTCGCAGCGCTGCGCAGCGCTTTTAGAACAGCGTTTTCGGCGGCTGAAAGGCCCACCCAGCCGAAGAATAGTAGCCTTAACTAACTATAGACTCCTTGGACGACATAATCTCTATCCTAACATGCGAGGCGAGTGTGTTCTTTGCCGCTAAGTACACATTCAAGGATGCTTCCAACCTCGCGCGTTTCACCGTCTATCGTTCGTGTTCGTCGTTCGTGTTCGTCGTGTGTGTGTGTGAGTTTGCGTGTGTGTGAGTTTGCGTGTGCGTGCGCGCGTGTGTGTATGCAGTGGCGCGGGTGCTCCAGAGAAACAGAGGAAGATAGAGTATGCACGGCGAAAGAGAGAAGAGAAAGAGGAATCGTGAGAGGGAGGGAGAGTTTACGAGGGTGTGTGCGCGCGTGGTAAAGCGAGTACGTGTGAGAGGAGGGAACAGCGAGGGGACATGCGAGAGCTCTGATCTTTATGAGTCACCGTCATTCGGATAAAAATACCGGGGTGCTTGTACAAACAGTTACCCTTCGGGTGTCTTTTCGAGCGGCGCTCTATCTTGGACAGGTTCACACGGCACTCGACCAACCAGGTGGCTTCACCTGAAAGACAGGAGAGAGAGAGAGAGAGACGCTTTCTTTTTTTCTCTCGCTCACTCTCTCTCTCCCGCTTCCCATCCTACCTCTGGATTATTGAAAAGAGAACACCGAGTATACTCCCAGAAACGGCGCGTATTATGTCACCGGGATTGTGCACCGCGATACAAGCTCCCGTGAGACTATGTAAAGTGGACGCTCGTCGGTGAGGAATTAATCATCCTCCGTCGTTGTAGACTATTCGGAATCGGAGTCGGATGATTGATGCTGGCCGAGGCCCGCGTTGTTCGTCGGACTCGTTTCGTTATGGTAATCGGTACGACGTGAAACGGAAATGGCAGATATCCAGCGAATCTTAAATCATCCGAAATAAATTTGTTCGCGAGGAGTATGCGCCGCGTATGCACGGGCACACGTACACGCCACCCGTTTACGGAGCGGGTTCGCCACGGTAGACAGCGCTGCGGGTCATTTGTCAAGAAGCTCGGCAGCCGATAGATTCCGTAGCCGTATGTACCCGAAAGATCGTAAACTCGGGGATACCGTTAGCACTCTCTTATTTCCGCGTAGAGCACACCGTACGATAAATAATAACTGTAAGCACGTATTCTGGTTCATGGGTTCAGGACGGTCATTGGTTGAAGCTTAAACTATCGTCGCGTCTAGGTAGGACGACGTGAGGCGAGGCGAGGCGAGGCGAGGCGAGGCGAGGCGAGGCGAGGCGAGGCGCACAGCCTATCGAGCAAAGATCGATCAAGCCCCAGGTAAACTAGTCATAAATACGCTCGACAATGCCCCGCTGTTTGACACTAATACTAATGATCGCCACTACTGCCTCGATAATAGATAAACCGGTACAAAGGCGACGGAAAATCGGTGAAATTGAGCAGAACGGATGCGTTTCGCCCGTGGCCCTTTGAATCGACTGTTTCCGCTCCGCTGGCCATGGTCTCTCGACTTTAATGATGGGAAATGACGGTTCATCAGCCGTCGACGATCAGTTTGATTTATTTCGTGTATGCCGCGCGATCCTTCCCTCGCCAACAACCTATTCTACTTCAGTTCTGGATAGATGCGTTTCTTTTCTCGCTAAAGGTATTCTGACTTATTGTTCAACCTATTCGTGCAGTTGTAACCAGGCTATGACATTTTATTTACCTACACTTTTGTAATTAAATTTAATCCTTTGGTGCACGGGTTGGATCTGTGACTAGGATTGCCAACCGTCCCGGATTGCACTCTAACAAATCTCATTCGTTAGACTAATCTTTCGTTCTCCTCGAACAGTCGAAGACTGTCTTTTCGAGATCTCTCATTCGCTCGTTAGGATAATCGAGGATCTACGGTACATGCAAAATGAACCGCTGCGTGTAGCTCGATATCATCGAAAGTCGATGATTCGACCGCAGTCGATCCCGATTGTTTTTCTCTGGACGGGAGCGTGTGCGCGGTCCTGCCACAGCTTTTTGGCAAATAAATGGCGGCGAGTTCGGCGTCCGGGCGCGGTCGCACGCATCATCGCATCGCAGTGATCAATAAATTCATTTATTATCAAACGCGAGTTCGCGAGCCAGTCGACGAGCTCGTATCGAATTAAATACTCGTCTGGCCAGCTCAAATATCCGGACAACATCTGCGAGCCATTTCGCGGTGAAATATATGTGTGTTTATGTCCGGCGGGGCGTTACCTGGAATCGTTGCTGTCGAAAGAACTGTTCGGCATTGGGAGGGGCAATATGATAAATATGATCCCACCGTCGCGATTAAGGGCAATTATTATTTTATTACGTTGGTAGGAAGACATAAAGGTTAGTTCCAACGGCCACGAATCCGCGGGAAAAAATATGAAAGAACAGACAACGATCCGGCTCACCGGTTCCGTGATACAAGCTAATAAAGTCGCAGCCGCTAATTCGTAGGACCCTCGAGGAGGAACAACCGTCGTTCAATCGAAGGGGTCGCTCGGTCTATGAAACCACCTACGGCGAAGGAAATACGCTTTTAGGTCTCTTTGGGGGCGTTTAGATTCCAATCTAATAAATACTTCCTAGTCGGTCGTTCTCGGTGGCCTGCGGGACAAGGGGGGGTGAAAGCTCAATGAGTTAAAGTTTCCGGCGTGAGAACGCTCTTTTTCCTACGGTTCCCGTCACCTGTGCTCATCACGGGACAGGATTCTATCAACCAAAGCTGCATTGTAATCGATTCGCTTCACGGCCAATTTTATTGCGCCCCTTGTCTCCTAAAGACGCCAGCAAAACAGAGCCCGGGAATCGTTTTTGGACGGTCGACCCGGTTAAGAGTCGTTCACCGACACGTAAATGTAGCACCGGCTACCGACTCGGTCGAGTAGGTAGGATAGGAGACAGATAAAAATCCAATTTAATCCTGGGGTAATCTTTACGGCGAGATTTGGCATTGGAAGGCCAGCACGGGTGCTGCCGGTCGGGTTCGAGGCTCGTGCAAAAGAATAGTAATTTTAATGGCGCGCCTAATGACACCGAGCCCTGAATTTACGACCAATCGGCGAATTGCGGGTGCAATCGTTCCATTAGAACGCACGACGAGCCGCTAGGAGATCGATGCAATCGCGGAACGGAGTCATTATATCGTGTCTAGGTATAAACGACGACCTTCTCTATCTGCTTCCCCGTTTTACTTTATTATTCTTGTCCCGTTGTCCTGACGTATCGCGGTAGGGCACACCCACGACGCCCATAAATTCACTGCGAAAACCCATGCAACCCGTTCGTTCGTTCGTTCGCTCGCTCACTCGTCGGGGCCGACTCGTTTCCTCGGCATTGGGGTAACAGTTTTGCAACGCACCGAACATTGTTCGTCGTCTGTCACTACCGTATACTTATCGCGTTGCCGCCGGCCGCTATACACGATATAATTCTACCGGCAACGCGATTCTACCAGAGATCTCGCGCTGGCGCGGAGCCCCTATGCTCAAACACACCGTCACGTTTTTCATCGGTTACCTTTTCTGCGGGGAGTCACGGTGCCTGGCGAGTTAAACGCCTCGGACACGTGCAACTTATTGTTTCTTCGTGGCCTTTGCAATACGTGTCCCGCTGAAATTCTTAGACCTCGATTTGCCTTTATGTGCCCGCGTATGCGATTCGTCGCGAGCCACGCAATCCTTAATTTAACCAAGCCATCCACTGTCGCGAAAAAGGCGACGACGAAATCGTAACCACCGATTAAGGGTAATTCACGAACCATGTTTTTTCTCCAGCTGCGTTTTCCCTTCTCAATTTTCAGATTTTTCGTTCGATCTAAAATATTTTTGATCCGAAGAGAGTTAACGATTTACGTGAGCACAGTTTTTATTAGCAGATGTGTTTTATGTAGTGGAGTAACGATCCAACCGTAAACAAAATAATCGGTACTTATTAATGAAATTGTAAGTAAAAAATAGGGTGCTTTGCCCTCAATCAGTGGAGATTATCGTAAACAACCATTGGCGAGTTATTAGTTGCGAGATAAAGTGATATGTATTTTTATAATTTTGCAAACTTTTAAAGAATTTGTAAAACGATCGAAATTAGGCACCAATATCATCGATTAGTTCTCACTTTCTTTTAAAAAGTAAAGGTCTAGGGAATTGCGACACAGCATTTAACTACTGCAAGACAGATTCTGATTGGCACGGCAAAGATGAAATCATCATTTGATAGTATTATACTAACAAAGGATGATCCCGAAGTGGCGTCATAATGCGACCATCGTTCACAAAAAGCAAAGGGCGAAGACAGCTCTCAAAATGTGGGGTAAAAATCATATTTGGTCAAATATGATATGTTGCATACATGCACACATCTGTTGCAATTCGTCTACGAGTTATTTTCATATAAAATTTAACGTACGAATACCAATATGTATCGACGAATAAAATATTACTCTCGTTCACGATAAAAGGTTTCATTGTTTATCGAAATTTGATTCCATGTTTCAGCGGGGGGTGATAAGAATGTACAGTGTCAATTGACACGGGTTAATAAAAGTTGACTCGCGACTCGTTCTGCAGAAGGGGAGAAATAATATATTCGGAAGACCTTTCACCCTTTCGCGTATCGATTTCGCTGTGAAAGGCGGCCTGCAGGATCGGCGAATATTAATTGTACAGGCTTCCGTCCGGGCGACACCAAAGGCTCTCCACCGTTCGCATTCGATTGATGTCAAGCCCGAAAACGCGCATTGGCCATCCACAGTCCACAATCCACCGTCCCGCGTTTCTCCGTTCACCCTCGGATTCGCGCTCGCCACGAGAAATCGTCCCAGTGCCGCGCCCGGAAATTGCGTTTTGTAATGCTTCTGGATGCTCGGCCCTCCCTGTCCGTGCGTACATAAACGGTCCTCTGTCCAGTCCGGTCGGGTCGGGTCGGGTCGGGTCGGTTCGGTAGCATGAAAAGTATAAAAACCGCTGAATCTTTGTAGGCACCGTAGCAACTTGGTAAAACTAATACGTGTTTTCGATATAAATATATTCCCGCGCATCACAATAACCATTGGTCCGGTCCGTTCCTTGGTAGGTCTCCCGGAGTAACTTTGGTCCGTCGGCTTCTAGAGAAAAGCACGAGGTCCGAGGGACGTCGACGTGGTCAAAAGATGAGCGTCCCTCCATGTTCGGCGCCCCCTCGTCGCTCCGCTATAAAGCAGTCGCGTGTCTCCTCCCCCCGCCTATATGGGGGTCCCCTCCACGCTCCCTGCCACCTTCACCCCGCTCGTGAATAGTCTCTATGGTGTTTCGGAACAGAGATGCTCTCACGATGGGGTCCTGCCGACTGCCCCGATGGCGTGACACGATGGTGTGACCGGTAACCAGCGTTCCCCCATTAACGACTAATGTCGATTCCGTATCTTGTTCTACCTGGGCTGCGTCACGGCCTCCCGGCTTTATTAGAATCAGGGGAGGATATATTAGTTCCTGATCCTTCTTCTACATCCCCACCCGTTCGTTCCGTTCGTTCGTTCCGTTCGTTCGTTAACCCTTTACGGTCAAAAGCATTTTCGTTGATCCGTTTCTGCCGGCCTACGCGACCTCTGTGTATGTAGTCTGCGGTGATTTCAGTATTCCAGTCTAGATTTAAAAGCTGTAAAACAAACAAGCACGCGTTGCCTTATAAAAATGACAATATGTAAATCATTTCTTATGAAAGCATCTTTATAATTTCAATAATCGTAAAGTAAAAAATCTAGAACCGGTCATTTGACTGATCGTGATAGGTTTAGTGTTGATATACGATAGTTAAAGGGCAAATACACCTTATTTTGGCTCTTACCCAGTTGTCAGCCGTCTTGAAAATAGGTCGATGATCATCCTATTCCCCACTTCCAATGTACATGCATTTAGAAACATGTATATTGATAATAACAACTCTTAAGATGGCTGAGAGTAGATACATGGTAGAGAGTACAATGAGAGTAGAACAAGAATAAAGGGTAAAATATCGGATTTTTAACCGAGATTTTACGGTGAAGGAAAATAAAATTTTGCGATAACTTTTGAGCAGATCCCCATCGATCTTGAGATATGGAATCACGTTATGGTAGTCGAGACGTATAATTTCCTCGCGCCCTGTACCTCGGGAAGCCCGTAGGATGCAGTCGGGGCCAGGCGTCGGCTACCGGTGGGCAACCACGCGTTAATCTCAGTTCATTTTTCATTTTCGTGCGGGTTCGAGCCGCACCGGTGCGAGAGTATCGCCGTGAACGGTGTCGATGAATGGATTCATCGTGGCGTTAATGAGAGGAGAACAAGCGGAGGCTATTTGGGTTTTGGGGTGGCGTAATGCGCCAGGTAGCAAACGCAGGAGGCCCGACCCGGCTTGTTTCGTTCCTCGCGGTAGATAGCATCGGCGACGAGGGAGCAGAAAACCCTTCCGCCGTAGTAAGCCGAAAACGACGTCCCTTTAACGCACTCCACGGGATGCACTTGGTTGCGCTTCGCACGCACACATGTTTACGCACACGCGGAAAACACGGCCCGTTCGTGCGAGTGACCCGCGTGTTCGTGTAAACGTTGGGAGGGTGAAGCAGTGACATAAACGCGGCCAGGATTTTTCTATGGCGTTCGGTGGCTCGAAAAAGGGAGTTATACCCGATAAGCATCGCAGCTCCCGGCTGCGTTTCGCTCGTTTATCACCTTTTTATCGCCGGCCGTGATTACCTGGCCGCACTCGACGTTAATTTACATTTCCTGGCCTCGTACGCCGCTCTCGCATCCTCCAGAGTCGCGATTAGCCCAAGGAGCTGACAGAAGCTCGCCGCAATAAATGGAATCGAAGGGGACCGACCGCTCTCCCCCTCCCCCCTCCACCCCCAGCCCTAGCCAACCCCCGTGCATGCTCTCTGTTTTACGATTTATCCACCGAAGGGAGTCTGACAGAGAAACAGAGATAGTTTCAGATTACATACCCGGTTGATTTTACTACTTTTATCGTGACCAGACAGATTTTGAGCATCTCGACGTGTTAGAGGCAATTAAAATTTTTAAGCGGGTAACGACTCTTCGGGTTTTGCAAAGCTACGCCAGCTTCTGTTAACGACTGGAGACTACAACATTTTATGTGAGAGTTTGGCATTGTTCGCGCCTCGCAATTACCCATCTCAACGATGCGCATGAATTAATTAAACACGATTGTAATTTACGAGATATTGTCGGGATCGAGCAGATTGCAGTTGTGTAATAAATTAACACGTTCCCTATTTACAAGGTCTACGTGCCCGTGATTGTGTGGGAAAAGTTTTTTGAAAAATCATTAAAAAACTTGTTTCTTTAGACAAATGAATTAAAATATTACATTTGTGTGAAATATGCACTATTGAGTTAGTCGTTATCAAGAAATGTTTTGTAAGTATTGTTTGCGTTATCGGATACACTTTAACCCCTTGCCCTACAATATCGTGTCAGACTCGTGACATAGTCTAATAAATATGTATGTTAATAATTTCCTTTAAGCCGAGATAAAATTCTTTTTGGTTTCGTTAACGTACAGTTATTGTAGAACATGTATAGGCATACGGTAGATATAAATTTTCTTCTTTCTTATAAAATTGCGAGACACAAAAAAATTTCTAATCACTGAAACCGTAAACTAAATCGTAGGGCAAGGGGTTAAATTTAACATGCATAATCAAGATGCGTATATACAATATTATTATAAGAATGAAAATATTTCGTGTATGACATATATTTTTAAGCCTCGAACTTCTCATTTCATGGCGTTCGAATACTTTGGTGACTCGCCGTATGTACATATAAATACAAAAGAGTTAAATGTCTCCTTACCTAAAACTATAACCAATGGCCATGGTATTCGAAGGATGCGAACGACTTCACTGGGTCCATTCTTTCTCTATTTTCTGATTCATCATGGACCAGAGGTTACGAGGTTTTCGAGTGAGTGATTCACGCGGAACGATTCTTTCGAGTCTCACGCGTTAGGGCGCGACCAACCAATCGCATTATCAGCCCGAGAGGCCGGTTTAAGGAAATCGTCGACGATTCCTTCCTCGGTTTCCCAGCTGGTGGAAGAGAGCGAGGCACGTGCGACCGTTTTTCTCGCGGATTCGTTCTCGTTCCGTTCGGCTGGTTGAAAAATGTTCGGGACGCGTCCCTCTTGTTCTTGGCTGCGTCGTCCTCGTGAAAAATTGACGCACAAGAATTCTGACGGGTCCTGATTTGTCAAACTCCCTTCGTTCGTCGGCGAGTAGGAGAAGTCTCGCTCGTCGGTGGACAAACGGTTGCAGCTTCGAATACCGTTCCCACTTTTTCTTCCATATCTTCTCTATCATCGTGCACGTCCGATTCCTCCAACGAAGAGGGGAAGGGACGGCCGCGCGACGGGGTTTTGAGTTTCAAAATGATTGGGGTAAAATTGGGGTAAGCCGATACCGTCTGACTACCCTCGATGTGATTTCCTCAAGGTCGATATATACGTACACACCGGTCAATTTAGTGGCCGTCTGTCACTCACCGGAGAAAAGATTCTGAAAACTTCTCAGACTTCCTTTCTTATAATGACCACGGGATGTCTCTTCGGGCTGACGTTACATCTCGGATTTCCATCAAAATGAGACCACGTTCTGGAATTTTTGATACCATCGGACCTATAGCTTTTATTCGAGTTGATTATCAAGATTTTTCGACATCGTCTTTATAACACTAAACCTACCAACACCGGTCGAAATGACCGGTTCCAGGTATTTTATTTTACAATTAGAAAAATAATAAAACTGATTTCATAAGAAACGATTGTATAGATATCTTTGGTAGTGCACGTATTACACAATAGGAGCCGCACAAAGTCGAAATAAAATCAATCTTGTCATTTTTATAAGAGAACATGTACCCGTATTGACAGTCGATATTCGTCACTAGACAACGGATCTTCGTTTTACGTAAAACTGGAGCGAAATAGAAAGTTCTTTCTTGATATGTTCGATAGATTGAAAACAACGTAATATAGTATTTTTACATTCTTCTGATATCTTTCCAACGGTATATAGTTGTTTGCGGAATTCTCATCCTATGAAATTTTATAGCTGAGAAGCAAAACGTGCCCCAACCTTTACGACACTCCCGTACATAAATGATTAAGAAAGATATCAGGGTATTGATTTTGGCCAGTTAAATTTTGTGCCAGTGTGGCAGCGTTCCACGAAATATCATCGATTGTGTTCGAGAGCTCTACCTGGGAACCGGACCAACTCTTCGGTCTCCCATTTTTCCCATTTTGCAGCGGCGTTTTCTATTTCGAGAAAATAAAGATTGACAGGATCCACGTGTCGGTCGGCTGCCGGTCAGTCTTGGTTCTTCCATTTCGCACTCGATTCCACTCGCCCCTATATGCGTGCCGCGTCGGCCAAATGGAACCCTTTTGATGACGGCTCTCCGTAAATTGACGAGCATCAATTAACCGTCAGTGGTCAGTTGGTGGTTTGCTCTAAGACGCGACGACAGGACTCGTCTCACGGTACTTAGGATTGTTCCCCGGAGTGGCTTATCGTAGCCGATTGCCCTTGTCTAGCTTATGATTGGCAAACACCGGTCATCTGTGTAGCATTGTTCGTCCGCCATTCAAAGTCTTGCCGATCTATGGGAACTGACCAGTGGTCAGTACTGGCCTTGATCCACCGACGCAGCGTGTTAAACACGAGTATCCCTCGTCACTTTCGCTGCTCTCCATTCACACTGTCAACGATGCTGGGCTCGTTTCGGGTCTTTTGCTCTTCGGCGGTGATAAGGCACGTGGAAAGGGTGGTTTCATTGTGAACCATCGGATTTTATGCTTGTCAAACACCAGATTGTGTGTTAACGAGGCCGGCCGGCGAATATTCGCAGGAAGTCAGCCAGAAATAAACGTGGAAGAATATTGACGCGTTTACAAACTATGCACTCCTCTTGATTATTTACGCTGGCGAGCATAGCAGCTGGCGCTCGATTCCATTTGATTCGATTCGGGTCTCTCGATGTAGTAAACAGATGTAATTCGTTCAATTTTGTGCTTTGGTGATTACAAAATTAATTCTTTCAAAATTCTATTTCTTTAGTTTCGCACTCCTGTATCACCTTCTACGTTATGCTCTTGGTAAATATTACCTTTAGGGGAACCACCCCGAATGATCTTTGACGTTGATGTTATTGAAATAATTTTCTATATGTACTCGCCGTATTCTACATATTTGAGGGACATCAGTTCGAGGTCCTGGTACCAGCTTCCAGACGGTAGGTACGTATTGAAAATTATTTCGATGATATCTCGTTAAAAGATCGATATATTTTTACGCAGAATTTCATACCTACAAAAGGTGGGTCTTTCCACGTACAGAAATCAAGATGACCTTGAAATCTCCGAAACGCCTTCGCGCACATAAAAAGTATTTCCATCAAGACATCTTTGATTTATATTGTCTGGAGAAGTACTAAATCAGTAACGAGCAAACAATGTAGAGTAGACAATAGATAGGAATAATTTTTTAGTGAATTATAGTGGAAATTTCATCCCGATATCTCTTACGGTTCAAGAGTTATAGTAAAACGTCACCAAATATCTCGATCCCGACCACTGTTCGGCAGTGAGAGACGAGTATCGTGGTAACGGTAACGGCGAGTGTTTCCGTAAAAGCGAAGGGGGACTGTTGATTCAGAATAAATGTCCCCGGGTTCAGGCCGGGATGAAGGCGAAACTCAATTTCTTGATATCTGAATACCAGCCAATTACGCGCGACACGTGAAGGGTACGCGACATATGTATATTTCCGTCATTTTCTCCGCGGCCGAATTTGAATGTCATCTTCGCCACCCCATTCATCCTTTTCAATTTATTCCGCATCGCGCCGCGCCGCTCCGCTCTTCCGAATGATTTGCATTTTCGGAAAAAATGTACGACATCGGTAACGACGGTTTTGCAAGTCAGATGCGCGATATCGTGTGCATAGTGTCGTGATAAATCGTCTCTCGCCTCGATCGTTCGAGCGTTAGATCGTGCAACGTATTCGTAATAGATACGCGCGTGAAAAAAGAAGACGCGTGACTTCATCCTGTTCGTCCATTAATCGAGAGTCGAGTCGCACTCGATACATCTCGTGTCCCGATTAATCCGAATACTTTCCATTCTTTTATTGCTAACGCTATCGGAGTTGTTCTCCGACTCTAATTAATTCTTTGGACGTGTTTGCCTTGATGATTCTCCGCCAATTTGTAACGGGACTAACTGCCGCTCGGTAGCCAATCAGAATAGGAGAAATTGCACGACCATGAAACATTTGAAATATTTATTTATTTATTATTGCTTTGAATCGAGGACTGAAAATAATTTATCATTTTCTCAAACAATGTTCCGTAAGAATTTAGAAGCAATGTAACACCTATGTGTAATATAAGCTACATGTAAATACTTGAAATAGATGGCATTACGTCGAGGAATTATTCCATGGTTCTAATTTCTTTTAAAATATTTATGGATTGGAGATAAATTAACTTTCCGTAACGTCATGTAACTATGGTGTCATACTTATTTAACGTTCCATTGTTCCCCGTAACGATGGAGTTTCTTTATTATAATTAGCAGTTCCTTTCAAACGTAAATCACATTATTAGATTTTACGGACTTGTAACAAAAATTAGTACGTACGATTTAAAGCAGTGGACATATTTAACAAATTTAAGAACGCGAACGTATTAGTTTCAGCTTGATGAAATAATTAAAAGAAGAATTAAATTTTTATCGAGCTTCTGTGTCTTGAAATCGATGCAGACATATTTTATTTTACGTAGAGATCCGCAGTCTATTATGCATTATCAATGACGCGTTTCACGGGACCACGCGAATTAGGCAAGCGAAATTTTGGCATGCGATCGAACACAGACGACCCGGGGAATGCTTCGACGTCGAACGGATCAGAGGGAATACTTTATAAGGGTGTCGTTTGCCAGCGCTGCGATACGAATCCACGTACGATATTCTCTCTGAATATCGCGGCGCGGCGACATACACGACGCGATGCGACGCGACTGGTCGTGGCCGTGCCTACGGCAACAGCTGCCATTCGATCTTTTCACCGAAGGACATTCCTCGTTCGCAAACAGTCGTTTAATTTCCCATGCAAATATTATGTATACGGTGCGTCTGTCGTCGCTTCGCTACGTTTTCCGCAACTCTGTCCAGCGGCGGACGCATTAATATTCCGTTTCTTTGTTAATACTGTATGGTCTGCTTTGCGCTCGAGATTGAATGGCTGTTGACGGGAGGGAAAGAGGAAACGAAAACGATGCGTAGCTCCGACGATCAAGTAGCCGGAACCCTCTATGTTTTCCCATCAAGTAGAAACATAGAAAGATTCGTTATAAAGACTTGTTGCAAACTTGTTACAAACTTGTTCCTGTTACCCAATACCAGCATCAGTGTTCAATTTCATTTAGCTGTTCAATATTTTCTTAAAACATTGTCCAATGCGATCAAGAATCTACTAGTTTTTCTACTTTTCTTTCATATCCACCAGCTAGGGTTGGCAACCGTACCGGAATTGAAACTGTATTATTTTTTCACATATTTTTTAGTAGATAAAAACAATTTCCTTGGAAAACTAGGTGTATTATGTTAACGCGTTACCTACCGACAGCCTATTAATAGGGTTTTCAATAATTGTGCTGTACCAAAAGAAAGCATAGATAAATGCATAGATACAGTAGCAGACACTGTCTTATCCGACTGTTCAGATCCGAATGTCTCCCGATTTCTACTTTGGATAGTCTCGATCTTCGCCCTGGTAGAATCGTTGTACTTCTCTAGGAAAGTGAATTAACAAAATTATTCTCGCCTCGAGTATTTATATCCCTCGTTGCAACTCCAACATGTTCGAGTCATCGCTGTTGTATCAGCACTGTAAACTAAGGACACTGCGTTTTGGCAGTGTCATGGTTTCCCGTAGCTCGACCACCTTCGCTTCGGATGGTCCTTGAGATGTTCGCGATGCGAAAGAAAATCGCGCCTTTTATCTCGTGACGTGTATTATTACAAAGCCTCGACGGTTGACGTGTGTCAGAAATAAAAATATTTCTTTGCAAGAGTAATTCGCAAATATAATGTCTCATTATTGCAATTAGCAACGTCTTCGTCAAACTTCAGCTCTCGTCTTATATGACGCAGCCATTTATTACTTGTCCCCGGTATCTGAAGAAGCAGCGTTTGCGTCATGAAGTGTGACGAGAGTTACTGGCCAGTTGTAGAATTTTAAATCTAAACCATTGTATAATTGATCAGAAAAGAACAAAAAATTCAAAAAAACACGTATCCGCTATTTTGATTCATAAAATATACCTACAAATGTCCATGAAAATAGATATATATATATATTTCATTGCACAAACTGCAAAGGATTTTATTTTTCAATACATTGTTCAAATATATGATTTTACGAAAACGTTTTTAAATTGTCTACACCCTCTACTCCTCGAGATATTTAAGAAAATGTTCCTTCAACCCCCAACTATAGGGGCTGTTTTACCCCTATAGATGGTTGTCGATAACAGGAAATACGTGTCAAATATTTTCTCGAAAACTACCTGTCACATGATAGAAATCGATGTGTCCAAGTTTGGTATTTTCCCTTGTTAGTTAGTCGTCTAGGGTTAACTTATTCTAACACGAGTTTATCCGCTACTGAGAACAGTCATGAAAAATCCGCTGTTCTCCTCTTGTTGCATCTCGTTGGATACGTCTCGAAATGCGCTACGTATTCACTTATTCTTATTACTTATGAATGCAAAAATATTTTCACGTTTTCGGTCCCCTCTGTGATGCGAGACGAGTTAAAATGTACACACTGTGTAATATTTCTAAGGCGGTCCAGCTCGTTCTTTGAGACGCAGATCCATTGAGGATCGTGCCTTTGATCTCCTCTCGGGCTTTATCGAATGGAGGGATGCGATTGGTGAATCCCAATCATATCGTGCTTTCCCGAGATTAAGGGAAATTCGCAATTATACGGATAACGTAGTCACCGATTCACTCGCGAATATTCAATCTCGAATTTTCAACAGAATTGTAATTTTGTCTTTCGTCTCTGGTGACGCGAGCACACGCACACAATTCTACCTGGCGTTTCAATCTTTTACTCAGGAGCAAAATTGATGATTCCTTTGACGTAAGAATATTACTTCCGAGGGTAGGCGAACGACATTTATGGACGGTATGGAAGGCTAAAGACGGTACTTTCATGCCAAGGGGTTGGGAGGTTCTTTGGTTTGGTTGTTTCTATCGTTTCCGTTGTGCGTTATCGTCCAATGGCTCTTTATTGCGTCGCGCGAGGACAAAAGTCAGATCTCCGTTAATTACACATTATTCGTTACAAACAGAACAATGTTAGGGGTCCTGGGGGTGGTAGAACCTAATTCTGGTATCACTAGATTGCGTATATTTATGCATTTGTAACTTCTGAAAGTTTCCGATTTTTAATGATTGCAAGTCTGACACGCCTACAAGAATTTTAAATAAATAGAGATTTAAAATCGCAAGAACCGTAATTATTATTAGTTGCATCGCACCCTCTTCTCTCAACTCGTTGAACTACAACTTATTAGAAAATCGATTTTTTCAACCGTCAAAGTAGGGATACCATTAAAATACGGATGGTGTGATAATGTGGAAACGTAATCAAAATTGTGATGAGGATAAAATGAAAAATTAAGACTTCTTTAATGAGGCGCCGGTTGCATCACCCTATCTCGCTCCGACTATTTCTCGACGCGACGTGATCGCAGCAGTAAAGATGAGGCACGGGTACGTGTTTCGCGATTCGTAACATCGGACGGGTGCATAAAGTTCTCGAAACACAGTTGAGTAACGGAAGCGCGGTCGAATCGCGTTAAAAATATCTAGCCGCGTACTCGTTCGTTACCCTCTACCTTTTCCGTGAGTGTTGTGCGCGAGGAATGCGTTCGCGATTCACATGCGAATTATTTCACCCCTTTGGGGCATGGCCGGACGCGGTAATAGGGGCGGTAAGTGTCACGGGCATCGTCATTACGACTAGTCGTGGCCCGCTCACTATTTACCCCCATAGTTAAACCTGCCCCATAAAGATTCAGATAGCGCAGGAAAAGGCGTTCCCTCTATGGACGATACGTTTTGTAAGCGAGGCTTGGTAACAGTGGTTGAGCGTTAACTGCGCCGCGACAGGTTAGATGACAGGGGAAAAAACCCTGCTCGTTTTCCATGTTCTAACGTTTGTCGGAACGATGGTAATGATTCTAGCGGAGGGAACGGTTTTATTCGCTAAACCGGCCCAAGATCATTCAAAGATTACGCACACTTTTTCCACTGAACTTTATAAAGTGCAATGCGACTCGACTTGTTTCAATGTGCCGGGAGTAGAATAGTTCCGATAACCGAATGGTTCGAACCATCTCCGTGCTTTGAGAATGCATTTTTTGAAGGGCAATAGTTTAGGGGAGACCGGGGATAAAAATTTCGATTCTAAAGAAACATATAAAATGTAGAAATAGTATAGATATTCTCATCTTTAACAAGTAATTTATTAAAATTCTAACTTTAAAATTAAAATATTGTAATAGGTTTTTACAAATTTTTCATTTATTTGTCGTTGGTCGAAGCGGAACTTTTTGCCCCGTTATGGGGCAAGTTGTTACCAAAGAATAAAATGTGCCAATAATTAAAAGTTTAATTAAATATTTTATTTGTTAATGAAATACAACACTGTTATGTAAATAATATTGATTTATATAGATTTAAGTTAACACAGAAATGTGCTATGTTTAACAGAACATCAAAACAATATAACTCAAACATTATCTTTAAAATTCATGTAATATAAAATTCGTGCGAGTCAAAGAACTTTGTTTTGTATTATCTGTGCTTTACTAAAGGTTGTATTTTTATTATTTTTAGAAAACTTTTAGGAACTATAAATGCACAAAGATTCTGAGGAGGAAAACCAAAGAGAGGGAGGGAAAAGAGGGTGGGTAACGCTTCACTCTTTCCCGTTAATCTGCGTCATTCGATCTGTCGTAAAGCAAATTGCGATCGTATCGACGCCGCCTAGTGTCTCGTCCAGTAAAAAATTAACACCATCGACGGCGCTGTACACATACATATATTAGTTGTAACTGAGCGTCGAAAGGACGGTAAACTCGCCACCCTTGCGCTGTTTAAACTTATTGTTAGTGGTAATTCTCGTACGGGCTCTTTCTGCAAATCGATGCTTATCTTACGACCATTACCTGTGGAAAACCCCATGCGCCTAGTAACTGCCTTTGCACCTGATGCTATTCCACCAAAGTTAAAATCTATCTTTGGTAAACTTCTCGATGTGCTACGCGTCCTCTCCGATTTCAGTAATCTCGAAATGTGTTGCTAAAGTCACCATTCCGAACAACATTTTCCCGTAAAGTTTATGGCGGACGGCTTCAGTTTACGAGATAATTGCGAAAAAATTTACTGGTTTAAAAAAACATAAATGTTCTTGAAAAAGATATTATTTTTTCAGTTCAAATTTACGTACTCAGACATTGAATATGTTGATGGCCTTTCATTAACACTAAACTTGCCAAGTATTAAAAGTGAATGGTTGCTTTCTAGAAATGACAAGATGAAATTTATTCCGAAAATTTCGATATTTTTTTAACACTATTAATATAAGATTAACACTATTAAACGACATAATTTGTTGAACGCTGATTTAATTGTTGCAACGATTTACATTAGAGTACGGAGTTAATAAGAACGGCTTCTGAAATAAATGATTTATTATTCGCCGACCAAAAAATATTTTGTCGTTTAATGGTGTTAATCTGTATTATTTGGGAAATTTATTATAAATAAAAGAGTTATGGCTAAACCAAGCGCTTCGACACTTAAATTTAAAATATTTCAAAAAGTGGAGTTTATCGATTTGGCCTGTGAACGACTCGATTGTAAATTAAGAAACCGGTCATTTGACCATGGTAGGTCTAGCGCTGGACACTGTTTAGAATGATTCTATAACAAAGGTGTTGTATGTACACCAACGAAGAATTTGTATAGTACGCGAGTTGTGTTCATAATTTCATCCAGCCCCCGTGCTTGCAGTTTAAAGCTCGCAAAATACTAGGGGGTTAGCTGATACAAATATTCGCGAGGTTCTAGAAGATGGAGGTGGCCAGAGGCAAAAAGGCAATTCAGAATAGAATGGCAGTCCCGTGAGGCACGCGTGTGGCTTTTCACGATTAATTACTCGAGTGTAGAGAGACTGTTGAGCGCGTGTAAGAGCCCGACAGGTTGTCGACGTGCGAGAACGTTGCGGAGGACCGGCACCACCCCCGCAGGCAGTTGTGCCTGACATTCTGCGAATGTTGGAATTTCCACAACAGCATTTTTAATCACGCGAGCATTTTAGTGACGCGCTGCCCTCTCTCTCCTCCTTGCCATCCCGATCCTGCGTCCCTCTCTCGTTTTCTGTCGGCGGCTTTAATATAGGAGCAATGTGGTTATGCATAGTGATGAGAGAGGAGCGAACGAAGCGTCGGCAAGCCGAGTGGCAGTAAGCGCGAAATGCTTCGGCTAAAAACTCCATCTGTAGGCAAATTGTTTAATTACTTACGATATTGCGGGGGGTGCCGACGCCCGGAAATTCGAAACGGCGCGGATACCCCGCGAAAAAGAGGACGAAACACGGCGAAGGGATTGGGCCGTGGACGAAAGGGGGCAAGGGGTGTGTCTGGGACGTTGAGTTAAACCGATTTTAATCTATGTGGCCAGACCGCTTGAATTCGTTAATTTCGTGGACCGGCGGTCTCGTTAAAGTAATTTAATTGTGCCAAGTGCGATTGATTGAACCGCTGGAGACGGTTCGGTGAGAATTGAAAAGAAGACCACCCTCGCCGCCGAGTCTCGCCCCGTTCTTTGCTCGTCTGGTCGCGAAGATTGCAACGTTTCCCGTTAAACAAGAGCGTAGCGAAATAGAATACGTTGGAGGATCGAATTACATTCCACGGTGATGGCGTAACAAAGCAGCGACTGCGGTATAGTATTTTTGCACGGTTTAACGCGAGCAGTTTGCGAGGCTTCATTTTCTACTTCATTCCCTTTGTGCTGGAAAGCCGACCGCGAAGGGGGTTGGAAAAATTGAAGTGGCGGCTGACGCATATCGGCTTAAACATTATCACAATTTTCTCCGAGGCAAAACGCGTTTCTACTTTATACAGATAAAGACGAATAACGCGTTTAGCTCCAGCGTGCCGTCCTATGTAAGCATGTAACGAATAGAACCGCATTTTCCCTCACAATCGCTCTCTAATGGAAAAGTATCGAACACGATCCCGTGTAAACAGCGAGTAACCCGTGGCAAAATTCCATGCATCCATGAGGGACTTTAATACAGCAGAGTGATTGCCGCTCGGATCCATACGCATGTCGTTCCCCGACAATACTCCGGGAAATGGAGCTTGCCTCTCGCGCTTTCTCTCTCTCTCTCTCTCTCCATCGCGGTCGTTTTCCCGCAGAGGTTCGTTCACTAGCAAAATTGAATAAAACTCGTCAAAATAACGCACGGAGAAATATTTCGTGCCGTTAGAGGAGTTACGCTGCTCGTAAAAATTGCTTCGCTCCGTTCGAATGTCGAACCGGCCCGGTTACGCTCCGCCGGAAGTGCCGTAATAAAAATCGCTGTATATAAATTAAAATATCGTTCGGACGGAAGATAAAGCATCGATAGGATGTGCCATTTCTATCAACAACTCTGTTGACAGAAGGGTACATGGGGCCCGGAAGCAGCTGCGCTGTTTTGTCAAAATCGTTTAGGGGTTGTTACATTCAAAATGTGTTTGTTGGCATTGTACATTGTATTACAGAACTGTGCACCAAGAGCAACTCAATATACATCGAGACACACTTTTCAAACAGTTTATTGATAGCTATAAAAATATATCAACTCTGAATGCTTGACTGGCACGGTACGATTTTAACCCTCGGACTCCTGCGAGTTCTAGGCCCTATGCCGGAGTCATTTCTGACCCACACCAATATTTCAGTAATATAGTTCCATTCCGATATAAGACTCGTTAACGTCCGATGTGGCATGACATTGTTAATAATGTGCGAGAAGCTCGCTAAAAATTTTCTATTAATTAAACGCGTATTGCATAGGATGGTGACATAGTTGCAAAAGAAATTAAAGCGTAAAATACAGTGACTCTATAAATTTATTTACAATCTTTGATTAACCAAACGGGTGATCGAATAATGCGGTAGAACCTCGTGTTTCCGAACTCGTCCGGGTGCAAGGCTGTTCGAATAACCGACGACATCGAATAATAGAGGTTGACTAACTACTCCCCCTTGCGGCTATTACTTGTTGCGATAACAGAGGTAGACGTTAGGATAATAGAAGTTTGTTGTTTTCGTGCGTAAAGCTCGTGCAACTGTCCACAACAGTCCGCGTTTTCGCCTTTGTTGGAATCGGTGCATGACATGTTCTATGCACTTGAGAATACGCGTTCATATAACTAGATGGTAGTATGCTAGTTCGTATAGTAAAGGCTCGGTTAAGAGTTCGTATAAATGAGTTTCGGACGAACGAGGTTCTACTGTACAGGTTGTAAAGAAATATTTTTGGCTGGCATAGGTGTATTCTATATCTTCGGATAGGCGACGATCTTGCGGCAACTATTTTTGACGGATCTTTATCGATCCGAAGGCGAAGAATACGCCTATGGTAGCGAAGAAAAATGGTGGAATGTAACGTATCATGAATCTAGTTTACCCTTTGCGTTAACACACCTCCTGCGAGTTACTATGAACACGATGAGTTCCCTCGAAAGGTCACCCCAGGAACGGCCAACAATAGGTTACGGTCGAGCTCCGTGGACGATCACAGTTGTACGTGCTACGGGCGAACCTTGAGGGCGCAACCTCCTCCTGTGGGTGTTGATCGCTAATTAGCTCCGTCCGGATGCTTTCGAGAGCCTCGAGGAATCCGTGCAGCATTTCTGTGCGGCTGAAAGTCGAGACCGTTCACCGATCCGACGATGTACAGGCTGGATCTGCGGCCAAGTTATTCCGTGATTTAGCGCGAAAACCACCCCTCTGGTCTAGCAAGTTGTCGGGGCTTCACCCCTTGTTGTACATGGCTTGCCACCCCTGAGAAACCATGCTCCCGGGATGTACAGTAGGATCTGCGCTGGATTTCTAACCCTACCTATGGACAACCCTACCTACGGCGAAATATTTTCATAGAAATGTACCCGCGGAAATGACAGCGAGGGGGTGAGACGAGGATATTCGACCAAGTATAACCTGCAGGGACTCAGATGCTCGACCGTTCGCTTTTTTTTTCATCTTCCTTTCCCCCGGAAAGAGGATGCTCGTTACGGGGAGAGGAAAGAGGGAGGGACTCCGACGAAACGGTAATTGTTTTTAATCACTTGGGGGATGGGAGCTGGCACGGTTCGCGCTATTCCGTCGAAAGGAGCGGGGACCGATGCGGTTAACCGGGAACTAACCCTTCTCGCTCGCTTTCGCTTAATGTCCTGACACTTCTTTAACCCTTGCGAGGAGCATCAAGAGAGAAGGGGTGGATTCAGATTCGTATCTTCGTGGCTCACCCCTTCCCAGTCCTTTTAACGTCGTTGTATTTTAGAAAATATGCTGCGCTAATATTTTTATCCCCTCCAGGAAATTTACGAGAAACGATTAGCGAGAAACCGCCGCTGCGTACTCGAACATGTTCCAATGAATCTTCTGTTTCCTGGAATTGAACTTTTACTACCCATAAGTTTTAATGAGAAATTGTTCTGTCTTGTACCGAACGCCATTTTAGAAGCACGACTGTAATAATAGGTATACTTCTTGAAATAATATTGGGAATCCACTGTTAAAGGCGTTGTTTCGACACGTTATGATAATTTATTTCCACGAAGCGTGTTATTTTGCAGCAGAGGCCAAACAAGAAGAATACGTTCACCGATTGTTTGTATGAATTTCTTGCGACCGTAACGCGGAATACGACGTCTACCGAAACGAGAAAAGGCACGATCTCCATTGCATCACGAACGGTAATCTGTCGGTAATTACTTGTCCCAGTATTACGTGGCTGTGTATGTGCATGTAATTTGCCGTCGATCATGTGTTCATCATACACATCGGGCTGGAGATAGATCGGAGAAACAGTAGTATGTAATTGGTCATTATGACAGACAGGATAATCGAACTGTAAATGTCGCGGGGCCAAATTGACGTGTGCTATCCTCATCGGTGAAAATAACACGTTTAGGAAACGAAAACTCGTGTGCGTCGTGTCTCGCCTATCGTGTGTCCTACGCATAAACATTCATCTTCGTGATGTCGCATGACATAACAGCAGTCATACGTCAAATTTGTCGCTCAAAGTTTAATAAAGACGATCGCTGCTCCAGTCTTAGAAACAATTTCACGGTAACGACTTCATCGGCGAAATTAAATTCACTCATCCAGCTACATTACGCGGAGAAGACTTCTGTATTTTGTTTAGAGCAAAATTTTTCATTGTTTTTCTATTTTCATCTAACAGGGTCTATTATATTTTACAGTTATACAGCGTGTGATACCTAAGACAGGAAATTAACATTTCTTCTTTATTTTCTGTATGGAAAAATGATTGGAGGCGTCGTTCACTAATTCATATAATGGTAAAAAAGTATTTTATGCATTTATAACAGAAATGAGTAGGTGTAATGTTAAAAAAGAAAATAAATTTCTATTTCACTCCAGTTTGTTGCAATTCAGGTAGAAACTTTTTATTTTTCATAAACATCCGCTGTCTAATCATCAGAAACGTTCTCCTTTTCTAGAAATCCATTCATTCAAATGACTCGTTACAATTTTATGTTATAGTTACTCGCGCCAATGTAAATGTTAATTAATATTCTACTGTACAGATTCCATATTAATTATGTTATAGTTATTTGCAAGCCACGTGTTCGCTAATGAGTTCGCAGTTAACGCGATCACGTTCAAATAAACTATAAAGAAATAAATTCGACGATGCGCAAAAATTGATCACCTCGGGTTCAATTCGCAAGCGACAGACACGAACGAGTTTCCGAGATCGACAATTAATAAAAATCTATCGCAACGCTCGAATGCGTTCGCCTGCAATTCCCGAGAAGTTTAGGCATACGCGTCGAACGGTAGACTTCTGTAAAGGTTTTTTCTTTCACCTTTTTTATGACTGCGTCCCGTCGGGTGGAATACGGCCGGAAGTTCCTGTAAACGGTGGAAGTTTCTTCTGGTTGTTCGACAAAGTTGTAAGTCACCGATGCTGGGGGATGCGCGAGAAAAAGAAGAGCGGACGGAAAGTGTATCGGGGACTGGCAGTGCGCGCTCGCGAAACTAACAAACAAGCGTCATAACGGGTTTTACGCCCGAGGCAATTATCGGAGTTGTCAGCCAGTCGGTTTAACGCCTCCATTTATGCGCGTATAAACGCGAACGGTAGTCGACCCGCGCGAGCCAATGAAATGTAAAGCCCGGGATGGCATTAATCTCGGAGTCAGAGCGCGCCACACCACGATACACATTACAAAATACCGTTTTACACCGATCCGGTGAAATTTACTCGATCCACCGGCTGTTTAATCTGCATTACACCGTTTAACTACGGCTGCGCCGAGCAGAATCGCCGTCGCTTCAACCTCTCTATCCCCTTTCTGTTGAACGATCGTCACGTTTCTAGATACTTTGGCCGTCCATCGATAACAAAGCGATGCCCTTAATCGTGATTATTCGTTTTCATTTTGCACACGCTGATAGCAAGAATAAAACGCAATATTTATGCTCGAAGACTCTTATAAAATCGGTTTTGGTTCTTAACACATTCGTTGCCGGCTGATCTGGCTGGGTGAACATCTGATTTTTCAAAGCCTTCTTAATTGGAACACTACTGCTTTCATTAGATACGAATCACACACACGCGAAAAGACATTTTTTGAAAATATCTCAAGAAATAATAATGTTTTTGCCACGATACTCTAATAATTTTACGTAACTTTAACGTAAAATGAAGCGAATCGATCTGTGCGTCGAAAAATTTTGGTAATTTGCTTGATAAATTGACCTAGAACTGGGTATTCTTGATTTGAAATTCAATTACCTGCTGTTACATTTTGTGATGCTTGCAGTAAGCCTTCGAGTCTGGTTCTTTCCCGTTGTTGCTAGATAAAGGAGAACGGTAGAAGTTCTTTTTATGATTTTCCCTTGTGCGTTCATTGTCACGTGGGATATTCATCGATACAACAACGACTTTCGTCAAAATTAATGGTTTCCCTGGGTTTTAAAAGTTTGTAATACACTACGCTTGATGCTCTGGCACCGATACAACTTAATCTTCTCTTAGCGCTGCTCAGACAGTGCTATTGTTATCCGGCTCTTACGTTTCCAGGCACCTTTTCCTCTTTGTATCGATTCATGGCGTTCATTTCTTGTCACCGATCACAATACGGTTTAAAAATGGTCCGGTTCTATGACGTGAAAGCAAGGGTACGCGAATGGAGAGTCTGTCAGTCAAACAATCTTTTCGGATTGCGTGTAGACAACCCAAACATTCAGTTGTAAAATCGTATTATACATCCAACGATAAATCAAAGTCTCGTCATAGACGTTAGCAGAATCGTAGGTTCCCGAAGTCACTATTTCAATTGCGGTATACATCAATTAAATAGTATTACTAATTACGAACAACCTGAAATTGTTTTGGTAACACGTATCGTGTCGTGTGTTTCGCGTTACCGCATTTGGGCAGTAGAAATAAGTTTAAAAATAATTCAAAATAGTTCAAGAACTTTGAGTTTATCTTTGAGAATATCAATTGGGCGCATTTGCAGCTCATACACAGAACGAAGGTTAAACGCATCGGTTCCACTCGTGTTGTAACATTGCTCGGTCGTTTAACTTCTCGTGTCCTATGGACGACGCGATGGTGCCGCCCCTGGCAATAATTAATTTCCGCTGGGTTCCTTGGCCAAGAGGAACGTCTCAGGAGGCGTGTCGGCGACTTCCGATCGGAGATGAGACGGAGAGGAGTTCGGGCCAACAGAAACAATATTCGTGGCCATGGAACACGCTATACGGCCGTTAAATTCGTCGACGATTAATATAAAGGAAATCTAAGGGAAGCGAAGCCAAGCTGGCTGGCGTCCGTTCGGCGCGAAAGCCCGCGGGGGTGGGACCGACCGCGTGCTGCATGTTTCTCGATGCTTAATGGAATACCGAGCGCGAACTAATGCACAGCCTAAAGAATATCTAATTATCGAGCACGTGTCTCGCCACGTGTGGGAAGCTCCCGCCGTTATTTTCTGATTCATTTATCGACTGCGTTTCGAGGAGAGAATGGCGAGTGGCCAGGCCCCTTGGTGAGATATTTTGTAAAGTTTACTCGGACCTCGCGCTGTGAAACGCACGCTGTTATTAAGGCCTTTTTACGCAATGCCGCGCACGCGTGTCTACCTACCTGTGTGTCCATTCGCGCGCGGCGTGCACACGCGTGCCACACGATTGCATTATGCTTCGACACTTAGTCACTGTCGATCGTAATAATAATATCGAGTTACATCGATGGGATCGGCGGGACCGGCGCGCAGGCTGTAACAGAAATTACGAAACCAGTTATAATTGGTCCACGATCGGTACACGGTCGACGATTGGAGATGGTTGCGATGCCCGATCATGGTGCCTCTCCTTCTTTTTCCCTTCTTCGAGTGCCTGGCGTACACCATCTAAAAAGCTATTAGGCTTTCATAGAGCTCCGAATCATAATGCAACGGGTCGCGCTCGATACTTTTCCATAGTGATCGGTCGCGGCACGAAACCGTAAGTCGCGCGTCGCGACGCGTCGCGTTGGTAGGTATAATGTTATATTCTGCAATACGATATTTATTCTCGTGACGAGAATACTCTAGGCTCGATGACATTTTCAACGAAACACAATTGCGGGTAAGAGAGCGGAACAGAGTATATACACGCGACTCTCGTCGAGCTTTGTTCGTGGCAGAAAATATTTTTTTCTCCCATGAGCGTACTCGAGAACGTCGCACGAGTAGGGTCTTGCCACACGAAATTTTCGAGTGTTTCCCATGCCTGTCAAATCGCCGTCTCGTTCCATCTACCCGCAATCATCAGGTATGGCTCTGAACCTTATATGGTCGCTGCGCGACACCCATTACCGCCCCAATGACTCCGCGGCGTGCTTTAATATTTACTATTGCATCCCTCGAGCACCCTCGAGCTCGTGTATCGTACCACGGTCGAACGCCGTCGACCCGTCAATATGCTTCGATCCTCTTCCCGAAGGGTGCCAAGAGGGTAGCATCTCGCTGCGCGCGGATAGAACCGTGGAGAACCCGTAGAGAACCGTAGAGAAAGAGAAAGAGAAAGAACCGGCTAAGGGAGGGTCGAGGGCGGCGAAGAAGGGGGAGAGAGAGAGGGCGGTCGCTCGTCGGCTAACAAGTAAGCGGGCAGGAAAACTGGCCCCGGTCGCCGCGAATTCAAAGCGGAGTTAATTGATCGGAAGTCTTGAGGCCGCACGTGCCGTTCTTGCATTTGCGCTCGCTCGTTCCACCGAACCGTACCGAAATCGACTCGATGTTACTCGAGAATAAATAGTCACGTATAGAGACCGATATTTTTCTTGTCCGACTGATCACCGCCGAGCGATCAACCCCTTTTTCCGCCCCCTGAATATACACTAATCGTTTCGAGTTTGCCCGCCGCGCGCCGTGCCAGCCAGTACGAGAGTCGACGCGAGCGAAAGAGAGAGAGAGAGAGGGGGAGCCACGGACGCGTCCGCGTCTCATCGTCGCGTAAAAAATCGGCCCGATTACCACTCGATCACGTTCTCCCAGCAATTTTCTCAATTTTCGCCCGCGGGTATTAGTTAGCCGGCAATTCCATGGGATGGTAGTTTAAAATTGGACCTAGCGGCACGGCCGTGCGGCGCGGCGCGGCGAGACGAGGCACGGGTTCGGCTTGAATTTAATTTTATAAATCCCGGGGTGCGGAGGACCGAGCCACGACGACAACGACGACGACAACGCAACCGTGCAATCCTCGTCGGACGTGCTGCGGATAAAAAATAAAAAAATAGCCAGATAAACCCTGAGCGTTAATGCGATTGCGAGGGAGGGTAGGCTTGACTGCCTACCATATATAATCGAGTTTCCATCTAGCAGCCGAGAGGCAGACGAGGACGGAAGACTAGCGTACTACCCCCCGTTTTGTAATTGCTGGTATTTATAAGCAATACCCGCCGAGTATAGGGTCGTGGGGGCTCTCCTAAACGTAATATGGTAATACGGGCAATGGTCCATATTGACATGAACGATGTCCGCCATTAGCGGGCCCGGCTCTGGATGACTGTTTTTAATTTCCCCGGCAAGTGAATTTCTGCCCGATGGCCTGGGGTGGATATTGTCGCGTATCACTCATGATCACGTTTCTCCGGGAAAACGTAGCGCCGGCGTCTCTCATTTTTTCCGGTCTGGACCCCTTCTTGTCCCAATATCTCGTTCGCGTCTCCTCGTTAACGAACACGGCATTCTTTCTGCGTGAAATATATCCGAACGCGCGTGGAGAACATCGAACGATCCCCAGCGACAAACAAAACACGCGATCCCGCGTTCAGGGCGAGGAACACGACCGCGAAGATTGCTGGCTGATAGATATTGTTCAACATACGGTCCGCTACGCCCTCGACGCGGCCGAATTCGGTCAAATTTATTCTCTCCGTCAAGATAACCATCGCACACGTGGGCCCGACGGAGTCACCGCGAGACTAATTTTATTTGACGAAACGAGCGAACGTTTGACGCTCGCGCGAGCACACCTGCGGTCCCGGCGCTTCGGACCATGCGCGTGTACGACGAGAGTGTATGTCAAGTGGCCATTAAGTGCCACAGAAAAAGCACGACATCTACGATTTTGATCTCTCGCGGCTGAAATTAAATCAGCATTACGACCGGTTGCGCCTACTGTAGATCCACATCGGTGTGGGACCTGCGCAGGTGTCACGTTTCGTTGTAGTTACGCCATTCCCGTCGCGGTGTGTTGCTGCAGAACTCCGGCCGCCTCTCTATCTGATCGACGATTTGTCGCGGTACCTTTTGCCAGCGCTCCACCACCGCGTCCACCGCCACGAATATCCCTCCTGCGCACCATGAAGAGGCAGCCTGGGATCGAGTAATTAACTTGTCCCGTACGAGCCACGGCGTTCTTCGTTTTATTCGGTTCCGTTAGAAGCTGACAGCAATTTTTCGGAATATTACCGTAAACGACATGTAGAGTGCTCACTCGGCTGTCAATATATTTCGCCAGTTACCAAAATCAATGAAATACCGTTGTTTCCTATTTGAGACTATTTTAAACAATTTTCATATCGTGAACTAAATCTTTTCGGAAGCCAGTAATACATTAAGGTAGACGAAGAAAGTCACAGACTTACACATGTCTGATCTCGTTTGTTAAATAAATGATAGTTAAGTTCGAGTCTCTTGGAACGATGTATCAGTCACTTTTCTTTGCGTTTCGAGTATTAATGCAACGTTCTTTTTTTTTGTCGATCAAGTATGGCTTTTTATAGTACAGGCGTGACTACATTCTACTAAAATCGTAATTCACTGCTACAATACGACATATACTAATATTCTTTGGTATGGCATGCTCGGGTATATGTAAAAAAATTTGTCCATTATTAATTATTGGTCATACCATAAACTATAAGTGACGTAGCATTCGACAGTTTCTTGTACACGAGACTGTCCTGGAACTTTTCGAACAGCGTGGTATACCATGTAGAGGAGGCCGGGGCTAAAAGTTTATTAAAATTATACAATGGTTCAGAGATTCTGTTTTATAGTTGAATTCGTTATTAAAATTGTTTCGTTAAAATTCTACAACTGGCCAATAACTCTCAGCTCACTCTATGACGCAGACGCTGCGTCTTAGGATACCGAGGGTAAGTAATGAATGGTTTCGTGATGCGACGAGAACTGAAGTCTGACGAAGACGTTGCTAATTGCAATAATGAGATATTTTACTCTTGCAAAGAAATTTTTTTTTCTGACACGCGTCAATCGTCGAAACTTTGTAATAATACACGATACGAGATAAAATGCGCGATTTTCTTTCGCATCGCGAACATCTCAAGGACCATCCGAAGCGAAGGTGGTCGAGCTACGGGAAACCATGACACTGCCAAAACACAGTGTCCTCAGTTCACGGTGCTGATACGACAGCGATGACTTAAACATGTTGGAATTGCAACGAGGGATATAAATACTCGAGCTAGAATAATTTGTTTGATTGACTTTCCTAGGGAAGTACAATGATCCTACAGGGGTGAAGATCGAGACTATCCAAAATACATAGAAACCGGATGACATTCGAGTTTGAACAGTCGGATAGAGACAGTGTCTTGTACGAGTAAGTACTTTAGCGACTAATACAGCACTCGATTATCCGAATTAATTGGGTCTGAATTGAGGACGAAGGTCACCTTCACCTTTTGAATGCTGACATATTTATATAGAAATAAATAGAAATTAACTAGAAATATTTACATATCTGGTACGTAACTAAGCCTCCGTTAAAAACACACGCTACACTACCACGGACGCCACAAAAATGGACGACAGAGTATCTTTACCCACTTTTATTACAAAAACAACTGAAAATAAATCGCGTGTTTTTTTTCTTTTTTTATAAATAATGGTCGGAACAAGTTCGCCCGGGAACTTTCAGCCTCGGTCTCCCCTACCTAAATTTCAAATTCATTTTGAAAAATCGCAGCGAGACGATTGTTCGTTCAGCAATGAAAAACGCGGAAGCTGAATGTTCCCGGAGATTTCAAGGATTGCGACTCGACGCGAATAGAAGGCAGATACTTTCCGGTTCTGCGAATCACGCCTCATCCTTTAAGTCCCGGGCCAAGCACCTCGTCGTTCCGTGGGTCGGGGGGTCGAGAATCGTTAAAGCCCCTGAATTCTTTCTCCGAACGCCGAGAAAGTCGAATAAGCGGGAGAATAAAGAGCGAGCGACCATCTTACTAAAGAGATCCTCAGAGCGGGTGGAGGCGTCCGACGAGCGCCAAAAGTCGGAACTCGAGGGCAACCGGGAGAACAATAAAACAGAAGAAAAAAGAAAAGAAGAAGAAGAAGAAGTGGACAGAGGGCGGCGAGAAAACGAGAAAGAGGGAAGGGGGTTGCTTGAGGAAAATCGTAGCGGAAAGAGGAACGAGAGGGTGGGGTTGGATTCCGTGGTTCGTGAATTACCGAACGGATAATGCGCCGTGGCAACATACTTGTTTCGAGGAACGTCGCTGGTCCATACGTTTTAATGCGCTCGTTAATAGGTTCACCCTAATTCCTCCCCTTTTAATCTAGGGAATACCTCCCGCAAGGATTACCGGGAGATATATGCTGATGGAAACTTGGACGGTTTATAGTAGGTTCTTCCGATGAGTACTATTTATATTAGTAATGCAGACAGGCAGGCAGACGGATGGATAAACTCTGTATCTAGTTATTTATCGGTGACGCGGAGGAAAGGGCGTAATTAATATTGTCTTTCTCTTGTTGATTCGGGGGGGCGAGATCACCCTCTCGTTACAACGAGACTCCGCCGCCGCTGTTGCCGCCAATCTTCTCCACCCTCCGGCGCGGCAGAGAATTTTTCGCTGACAAGTTAATGATTTAATGCGACGTTAAACGAGTTACGCGTCGCTCGATCCCGAAATGGCTAATCTCGCGGTTAAACGAATTATCTCTTGATTGTGAGGACTGGTATCGACGCCTTGGCAACCCTTCACCTCCCTCAGGTGGGGAAAGGGATCTTGTTCGTCTCGCAACGACCGATTCGATTTTTGCCTGACTTTCGACATGCACTTTCACGAGGAACCATTACGCGAGAAGAGCCATACCATCGCACGCGCGCGCGCGCGCGCTCGCCCGGCAGAGGGTCGTAAAGCGTAAAAGGCTGGTTTAAAGCCTGACTGCTAATGACGTCCACGTGCATAACGATCACGTGGAAACTAAAGTCCTCCCTGATTATTGGGAGGCTAATGCGTGTCGGCGATCGTGTCGAAAAATACCAACGACCGCCGCGTCGGTCTCGTGCTAAGTGCTGAGATACTTTTGCTAATGGTATGCCTTTCGTTTCGTTTATTTCACGATCTTACGCGCAATCGCCTCCACCGGCAACGGCCGATAATTAACACAGTTCCAGATTATTAATGGAAAACTAATCGATACGCGCGTTTAATCGCGGATTCTCTGCTCGCGGTAACGCAAACGCTCGCTTCCCATTTGACAATTATTTTCCACTTGGTATCGTAAATCATCGGTACAGCCTGCGCAGAAAGGTCATTCCAATGCGCATCGATAAACTTCACGGTTAAACCTCGATTATCAGAGCGAATCGGGAGAACAGCAGTGTTCGAATAATAAAAGTTTCTTAGTTACAGTATAAATTGGGTAAACTTTTGTCGATGTACTATCTCCTCTCCGATTTCAATGATCTTTAAATATGTTGTCAAGGTCTTCATTCTGAACAACATTTAACTTCTTCGCACTTTCTACCCCTGCAACGAATAGTAAACGATGCAATCGAACAGATTGTTGACCTCTTTACTTTTAAATTCAAGGTCAATTTTCCGGCATCTTTCTTAAAAAAGGGGAAGACGCGCGCGCGCGTTGCCTGTTGCAAGTCATCTATGATTAGGGAGATATAGACGTCACATTTGTAAATTGTGCTACTGCAAAACACCTTCAGCGTTCTGATCGGACAATAGCTTCTGTTAATATCTCATTGACAAAACCACAGGGAACATTTCCGTTAAGGAAAAAGTTATCCGATATCATCTCACTAATCAGCCCTTTTAAGGACTTTCATTTTAAGCATAACCTGTATAATAAATGTCTACGTCTAACTCACGTAAGGTGAGCTATTATGACTATCGGTAGATCATAAATATGTTAGATCGAAAAATAGACTATAATAGGATTACCTCGTGAAACGATGCCACGAGACAGACGTATCGAATGTGTTTAGTTATCCTCGTTCAGTATTTATAGCGCGTACCCGGGAAATGGCGTCTTATCGTCTGTCCTTCCAGCCTTTTAATGTCCCTTCCCTGTTAATCTCTGACTCGACAGAGAAAGATTTTACGCGGTTAGCAGCATCGAAACAGCCGCCGCGTAGGATTTCCATTTTCCTGGCCGTTATTTATTTTCTAGCGAGCCCGCTAACTCTTCCTTTCGTTTACGCACATAAATACTCGTTTAAGCCTCCCTCGTGGTGTCTCGGCAAGGCGATCCATCTCTCGTCACTCATTCGGGATCATCAATCGTCTCTCGATCGGCTGGGAGTTGCCGCGGGACTTCTCGAAAATACTTTCCAGCAGGCCACCGACTACCGATCCGAAAATAGTGCTGTTCATCGAGGACACCTTGCGCTTGCTGCAGAGCAATGGATTCCTTATGCTAGTCGTGCTCTTCGCTTCACAATTGATCCGTACCGTATTGCCTCTCTGGCTTGTTTATGCAAACCGCAAAAGCTTGATGGTTGACGGTCGCTCTATTTGTTCTCTTGTCTGTCCACAATTTATAATGGATTCTTTTCTACACAAAATAATTTTACATGTGAAAATTTTCGTCTGAAATTTATCACTGAACTTCCAATTTTAGTTTATTTTGTGAATCGAGGGACTTTTCAAACGGTTTCCCAAAATTATCACTATTCAAAGCCCCTAGTTTTTAGCGTCGCTACGTACAATTTTTAAGAAAGTGTTTCAGCTATTTACACTTTATCGACGCTTTACCGACAAAATTGCGAATTGTTACACAATAAAGCCTCCCATATCTGAAGTAACAGGGAGACAAAACTGGTCTCTGATATTAAACTGCATCTGTTTAAATCAAAATCAACAGACTGTTTCCTAAAATGAACATTATTTAAAACCCATAGATCTATGCTATGTACAATTTTTAGAAAAGCGTTCCAGTTATTTCTCCAAGGATATGATCCTGGACATTTTATCGACAAAGTTGACAAATTTTTACACAGTAAAGCCTCGCATATCTGAACTAACAGGAAGACAAATCAGTTTTCTCATATTAAACTTCATCTATTCAAATCAAAATCAAGAGTATAAATTCACAATTTGTATAGTATTTAACGATCTCAAACCATTCGGCTGTTAAATCACGTATGTTTTTCAACGTAAATAACTGTGTAGAATTGGTGCCGCATTGCCTTCCGTTGCAATTGAAACTTCCGTGGTTTCGAGGGTGGCATAATTTCATGTTAACGCGTAGGGGACATATGAAGATCAACTCCGTTTTTCAAATTTAATGCCATCCAATAGGGCATTGTAAGACGCGTACAGTGATCTACTTGCCAAGGTCGTTCAAGATCGTTGAAGGTCAACCGCGATGGAACAATCGAAAATCAACTTGTGTTCCATTACTTCACCCCGGAAACCCAACAGTGTGAATAGGATTGATTGAAAAATGATTTGAGCGTTTGTTTCAGGTAAAATTGTCCGGAACGATGGACAACGGTCAACTACGCCGGATTCGCCCGGACGAGACGAGACGAGCGAGCATTAAAAAGCCGCGCCAGAGGAAATTGCATGTCCCCGGAGTGTTGCGGTCGCAAGCCTCGAGGATTAACTTTTATCGTTCCTTCGGATCTTGGAGGCCGGACGGATTTGCCGGTTGCTCGTTCCGGGACAATAAAAATTAAAAATTCACGGGCCGCGGTTCTGACCGTGTCCTCGGGGGTTACGTACGAATGTGCCATTCGATGGCAGGCAGACCCGAGGTAGAAGGTTTTACCGGGCGGCGTACGAGATAATGATATACCCGCGTACCGTTATCTTGTACATTTATCGGGGCGGTATATAAGCAAGCATATACATCTACCTGTAGTAGCGTAGTACTATCGCGCGCGGCAAGCATGGCTTGTTTTATTTCCTCGTTCGAGGCTGGTGCGCGGAGGCTTCGCGCAATGCGCGTCTGGAAAACGGTTTATCCGTCGCTCGTTTCTTCGACCAGCCCGTTCGCTTGCTTACTTGCTTTCTCGCACGCTCGTTGAACGCTTTTGCCGTTCATTCTGCGTCCATCGCATAATCACCGGTTACGTTACACGTTCTGTGGATTCGTCCTGCCTCTTACCAACGGTGTTCCTACGCCAGTCCATTGTCTATAATGCTGGCGCATTCGGTTCTTTCTATCTCTCTGCCTCTATTTCTTTCCTCGCGCACCCGTAGATTTTACGATCTTCCCGTTACTACTCTTTGCAGACGTTATTTTCGCCAAGCATCTTTGGGTTAATGCGTTATTCAGCCATTCTTTTTTCTCTCGGGCCACAAGCAGAGCCAGATCAGGGGAATTGACACGAATCGAGGGGAATACAGTTACCCGCTCTCTGCGAATACCGGGTTGGTTGCGACACAGGCGCGGATACAACGCCAATTGGGTGCGCGCATCGCGTCACGTGACCGGTCCGTAGCGGAAGCGGAGGGAAGCTCGCCGTCGGAAAAAGGAGGAATAACTTCGTAGAGGGGGAAGGGTAGAGTGGGAGACAAATCTTAATCTGGCGACGCTGGCCACAAATTAAATCTATACGATTATTATTTCTGATTGTAAAACCGATGTATAATCGGTGGGCCGCGAACGTAGATGGGAAACGAAGGACACGGACTACGTGGATGGAAACAACGCGTCGAATCCGCGCACCGTGCTATCGACGACCTTTGTGCCCCGTAACGGATCGAATCGACGATCGCTGTTTACTGACGGAAAAAACTGTGTTGTTTCGCTTGCCACGGGCCACGCTTCAAAAGGAATAATCTAATAATAACGAATCGTTCTCTATTTCCATGATTATTCCCCGTAACGGGTCTGCGGCTCAAAACGCGTAGCTGGAAATACGATTCGATCGGATGGGTTTCGCGCTCCACGAAATCGGGGATTTCCATGCGCTCTGTGATACCGGATAAATCGGCAGAAAAGGGATCGTGAAAGCAATCTAATCGGCAGGCTCTCCAGTTTGTTTTGTTGGATTGGTGCAGCTCTATTGAACGGTACTCAACAATATTTAGTGAGTTATAATTAGACTGCTGATTTTACGCATTTGTATAAAAAATAGGCGGGTGTAATTTCAAATAATAAAAACCTTACAAGAATTTAAGAGTATCGATGCATTTCTTGCAGTTTAATAACACCACTGGTTCCTCGCATTGGTTCCTAGTTCTTGAAACTAATGCAACCGATTTTTATTTTGCGTGAAGACCTGCAGTCTAGTTACGACAAATAAATTACACTCTTTTTACGTGCGATAAATACGGTAATATCAATCTTTTAACATAGCAATTTTACAGTTACGAGCACATACGAAAACGTAACAGAAATCTCGCAAAAGATGATACATAAAGAATTTTAATGACACAAATCTATGATACAAAAATGTTCGGTGCTTGATTTAATTTGGGTTAATTGGGTAGATCCCAAACAGTGTTAGCCCAGTGTAGTCCCAAAATGAATGATCCGCCGCTGAGAAGAAATTACTAGATTATATTATTCGAAATGATTTATTGGTTTACGATTGAAATTTTCGTTGCTAGTGAAAAATGTATTTGCCAAATATAACTTTAGCTGTGAATTATCGGTTGATGCGCGTTAGCGCAAATATTAAAAATACCGTTGACGACAAAAGCGATAACGACTTTTGCTGTCGCAGTCGTAAGCAGGTACTTACAATACTCAAAACGATCACCTATTGTAAGGTGCGACGCGACGGACCTAAGAAGGACACTTAACAGACCCGTTGTGTAGATCCGTTGCACCGCATTTAAAGGTTTATGACACATCAGTCGCAATATATTGAACTTATAGCCAGGGCACTAAATGTGTTTACTAACAATACGAAGTCGTAAACTAAGTTTTCAGGTGCAGACTCCACTATTAACGTCTTGGACCCCGAGCTGGTAGATTTACCACCTTATACATATAAAGAGAATTAGATTTAGTATATATATCTTTCGACTCAAGGTGTTCATTTAACGATAACCGGAATTGCTACTTGTGCGATCCGTTTCAAATGTATTGCATTCTAGTCGCCCATGCCATAATTTTATAACGGAAGCATGTTTACACTGTAGCAGAACCTTTTCCGTAATACGTGGCCTAGAATCCCGCACCCTAAAAATTCTAAATGACCAATCGATATCCCCTTCCACGTGCTCGTTACCAGTCTTGCGAGATCTCTGTCGTCGATCTATCGTGAACCTAGAGAAAGACGAGGCGCTTGCGAATGACAGAGCATCCCTGCCGAGGGAATAAGATTTCGGGGACACGGCAATATCCTACGCTCGCAAATCACGGCTTAGCTCTACTTTTATTGTTATGGGCGAATATTTTATGGGGATACTGTAAAATTAAAAAGCGGCTAGCCACCCTAACCTCGATTCAGGTTGTCTACGCGATAATAAGGGTGGTTACGCGAGGCCATCGCGCACGATACCGCGTTTAACACCGAGGACACCATATGCTCCCCTCCCTCTCTATCCCGTTAGCCACCGTCCTCGTCGTCATCCCTCGGTTACCCTTCGACGTCCCCGAAAACGCTCTAAACCACCCGGGGTGCCGAACCACTATTTGACTTTCATTACTTCTTATGAAAGGAGAAATTTATCGGGCAGATTTTACCCGATAGCTACCCCGGTGACGCAAGACCCCTGATCTCTCCGGATTCTACGAATTTTCCTATTCGCTGGCTACGGTGCATACGTGAATTTACAATCACCTCCACTTTTGGTCCCTTTCATTTCCTAAATGGAGCGGGTCGCAAGTGTTTTCACGACACGGATATTGGGGGCTCCACGCTATTCGCAACTACCCAATCTCGTGTAAGCTCCGATGCGAGCGGGTTCTCGTGAATTTAAACACGCTTATATAGATCGTTTTCAATATACGCGTTACTCTTTTGATTGCCGAACAGATTTCCCTTATTTATTAAACCTCCAGTGCTGTTCAAACACTGTTACACGAGTTACGAGCCGGGGGTTAGACGGGTTATGCGTGACCGAGGGTTGTTTGTGTTTTACGGGATTTTGTTGGTCGGAGAATAGCTCATGACTGTTTCATCAACGGGTGACACTGGAAAGGAAATCGTGAACCGATGTCGGTTTCACCACCGGGCGTCACACGTGGACACAAGGATAATTATGTCAGCCTCGCAACTTATCAAAGTAATTCGATACGCTTCAACGATACACGCAAAAGTGTATCGTTGTATAATACTAGCTACTGGAGTGTTGTACCTCCTTAACCCTCGCAAGGTAAGGTCTAACAACACATAAATGGTAAAGTGGGGTCTCTTAGACCCCGACGAATGAATTTCATAAATAGCCTTGTTTTTAATCAATTTGGGATAAAGATTAACACAGGATAAAAAATAAATAGATTTAATTTTATTCGTATAAAAATTCTTTTTAAAAATCTGAAGCTGGGGCCTTTGAGACCCCACATTACTTTGCGAAGGTTAAAAGGGACGACTCATCGAATCATGTCAAGTAACGTTTTCCTTCACGAAAATGTTCTCCGCGGCTCTGACAACAAATTTTATTTTTTAAATGAAACGCCATATTTTTATTTTGATGTTATGAAAGCACAGAAAAAAACAAGTTCAGAATATGTCTTTGAAATGATCTTGAGGGAGTCCGAGGTTGCAGAAACGAACAACTTTTAAAACAGACAAGAATCGATATCTGTCGAGTGTATTTCGCATTTCATGTTCAAAATGTCCACTTCCAACACTTATGCATTATCGCAGCCCGTTGCTTACCGATCGTATGTATTGCTTCATAAGAATGACATCTACTTATAATACTTTTTATGTAGTTAGATAAAAAGTCTGCAGACTGGACATCGATGAAAAGTGTGAACTGTCGGATATCACCTTCAGGTTTTAGGACGTGATAAAAACAAACATTTAATCGATCACTAATTTGATATTAATTTCAATGCTCCTGTCACTGAATTTTTCTATCCCGTGTTTCAGGATGGTAAAAATAGTTTTCTACTTACTAAATTTAATGCTGCAGTTCGACTTTGCATATCCTAACGGCGTCTATTGGATCTGGTAGCTCGTTGACGAGGTCTCCTTCGACAACGATTTCGATTTCGGGCGGGGTCGTTCGTCAAGTTCCGCCACCTAAATTCTCGGTTAAGGCCAGACTGACAAGGGAGCAATTTGCCAGTTGTTTAAGTGCCAAGTGTTAAGTGCTCTGTCGTTTATGTTTCGCCATTATTGTTTTATGTTTGGCCTCCCCTCGGCTCGGGTTCACGTACGCTCCACTACAGCCGGGGTTGTCGAATTACACACGTAACCGCGCGTAGGTCCTCGCATAGAACGATTGAAATTAATTCGTGTTTACGGCCAGCGCGTAAAACTGGCGCACCGGGTGTCGCGAGAAGATAGCCAACTTATGCGAACCGCTCGGTGCTTCGCCTGGTTGTCGTTCCGGCATTTACAGAATCTATTTCGGAATTCATGCCTACGCAATATCGCTTCGACGGTTCCGTGCTACTCGAGCTGATCGTTTATTGTAACTGTAACGCCTTTGCTAAGTACAGAATGCTTTGAATACGATGATAACTTGTGTACTCACCGGGAAATACATGTATTTTGTGGATCATGTTTGCTCCCTTGTCACAAAAACACTCGAGGAACACTGGATCTAAAAGAACAGCATTTGATGCCCGTGCATCGTACACTTATGCACAATTACATGTGCGTGAGAATTATATATTCCCATTTTCGAAGATTCGTTTATAAAAAAGATGATAAGAAAAACAATTCTTTCAATAATTGAAACATCGCTTGTGGTACAAATGTAAAAGCAATACTGGCAATATCTTCGTTACTATACGGGGTGACACCTAATTTGAGCACCTTGAATATCTCGCTTATTTTTACGAAAAGGAAAAATGTGCAAAACATTGTTTGGTTCGAAGGGGGAAAATACTGTGATGGAATAAAAATAGTTTTCAAGGTCATATTTCTAGAGATTTCAAGGTCACCGGAGTTTTCTTAAATGAAATGAAATAATATTTACGGAATTCGTTAATGGTAATGACTCAAAAATCGGGTTTCTTAACTTGTGTCGCTTCTGTCGCAAGGGTGCGATACGTAGGAAAGAGTAAACCGCGCGATGCAATCGTAAGAAGATGTAACGTTAAAGAAGCATCGTGACATCTTTGCCGAGGCAGTAAAGCGCAGGTTTAATCATCCGACGGATTGCAGCGAGAATTTGATTTCGTTTTACGAGTTTTCAAGATTGCCACTTGGCCGAAGGGCCAGGGCGCAGGATTGCAGCTTGAAATGCATTCCTCAGTGGGCGAGGCGAGGCTTTGATGCCAGCCAAAAGAGCCAAAAGACTCTTTTATACGTGATCGATCAAACGTCGGGGCCGCGCAACGGAAAATTACACTCTCTACCCCGTTGAATCGTTGCGTCCGACGCGACGCGGCTCGACTCTGGTCTTTCTCTTTCCCCCTCTCTGTGCTCTAACGAGATCACGCGTCGATTAAAATCTTTGTTGCGACTGGAATTGAATGACGGGGCTTCGATGTATCGTCAAGAACGGGTAAACGACTTTTTTCGCTGGGATATCGGTCAAATGCAATTTCCAGGGCCGCGAGATTGACGGTTCATTCGGCGATGAATTTTATGGTCCGCTTTAACGAGATTTTCTGTATCGATTACGAGCTTTCCGGAGAAGGGGAATTTTTTCAGGGGTTGCGGGACGTATGAAGCAGTTAGTACCCGTTCGAGAACCGTCGAACGTAGTAGCTGTCCTTTTACGATTGTGTGTAAACCGTTTTCGTAAACCCCTGCGGAAAAGAATTAAAACGCACCCCGTCGGCGTCGGACGTAAAGCCGCGAGATTAATACTTTTCACCCCGATCGGCCGGCTAACGAGAAATTTAACAGGCGGTAACAAACTATCGCGTGTGAAGTAGACAATTAACGGTTGGATGTTCAACGGCCGCGCCGACTTTCGGATGTATCGGCGAGCCACTGCATCACGCACGTGTCGCCCTATAATCGCATACTCCTGGCCGAATGGATTTTTATCGCTACCCGCATCGGTCTATCGCACGGCTACATCGTATACATTGTAGACGCGCGCGAGCGTAGGCGAAGGACACAGGCATATTTCATTTTCTAACCAAGCATGACGGAAGCTCGTTTGCTCGTCGTTAACGATCGAACAGTGTCGAACCCGGTAAGGTTGAAACAGAAATTTAGATAGTCTACCTCGTTCGCCGCCTTGTCATCGATCAAAAGCATCGACGTGTACGGAATTACTGGCGTGTACGCTCACCCGATAAATGCGGGACCGAGACTCGGGTCGCGCACGCTCCAGACACCTATTATCGCTACACATTATCGAAAGTATCGACGTTATCTTGGTTACTTATTTAACGAGTTATTCGTTTCGCTCGGACAACCGAAAACGTGCGAACATGCGCTTCCCAGCGAAATCGGTAATTGTCCGCATCCTGTACATTCTACATCGAGGGGAGACATTTATTAAGTTCTATGTCGCCCTTGCTTTCGACACGTTACACTATTTTATAATAAATTACTGTATAAATATCTCGTAGAATCTGAAAACGTTGGTCGGAAAAATTCCGCTGGGGTCGCGAATCGTAAATCAAAGTTTGCGTATAAGTCGCCATGGATTGCCGGATGAGAAACACTTACACTAAACGGCTTCTTTGTCGAGGGATCTCGGCCGAGGAATTGAAGCGAGCCAGCGTGAGACGCGCGTTTCACGCCGCGGATTTTCCACGTGATGGGATAGGTTCGGAGGCTCGTAAACCGTCACATTGAAAAACCGCAGAACGGGTTCGCGAGCGTCGAGCGAGACAAGCACCCTTCCGGAAAAAGCGTTTCTGGGTCATTACGCGGCGATAATCACTCTCATAAGCCGGAATCGCGAGACTCGAAAACTATTAGCATATTAATGGCCGGCAGTTCAGTTAACCCTTTCATCGGCGTTGGCCGGATTTGCATCTTTTTCTCTCTCTCTCTCTCTTTCTCTCTTTCCCTCTCTCTCTCTCTCTTCTCTTGCTGCGCGAGAGACGCACCGAATCGTTACGTCGGGAGACAACGACGAGCGGGACGGTGGCAGTGCGTTAAAAGCCCGGCTCTGGCCACCCTCGCGAGTTTCGCGAAATTAACATGACAAACTACCCCCAGCAATAAGGGGTCGAAAAGATATATCGCGCTGGATATGCGGGTGTACGGCAGAAACAATAGATGACGGCGGCCGGGTCGACGGGGGGTGGCCACTGAAAAGCGAGGCGGATGAAGCCGCCGCGACGCGTCGTCGCTCGTCGCCGCTCGTCGCCGCTCGTCTCCGTGTTTTCACCGACTCTCTGTTATTTGCATAGCACGCTATTATGCCGAACAGTAATACGGCCGACCTCGCCAATATTTAATCGACATGGGTTCTTGCTATCGACAAGTCGATCGCTGACCTTTGAAGGGTGGCATTCAGACTAAAATCAAATACTAGTTATCGTTGAGATAACATTTTGGAATTACGTAGTTTGATATCGTTTTTACCGCACGCAAGCTCACCTCTTTTTTTGGTACACCTAGACGCCCTAATTATAGCAGCAACGAAAAATCTAATACAAAGAAGCGGAGCTCCTTGTCACGGAAGATGGATCATAGTTCGAAAATCTGATGTGACCTTCCGATGTTGAAGTATTTGGATAATTTAGAATTAACATCGGAAATATAATTATATACAAATTGATTACGTTGAAAAATGTCGATATGCGTTTATCTTTAATTTTGACCAATCCAGAATTTTGAGTTTTTAATTGTTTATGTCAGATTCCTTGTCAGTGACCTCAAAAACATCCGATTATCAACTTTTAGAAAGTTTCAATGACATTTTGACTTTTGGCCAGTAAAATCTCGTTCTCGAACCAGTCTGCAGCGTCGTGGAAGGGGAAGAAGGTGCGAGACAAGTGTCAATCTGGCACCATAGTGGATTGGATCGAGAAATTTGGTGACATTTTACTATAACTTTTCAACCATAAGAGATATCGGGATGTAATATCTACTAAAATTCATTAAAAAAATTTACTTCTATATATCTACTGATAATTATCGTAATAAATATGTATTTTTGTGTAATAATTTTATAATTCGTTGTTCAAATTTTATCGTCTTAAAATAATACTGAAACAGTTTTGACCCGCTAGATTGGCATTTTCGCCCGCTGTGCATCGCCTTGGATATTCCCGAAGATTTAGATCTCGTTGGGTCGACGAAATATGAGAAGAAAAGTTTTGAGGGTTGAACTATAAAGTCGTCGGGAACAGTAAAGACTGACTGAGATCGAGAAGGCGGTCGAGAAAAATTAGCATGGTAATTCGCTTGCCGCCGCGGCTGCTCGTAAACTTCGGTAATTAAGGCTCCCGGACTGCTCTATTCTACTGGCAATCCGCATCGAAAGTCTGCGTGTCTCCTCTCCTCGTTAAAGAGGCAACTTCAAGATGACAGTTTGCGATTCCTGTCACTACCGACTTCTACATTGTCTCTTCTCCCGCGTTTTTCGTCAGCGGTTGTTACGCATGGTAACAGTTTCTGTTGTGGCCGGAGACCATTTCGCAAACTTGTTACAATTTGTCGTTCTCGTTTATCTGCGTCCCGATCCTTTTACGAGCTTCTTTTCCATCGAAGAATAAACAGTAAAAAAAACGGAAGGGAAAAGGAGTGGAGCGAACGGGCGGGAAAGCATGAAAGAGGTCCTTTTGATGGGCCGCACAGCCAGTAATGAGGAGTCAGGATCCTTTCAAGGATGCTCTATAGAGCGCCGCTGGGATTTGATAATTACAAGGATTATTTTGAATCTAAAAAGCGGCGAGCTGCCTCTTATCGCCAGACCGCGAGAAAATTCTAAATCTGCTCATTAACCGTGGCAGGTTCTCGCATGCGCGACCATTCCTTTCGTTCCTAGGGTCTCACCTGCCACAGTGCATTCGCGTCATCGATTTACGCGCCGCTGTTCGTTCGTCTCATTGTCCCGCTTTAATTGGGACACTCGCCGGGATGGTAATTAATTTTTAAGTTAATTGGTAGGCGTGTACCTTAATTAAGACTGCGGCCACGGTTGAAAGCCGCTTTGAGATGCTATTTAATCTCTCGGCGAAAGAGAACTCCACCGATCCCGCGATCCAATCGCGTGCACACGCTGATCTTGATTGAGAAACAGGATTGAAAGTTTCATAAATATTTAAATTCTTTCGTGAATAGCGATTCAATTATTCTTTTGTATTTTATTTATCAATCATAAATATATCACTTAGCCTGGAGGCGGTGCTGCGGCAACGGATGTGTTAACGAGGGACTGCGATAGTGGTTGGTAAACCTTCGATACGGTGTAATGAGCATACCAAGACTTAATTATAGATACGCTTAGAAATAATTTAGAAGAAGATAATTACTAGAACGCGGAAAATGGTTGAAATTGCGGAGTGGTAAAGCCTGCATAGACTCGCTCGAGTGTGAGCTCCAGAATATCTTCCTTAATTCTGACAAAGTAAGACTTTTTTTTATGTTTAAAAATTAAATTATGTTAAAAATTATGTTGAAGATATAGAAAATAAAAATGAGTCGTCGAAATTTTATTTTACGCGTTAAACAACATTAAACTCAAGTTTCCCTGAAGAATGCTTCGATGGTTCGTCAAAAACTTGGTATATTCTACAGCTTGCACTTGGCGCGATTTGAAAAGTGATTTCTAGTTAGATTCAGCGGCGAGCGGGTCGCTTTCGATCCATTCGCCGATGCAGCCTGTTAGCGGATCGAACAAGACGTCGTTAGATGCAAAGGAATCGCACGACGCTACTTCCTAGTCTCATGAAATCCCCAAGAAAGTGGCAACGGTTGCACGACGCTGCGTCTCGTTAGCAGCTTCTCCTCGAGCAGTCGACTTATCGGCTATAATTGGCCGTCGTTAAAAGCCTGAGCTCTCTTTCCCGCCCTTGCATTTCCTGATGGTTTTTCCCTTCTGCAACCCCCTTTCTCGAAGCACGAAGCAGTATTCCAATATTTCCCCGACACGATGAAAATATTTTTGATGGGTTATTAAATTAAACGATTTTTTTGATTGGGAACGGTCCGTATCAACTCTAGCCTCCGTATCTTCCGGTCCCGTCCCCTATGTTAGCCTCCCGTGGGACACTTCTGGTGTACTGTAACGCAGGGGTCGCACCATAGCAACCCCTATACAGTAATTATGCTTTTCTTTTTATGTCCGCGCCATTTCATTGGACTGATATAATAAGGCATTGTTGCCAGGATCGCAACAACGATGGCCAGGGGGGCGCACCGTTTTTAGGATACTCGCTTAATTAGCTCTACTCGGTGCACGAGTCCGATCGCGTTTTCCAAAAAGAGCTTAACCTGTTATAGAATTAAGTCTGCGAGGAATCGAGCCGGGTAATCGTGTTCCCCCTGCAAGTGCGCCGGGACCGGTCCCCACGGAAACGATTCCACCGATACGAGCATATGTACGTTCTCCTACCGGGTTAACTTATTGTCTCATTGTTCGCGGGAAAAATTGTACGCGCGCGCGGCTTTTAATGTCGTCGCGACCTATTAGAATCCATTGTGACGAAAGGTGGTGTACGAGGAGAAAAGTCGGCGTCGACAGAAAAGATTCAACGGATCCTCGGCTTGTAAACGCCCACCGGAGGGATCGACGACAAACGGCTGTCGGGTTTTGCAATCGCATGGAAATAAGGTGCTAAGTAAGAGTTCAAGCGACTCTGTGTTTGCTCAAGTGGCGTCGTCGGCTGACTATCGTCTTTCTGATTTCCCGTCGTTCGGACCATGCTTCGCCGATGAGTTAATTGCCAGACGTGTGTCCGGTGTTGCTCGGAGAAGCTTTTTACGTCGTGAATGTTAATAGAGGCGACTCTCGTGCCCCGTGGAATCGCTATATAATTTATAGAATCTCTAATGGTTTACCGTGGACCTTTATGGAAATTAGACATTTTTTAAGTCCAATCGTTCTACCGATGTTTTGTAACAAGAAGCGTGGGGGAATAGCGTCGCACAAGGGAAAGGTAAACTGGAACATAAGTCTTGCGACTCTGGTTTTGTATTTCATCTACTCATTTTTCCTATAAGTGCATACAGCGCGCAACCTACCAATTGTTTACGTCAAAACAGACTCGACGTCTTTGTTATCCTAATTACTTTGTATTTTACTGGTTTGCGTTGTACAGGAGGTTACCGAGTAAGTTTTGCGTGTAAGTTTTGGGCATAAGTATGTACAAGAAAGGGGGAAAAGACACGTTAACCAGTTTCTACTCGAAATACGAACCAAATTTAAACGAAAGTTAAATTTTGAACCCTGTGCCTCGACCGAGAAAGTAGTTATGGGGTAAAATGGAAAAGAAATTAGTTTTTAGCCTGTTTTCCCTATTCACTCGTACTCGAAAATTCTGAAAAAATCGAACAGATGTCGTATACCACATATATTGCAATTAATTTAGATTTTTAAGTTGAAAACCCCGGTTGTAAAATTTCTAAAACGTCAAAATATCGGGAAACATGCAAATTTCACGTAGAAGTTTAAGAGCGACATTATTTATATTTTTACAGTATCGGTGTATAGTTATTGGTATTGTTAATGAAGTCTTTTGTGGTAAAAAAAAAATAGAAACGAAGTAAAAGTAAAGAAACGAAAACTCTACGCGAGTAGCCAATATTTTTAGTCTCCGGACATCGTGCGGCATGTGCGCGCCGAAATAGTGGTGGTCAACTCGTCGAGATTTAGGTCAAAAATCTCTCCCACATCGTTGACGCGTGCAACGGCATTGTGGCGTCGTGGTCCGTCCTCCTCTCTTTCATTCTCCGCGAGCGACGCAATAAAATTCGAAATACACAACACGAGAGCGCGTCGTTTCGCAACTTTCTTTCCGCTCGCTCTATTTTAATTTCCCAGTCCCCCGGATATATCGTGAACCGTCCGGGGAACGACCACCCGGCGGAAAGCTATGTACGAGTTTCGCGGGTTTCGTTTGCTCGCGCATTTCCTCGCGCTCGCCGTTCTCAGGTCGATCCGGTCGGTCGCGACTCGTCGTGTTCCTCGCGCTTGCATAAACTTAGATCTCTATCCGTATATTTATTCGATCGCGCGCCAAAACACAAACCCCGCGAGCTCTCGCACGCAACAAACGCCGGTTTTTCGTGCGAATGACCGTTCATATATTTAACCAACTCACATGCGAATCCTCTTTCCCCCGTTTATTTGCGTACGCGGAGCTCGGCCCTCTCGCTCGTCTCTTCGGATCGTCATATGCACGAGAGATAGCGCTTGGTTACGAGTCTTTACGTCTGTGTTTGCCTCCAAGTTCGGAACCCGTTCGCACTGACACACAATCTCGTGCTTATCCAACACATACACACTCCCGTTCCGAAGTATTCAGACAGTTGCCTCTTCTTAATTTATCACACTTAATTGATTTATTATTTGTTGACTCTTCGTAACTTTTCTCCGACTTTTTATCTCTATTGCTAACACGTTTAAATATCCAGCTAAAGTAACAATTGCATGTTAATTGGAGACTATAATATGTACTTCAGATTTTTTCAAATTTTCTAAAATATTATAATAATAACAAGTTAAGCCTGAAAACGAAAGACCTAGTTTGCCGGCCGCATAGGAGAAAAAGAACATTGTTGAGACATCAGGTTGTTGCATACGACATGTCCGATTTTATTTCTTTGCACGAAACACTATTCTGTAAAATTTCAGATCTCTACCCCTTCGTTTAAGAGTAATATGGAGTATTAAGATACTTGGATAACATACATAAGCGGAAATGAAACTACTAACTTTATTTGGGATATGTATTTGTACAGAATTTAAAATCGTAAGAAATACGATCGAGCTCGGCGTGCCGATTGTGTACAAGACGCGTTATAATTGTCGGGTGGGCCATTCTTTCCGATATTCCATGTAAATTGTCTGGGTAAGTACGAAATAAGCAACACGAGTAAACATTTTTAAATATTATTTTAAGACAATAAAATTTGAACAACGAATTAAGAAATTACTACAAAATACAGGGTGGGGCACTAACTATGACCACTTTAAATATTGCCGTTATTTGTAATAATATTAAAAAATGTTGTATACAAAACTCAAACTACAAAATTTTTTCATATTATTACAAATAACGGCAATATTTAAAATGGTCATAGTTAGCGCCCCACCCGGTATATATATTTATTAGGATAATTATCGTTATATAGGAATAATCTTTTAATGAATTTAAGTGGAAATTTAGTCCGAAGATGTCTTATGGTTCAAGAGTTACAGCGAAATGTCATCTTTCTCGAATCCACAGTGCGGCTGGGGATGTACATACGTGTGTAAGAACTTCGTGGCGCCCGTACACACGCGACCAAGTCCGCCCGTGGAATACGAAGTTTTGTTTTCAGCGAAGTTCCTGCCTTTACAAGCAGTTTTACGCAACGTAACTTACGAGTCGGGCAATCTAGACGACTGGCAAGAGGACGGTGATATTGCTTCGTTAGGTTAGGTTAGGATCAGCCGAAGGAAACCAGGGTTACCGACCCAAGACCCCGTGCACAACACACACCGTGTCGAGTTCATTTAATGCGAACTGTCTGTTTCTCTTTCGCTACCGCCCCCGCCTCGAACTCTTTCTCTTCGTCGGTCTAGCTGTGCGGGTCCTCGCTTCTAGCCGGTATTAAAGTGTACGCGCGCGGAGAAGGCGGCGCGGCGTTGTTCCTGAACAATGTTGCGTCCGTTTTCAGCCGATGAGAGTATCTTGGGAAGCTCGTTGTCCGGGGTGTCCTCGTCGAACGGAAATTCGGGCGATATCGAGCCCTCCTCGACTGGTCTACCGACCGGCAGCTCGACGACTGCGTTCCAACCTTGCTTCGAGAGCACTTAAGCTGGATCTAGCCGGGACGATGACGATGTCGGCGCATCGGTGGATGTTGTCGATAGTCGAAGACTTTGGAGTACGAAGGATATTGCATAATGTTCGGGGGCTAAGTTCCTCGAACAGCCGCGAGACTTGAAGTAGTTCGATCCTAACTTCCGTGAATATTGCGGATGTAATGTTTGTATTCATAACACGTCCGACCCGTGGTCTGTATTTAGGTTCCTCCACCGATAAAGTTATATTAGTTTCGATGGTCGATCGACCCAACCACGAGTTTCTTTTTGCATAAAAACACCGTTCGCGAAAACCGACACAGGAGAGTGGACAACTATTTGATGACTCGCGGATAATGGTACATGCGTGAGACACAAATTCTGATGTTGCTACGTTTACTCCCTTGACGAATCTCGTTAGGCCTTGATCGAATCGTTCAACAGATAATTTTCAATATTTATCGATTTATCCGAAAGTCCATACTGACGGACAATTGTCTACGGACTGTCCTCGGACAGTGTCAGTGGACAATCCGTGGACAATTGTTTGTCAGCCTTGATAGGGCTCAACGTAAGGGGCAACATACATATTTTATTACAATACGAATTTGGAATATAATCAAATTTACGATAAAAAAAATTAAAATAAAGCTTTAAAATGGGCTTAGATACAACGATATTGAGATACAAGGAATATTTGATTCTACGTTATTTTTTTAGAGATATCAAGGTCACCTACACTTTTTTAAACGGAACCAACCCCTATCGAACAACTACGACGATAGCCCCTTTCATTAGGAATTCAATGACTATAATTCAAGGTCTCAACTCAAGGTCATCCGGGGTCACAGAGGATCTCGTGGATCTTATAATTTGACAAAAATGATTTTTAGCGTTTCGTATAGCTTACGATTCCAGCTTTTCATTGAGATAAAAATTAACAGTGTATAAACTGGTACAATGTGTTAAAAGTCTAGTTGATGTTCGGAATAGATAAAATAACATGTTAACTGTTATGGAGGTTTAAAAGGTTGATGAGACATAATGTGGACAAAAGAAATTTGCAAATGTATCGTCGACAGTGGAAGATAACAATACATATTTTTTAAATAGCATTGTTAGATACGGTAACAACGCAATTAAAGGGAATTTGAAAGCCATAATACAGGACCACAAGAGTAAACGAAGCGAACTACATCTTTGGATACTATTAATATATAATTGTAAATTATATTTTGTAATAATTTTTATATTTTCTGGCTGAATGGACATTCTTCCATCGGATTCTAATGTGATTTTATACATCTGGATCGTTATCAAAATTAAATTTTGTCCAGTCAGATCGTGGAAGTAGCCCGTTGTGCGGTGTAGTCGAAATTGCTATGACAACACATTATATTGCCGGTTTTCCCGCAACGGTGATTTGAATTAATCACGGAGCCGAGTCCAAGGGGCGGCGAAGATAATTTCGGGAAAATCAGTCGGCTTTGTGAACACGGAGGACACTCTTCAGACGTTTTCGTTTCAATATCCCGGTAGTACCGCGAATCCTACGGGTGTCGGGTGAGAGGTGCCATAAAGGACATCGTCTCCCAGTTGCTAAATATAAGTGCTACGGTCGAGGAAGAGGGACGGGTCTAAAACATTTTTATTCGGATCCTGATGGAAGGACGACGACGTGGAAGACGTCGACACGGTGAACGTTGGAGCGAGAAAAAGAGGTGAAAGGGAAAAGACGAGGTGTCCCGAAGTTTTTCGGGGTGGTTGTCGGATATAATCACTGTAGGACCATCCCTGCTCGTCGTCTTACCGGCCCTTTTCTCCTCGTCCCTGGTTTTCTCTTCGAACACAGTCGGGCCCCTCCTCCCTCCTCGTATTTCGTCTCACGGCATTGTCCCTTTTAGTCCCTACGGGATTGCGGGGCCAACACGGCGAGATATCGGATCAATTTTTTAAGCCGAGGGTGCCGAGACTTTACACTACTTGAGAGACGACGACGACGACGACGACGACGACGACGACGACGACGACGACGACGACTACGGCGATGACGACGACAGTGGGGTGATGGTAACACAGTGAGGAGCTATCGCGCTGGGCTCTCGGGGGTTCGTACTTTGGTTAGACTGGGGTTCGGTGGGACGGCGATGGGGCGACTAGGGTGAAATCAAGCCGCGAAGAAAATTAAAACGAGGAACCGAAGGATCTCGAAAGGATCTCGCGGCCAGGATGCTCACACACTTACACCACCCCGACGCTTCCACCCAATCTCGACGTTACAAGACGCAACCCCGTGCACACGGGCCATGTTTTCTCTTTCTTCCCTCTCTTGCTCCCCCTCCCCCCCAGCTCCTCCCCCGTCCACTCTCTTTCCTTCGTTCTCGATTTCGAACCTCGTGGCTCCAGAAACGTGATTGCTCTCTCATTCCGCTCCTCCTCCGCGCTCCTTTGCCACGATTTTCTCTCCGTTACACTCGGCTGATACTCCTCACCCGACCGCCTCCAATTTCCATAACGAGAATCCGCCTCGAACTTTCCGCGTCTGTTCAACTGCCGCATCGATTATCGCGAAAACTTGTTGCGGCCGAGACCCAGGGACTTGGCGAGACTCATTACGATTCACCGGGTAAAATTAACGCGCGAGCAACGCTGCGTTAACGTTTCACCCGCGAAGTACCAGTAACGAGTAAACTTGAGCCGCGGGCGCGACGCGCTTCGCCTTTTGAATAAAACACATGCTCTCTCCATTCTCCTGGTGTGCCGTTGAATGGCAGATTGTACCGTAAAGGGACACCGAATGATCGACCAGAATCGAATCGCGCGACCAGGTGCGAAAGGAATCGAAGAAGTGTATACGGCGAGCTCGTGAATGGCCGGACTGCGATGGTTATTTCGATTTAGAGGACCGATGGAAAAAGCTGTCAGTTACGAGGCGGTGCGCTTCTACTTTCCTCTCCCCGAAAGAATGTTCTGCTGGGAGCCGCGCGTATATACGCCGGTTTTACGATAGCAGTAATTTCGATTCTCGACGATAAAGAACGGCGAAAGGATGGCGCCATCTATAAAGTCGATAGCGGTGGCAGCCCGATCGAATTTTTAGCTCGCTCGACCCGAATCGGACGAGTATGGGAACCTGGAACAGAGAGAAAGAAAGAAAGAGAAAGGAAGAGGGACCGACTCGCGCGCTCTTCGTAAATCGCTTCATTTCCCAGTCGAGGATTATAACGCCCTCGACCGCCAATAATAAAATAAATCACGGCCTCGTAAAGGCATCCGTCATGCTGGCGGTGTGTACGAAACGGCGCGGCGCGGCGCGCGCTCGTGTCGGCGTCGCTGCGGACCGACACGCCGTTCTTGCGGTTGTAATATGGTTTAGTGCTAACGCGCGAATGCTTAGACCGAGATGGTGCGACGGTGGACGAAAGCGCGGAGCTATATTTCTTTATTTAATGCGCCGCTGGTAACGGCTCGATGGTAAATCCGTTTTATTCTTACGCTGACTCAGCCCGGCGAAGGTGTGCGGACTTTCTTATATGGCCCCTTGGCTGTTAAACGTCCATTCTTCGTGACGATTCCGCTCCGCTACACGTCATTCTCATTCGACGACTGCTTCTCGACGTGGGTGACGCTCTTTCTCCGAACTAGGGTCCGCAAGAAGGGTGCTTTTCTGCCTTTCGAATTGCTCGATTCAAACATGGGTCAGTCGCAAGCTGAAACAAGCTAGTAATTATTTTATAGTTCTCCAATAGCGATCAAAATAAAATATCATTCACTCTCGGATAAAGAAGTATCTATGCGATAGAAGTTTCGCTAATTTTGCAACCTCGTTTATTACACCGGCTAACGCTGTTTCGAGGCCTACTCAATTAATCCAAATCAACTCGAGTACCAACAATTTTTGAATAATCTATTTTTTCTTAGGTTTTTCATTTAAATTCTTTTTATTTATTTTTACCGCGCGGGGTCCTTTGTATCGACAATATTGATCCGATATTTACATTTGGTCGTATTTTCGTCCATGCGTTTGCAAGTAAAGTTTTATGGAATTAGTTTTATGCAAAATGTTGTTCAGAGTTTTCTTAAAATAATGCCATTTGTTCGTTTGTTAAGTTTTTTAACAAAACACATTCTACGATGTTCAAACTAGATTCCGAATTTCTTCCGGTACAACAGTGCTGCTCGTTCTCGAACAACAGTTGCTCGACAATTGAACCGAGTCTGACAAGAGTGACCCGGTGTGACAACCGAGGGTTAACGCAAAGTCGAGAAAGTAATTCAACAAGTATACAGAAGACAAAACACATCGATCAATTTCAACCAAGATTTAGCAATCCTACTTCGATAGTCTCTTTGCAGAGTCGCCTTTTCGGAGAAGAAGAAAGAAGCATAAACGATACGGCCTTTGCAGAGTGGAAAAAACGCGAGCATCAAAGAATAATAAAAGTGCGCTATAAAGCTGGAATGGAGAACTAATACATATATCTTATTAAGTTACGGTTCCATAAAACTGATCTTCCTCCCAGCGCATCGGAAACAGTTTTTGTTCGTGTCGTTTACTTGGGACGCGGTCAGAAGAGCTGGCTCGCCTTCATCGCCGGCTTCCTCCCAGATGTTTACCGTGAATCAATTTACATGCAGATTTCAACGATGGAATGGTAAACGAAGGTGTTGATGGTCCGCCGTACGACGCGCCCGTCGGCCCCGGAAACGAGTAATTAGAACGATCGCCGGGACACGCTATTACGATGAATTTACGGCCGACGTTAATACGGGGATCCGTTAACGAGCCATCTGACCTAATTACGCGCATAAGCTCGCCATGGAAAAGCTGTATTGGCGGGAACAGTCTTTTTCGACGGGCATTGTTTTTCTCTCGAATTCGCAAATTACGAGCAATTTGTTTTTCGTTCGCTCCGGTCGGTCGCATAAAACATTCGCCGGTTTTTATGGCGACGTTACGCGCACGGACGCGTGTGTGCGCACGCACGCACGCACGCACGCACGCTTATATTTATACGGACGACGGGTGCCAATAAAACAGAAAATAATAACCGTGGGGTTTAGACGGCACTTTGGTGGTTCTTGCGGCCCCCAAGAAGAAACGCCTCCGACTTCCCACCCGGCAGTAAGTCGCCGTCTCGAATTGTTTGCATTTCTTCGGCATATTTTCGCCATATTTATTTCTCGCGGCTGGGCCGGCCTGTCAGTCACAGACAGCTGCTCGAATCCGTGTTCGTTACGACAACCGGGGATCGTAAAAGGGGGCACGAAACGATGGATGAACTCCGAGCGAACGGTATAAAATGCAGATACGCGATCGAGTGAAAATTTCGATGTGGAAATCGAATGACTATGCCAGACATTGCCAAGAAAAGGTAAATCCTGCGTGTAAATGTAAAGGTAAAGGCAAATCCTACCGTGGGGATCGAACAAGATTTAATTCGTTCAAATTATTTTTGTTTCCTGGTTTCACTCGGATGACACGAGAAGGAACAAAACTACATTACTTGACTCGTTTCACTAACACGTAGACTTAACACAACGTCTGCTATTTAAAAACACATGTGATTAAGGCTTTATTCGTATACACGGTATTTCACCTGATTTGAGGATCTTAAATATTTTCGGTAAAAAAATGTTCTCAAGATCAGTTCTTTCGAGATTTCAAGGTCAACGAAGTATTATATATGGGACTACATATTTTCGTTACAACAGTATCGTAGGTAATAAGAAACAAATTCAAGGCTGTGCGATATGTTGACCTTCGTGTGACCTTCCACGTGGAAATCATAGAATGTTTACCATTAACTTTGATACTCGTTCGGAGACGGTAAATGGAGGAATCTCAATTGTTCCCGATGCTTGTAAACAGACTTTTGTATTCTCCTTGCACATTCTGAACACCTTCAGAAATAAATATTTTGTACTGACGTTCAATTCATAACAATGAAAATTTTTAAAGAATACTTCCGGAGACATGAACGTACTATCACCCTTCGCAGAAAAATTGATAGAATCAATGTTAAACGAATTACAAAACATTAACGCAAGTAAGGATTACGCTACAAAATACTAAATCATCCAATTATTTTTATTCTCCGATCAGTTAAATCGTAAAATATTTAAGAAACAAAATTCTTCGATTCGTTTGTAAATATCAAATTTTTTGTTTGTGTACGACAAAGGACATCAGAAACAGTGCTATTGTTCTAGAGTTTAATGCAAATTAATCCGCGGTGTACTACATACATGTACACCACGTACCGTTGTAAACATTAAATGATCGCGTGGTAAATCTGGTGGAGCGTTTTCCAAGTATCAGCTATAACTATTCAAGAAAGTACAATAGCGATGCCAGTTTGTTGCCGCGGAGACGTCTCGCAACCCGTGCCAGAATATGTACATACACATACTCGCGGAATTACGCGCTCGCCGTATTAGGAATCGATCGATTCCAGCTGTGATGGCGGCTGTCTTTGTTGCTCGCGACAATATTCATTGAGCATCTTTCTTCCGAGTCTGGGTTCTCTGTGTGTCGTGTCAATAGGTCGGTTAACACATATCACAGTTAGCTGTTACGTAAGTCGTACGCTTGCGGCCGTCGAATGCTTAGCGAAACCTTTAATGAGCGTGTGCGTGGCCTAGCGAGGCAGCTATAAATCATGCAATTAACGGTATCGGTAACAATCGGAATCTAAGAGCACTGCTAGTTAACGACATGGGAGACTGAACTCTGAGCTTCGCGGGGGGTAGTTCAGGAAAGGTGGTCGTAAAGAGAGGCGAACGAAAACTCAGCTGCGAACGGTGCGGTGACACCGGTGGCACCGGTGGCGTAACTGCCTCGTAAGTGATAACGCGAGATAAATATTATATGTACGCGGCGAAATAAAGTTGCACGAGCCGGGTGGTAGTAAAAGCGCGTCGCTCGCTGATTGCTACGTCATTGGATCGCGGTGAGTTAAGGGCCAGCCATGAAAATCGAACACGCACACAGGAAATTAGTGTGCCTTAAAGGCGGTCTAGTGAACGGCCGACTGTAAAGATAAACAGGGCACAAGTGCGACGAAAAATTCCATCGAAAATAAAAGTTTCGCCGTGCCGTGGGCACCTTTCCTCCCAGGTTTATTTGGAACATAAGCCTCGCGGACCCTTCGAGGAGAAGTTTGCGCCGGAGAAAAGGGTCGCTTTATCCTTCGGGCTGTCTTTATTATCGAAACCCGAGACGAGAGAGAACCGATCGCTTTTCGCCTTCTTTACAACCGCGGATGCAAATGGCGTCCGTATCCGCTCGCCGCTCGCTCGACTTCCTGCCATCGAAAAATGCTCTCTTAGGGGTCGGGGAGAGCCGCGGAGGCACTTAACCGGCACGGCAGAAATAATAAAATGCAGATTTGTTCCGTATTCGGAAGCCAGCGTCGTCGGCCAATAGGCACAGCTCTCTCTCTCTCTCTCTCTCTCTCTCTCTCTCTCTCTCTCTCTCTCTCGCAGCCTCCAGTCAACTTACCGGGAATGAATTCCCTATCGTTTTTGCTTTTCCTGCAGACGAGTCGGGGAGAGAATAATCGTTTGTTGCTATCCGTGGGACAAGGCTGCGATCCTTCCGCGGTGACGGCCCCGTGAAACTCTGTTTTCTACGTGGTTTGCTATTTAGTTTTTTATTGTAGGACGCATAACTACAATAAAACAAAGGATCAAATAAATACAACGAAACCATGTACGAATTGATAAAATCGACTGTAACAGCAAAAATTAATTCGAGAACAGAACGATTGACACCCTTGGGATACGAGATGTTACCCTTTCCTAGATGGAGGATCGCAAAACACAACGAAAACATTTGCTAATTATAGTAATAATCGACTGTAGAGCAAAAATTAATTTGAGGACAGAACGATTGACACCTCTGGGATATAATGTGTTACCATTTTCAGGAGGATTGCAAAACACCTCTTCGAGATAGGGTCTGCACGAAGAAAATACACAAAGTTTTATAAATATTGCAGGGCAGGTGCGAATGAATAAAATCGTAGATACTAGCGCAGCCTGCTTAAAAGTGGACGGGCTAATTGAGATTAACGGGAGAGATTAAGAGGAATAAATACTGCCCGCTTATTTGATCCTTCGGTAAGGAGATTAGCCCGGGCCTCCACCCGCTAAGCACAAAGTAATTCGATTGAAACGTAACCAATGTTCGGCTTGAGCCCCTGCAGTAAGTCCAGTCATATTCGGGATTCAGGCTGGCCGGACGCGATGACCACTCCCGGGATGGAAAGGGTGAATGGAGATCCCGCGAACACATTTTCTCGTGCGGGTTATTTACGATCGTTTTCCCGAAGCGCAACGACGTGTCGCGCGATCGTTCGTTTCTTTTTGCCTCGCCACTCCTCGGGCTCGTATTCGGCCGTGCTCACCGGGCGCGTCTTTCGGGGAGAAAAACGCGTCGCCCGGCCTCCGGGCATTAGCAGTGATATTTTATTCATGAGCCACCTTATATACACGGTGCCTAACCGAAACCGAGCTCGATGCGAGAGCTACTAAATAAAACATCCATACGCGTCTCACCCATAAATTTTTGTACGGCTGATAGATTTACAAGCCGCCCTTGCCGAACTGATATTTAAATTAGTCCAACTAAGGGGCACACGAAGTTGCTTCGCCGCGGGTGGCTTACCTTCACCCCCGCCGCGCCGTTCTTTCTCTACATCTTCCTCTTCGTCGCGAGCACCCGCTTCCGGGGTTGGGAAAAATATGTTTCGCACGCGTTCCGCGTTGCTCGTCCCGCTTCACGGAGAATCCACCTACTCGCCGTACGTATCGTCCACAGGTAGTCAATTAGAGGTTTCTGCGATCGAATCTTATAAAATCAGATTTTCTGATACACGGATACAGCAGGATCTCGTTTCTCCGAAGAGTCTCTGGGACAATGCAGTTCGGATAATAGAGGCTGGACACAGCCGCTCATGAAAGTATTCGGACGCCCTTTAAAAAAGAATAACTTTTTAAAATTGGACCAACCACCTGACTTTTTTTAGCGCGAAAAGATTTCGAGAGTATTACATTAGCGTATGAAAAGAAACGAAGCAGTTCTTAAAACCTTTTTATGTGAGCCGGTAATGAAATTTATAATATTTGCGTGTTGTAGATACGTGTTAGTTATACATATGCTGAAAATTTCATCGTAAAATTTTGCAATATAAAATGTTGCGCTTCCTCGAAAGGGATGATTCCTGAAGTCGTTTCGAGTAACTTTATCCTTTGCGAAAATGTTCTCTGCGGCTTTGTTAAGGAATTATTAACGACATTCGCGGACCAATCAGCGCGCGGCTACAGTGGACGGATTCGCCGAACCGGATATCGTCCGCTGTATCTGCGCTGCGATTGGTTTGTGTTTTTTCGCGAATAACTCCCGAACAAAGCCACGGGGGCCATTTTCGCAAAGGAAAAAGTTACTTCGGATGACTACAGGAATCACCCCTTTCAAGGAAGTACAGCATTTTTGGGACACCTGGTATGCACTGAAATATTGACTTGGAAATTTCATTTCTGTCAGGCATGACAAGTTACGAGACAGAAGTGACTGAATACTTCCAAATGTTTAGCTGGCTGGATGACGATACCAGAAGATGGTTCCAAAGCAATCGCGCTGGAGAGGAGGATCGATACCGAGGATAGGCTCTCATTAGTGTTTCCTTTTGCGCGTATTCACCGATCCACCGACTCGCAGCTACCTTTTATTATTCATCGGGATCGCGGAGGCCCGTTATTCCGCGGGGCAGGCCTTGCACTCGAGTGCCTTCAGCAGCCCAGTGGCCCACTTGCCGCGGGAACGGGGTTGAAAAGACAAGAAGAATTAAGTGCGGCACACCCCCGGTTCTCGGTTCCTTCGCCGAGGGTCGCTGCTTCACATACGAACCTCGCCCCGCTCCGAGGGTGTAAATAATGAACGAAGGGATGATACGCAGCGAGTTGCCGCGAAGGGGTCGTCTCAGTAGGTCAATACCTCGCGACCTGGAACTCGAGTTCCTTCCGCGGTTGCGTTCCTAACGAGGAATATCCGTCGAGAGCCACGACAATTTCGACGAAACCGTCCACTTCGTTCGATAAACAGAATCGTAGCGTATTTGTTGATCTCCACAAAAAATTCCATCCTTTTCGCGTTGCCTCGAACTTCTTATGCAATGGACTTCGTTGCAAATTCAGATTCAACATATTTTGACACGTACGATCAATAAGAATAAACTTTTATCGTTGCATTATCAGTGCCTGTAATAACGGTGACATATAATAAACAGACACTGCGGATTTCATGCATTTCTGATAAAAATGGACAGCTACAATTTAATAAATAAGTTTTGATGTATCATCATCGACCTACTAAAAATTATTGAAGGAAGATTGAACTTCCTAATTAGCCTTTGTTTCATCAAATTGATACAGAAAATATTTATTTCGTATAAATATCCACAGTCCGATAATAAAGAAAATAATAAATACTCCGAAAGTCTGACCAAATTTGTTAGATCTTGTACAATTTTTCAAAGTCTAGACTTTCATCGTTGATTTATATCGATACGTACAAATTTTAAAAAACCATTACCAACGAGTCGAATGCTTCAAGGAAAATATGCATTTTTTAATGAAGCGTTTGCAAGTGAAATGTCTGTATTAAACACATGGGTTTTATAAAAAGTTAGCGTAGAATGACGATTAAGAACGAGTCAGCATACGCGTTGTCGACTCGATTAAGCTGTCCGACTATAATTCGATAATTTCACTTGCCACGAATATAGTTTTATTCTCCTCAGATTTTATACTTCTTGAATAATTCGTGACGATCTTTAGCTACCTCGTGCACATGGGAATCGTCTTAAACTATTACATTATTTACTCCCAAACTGTGTACTCGATAAGATGGTTCGCAGGCGGACCAGGCCCGATGCGAATTGACATCGACAAGTTGTTGCGGCAGACGTACAAAAAGGAGTCTGGAAATTGGTAACGCGATATTTGCCGAGCATCCAATGTATTTTGTTTAGCAAACAGTCTGAAGAAGGCGATCCCTAACGGGGAGAAAGGAGATTGGGAAACGATGAAAACGAGGAAGATCAAAGCGACGGGCGTTCAATCGAGAGCTGTCTGCCGAGATACAGGGATGGTAAACTATCTCGAACTATTTCCAACAATAACTCCGAGATCGTGGAGCAAAACGTATTTGCGCTTGGAAACGATAACTCCGCGCCGCTCCAGAGTTTCTCCATCTGTAATCAATGATTTTCCGGTATCGGCGCTCGGTTGCCGTTTTACGAGCGACTTCTACGCGCGGAATATGTTAAACCGACGTCTACGGAAACGCCGAGCGTCGTTTCCTCCTGATGCAAATGCGGGCCGGATCTAATGACGATCCCGCGCCTGTGGGCGCAAATCGTCGACTCCGATTTTTCTCTCGACCCACTCCGCCCTCTTTGAGCGCGACCGTGCGCTCGTGAGCGCGCGCGAAAGCGCAACTAGCGCGAGCCGAGCTCTGTCCCGTTCTTCTTTTGCCCCGTAATGGCACGTACCGGTGCAAGCATTCGAATGCAAAGCGGCTCGTATCGCTTTGCCGTTGGAATATTCGACGTAACAGCGACGGCGAACGGAACATAATTCTTTCTGGTGCCTTTGAGCGAGCAAGGGGAGCGGCGAAAGTGCCTGGGAGCCGTGATTTCTCGGCGAAACACGCGCGCAAATTTCAGTGCGCTCCGACACACTAAGTAAATTCTTCGAATCGTAATCTGTAATTTGATTTATTGGCTTCTCCGCGGATCATCGGAGAGCAAGCGAAATTATCTCTCCCTCGCGACTTTTCGATGGAATGTTTCTTTTATGTAATCCTCCGTTGGATGAACACATTTCAAATTGATACACGGCCTCCCTTACATTTTTCAGGTATGTTTATCTCTCGAAGCTCGATTGAATATTTTGAAGGTTTTAGGCCTGAAAGGAAACATTATTTTTTAACATTTTTGTTACGAAATTGCACAACTTTTAATTACCGATCTTCTAAAAACACTTTCGTTTATCTTTTCACGAATCTACAATTTTTTGGACATATAAAATACCCAAAATTAAACTTGTCAACCCTTCAACGCTGCTCAGAAATAGTCGCACAAAAGAGCCTCGGATAATATTACATCCATTTTCGTTTTACATTGTAAGTTTCAATTTTTAGAAATTTTAGATATAGATTTAGAAATCCACTTACACACTTCTACGTTACAGTAACACTTATGCGTGTATCGTCTACGGCTTGTTTTTATCAACACGGAAATTACTCTCTCCTAACAAATGGCAATTCGCAGAAAAGAAGTCGAGGACTGCCCCATTCGCAGTCACGTGATCGCCTGGCGGATTAGGACAATTTAGATAGAATGTATCAGGAAGCACGATTTTCGTACGCGGAAACGGTCGTATATCGTGACGAAATAAAAAAAAAAGGTAGACTGGTGGAGGGCCGAACGAATGGGGGAGTCCCTTCAGTCGGCCCACCCCCATCTAACGACATCGAATTCTTTCTCGTGACCAAATAAATGTCTTGATTCATTTAATGTTTGCCCGCTCATTTATTTACGGGCAAATTGAGGGGAAATTGGGTCAAAAGGGGTGGCGCGCGCGGGGGTGGATCAAAGGCAGGACGCGGGGGACAAATAACGGAGAGGCCAGCCGTGGGGTCGCAACGGAGACCTACCAGCACCGATAAGGGCGTAATCTTACACCTTTTCTCCCCGAGCTGCCTTCACGGGGTCACGTCTCTTTCTGTTTATCCTCTTTATTACGTTGGGAGGGAGAAGAGGCGAGCAGTTGCCTGGAAACCCGACACATCCGATACAAGCGGCGAGACAACCTCGACGAGAGCAGAAGAAAAGCTGCCAGTGCGGCGCGCTGGGAGAGGAGAAGAGAGAAAGGGATCCCGGTTCGATGAAAGCAGATAGAGGAGGAGCCGGAGTCCTTGCGTCTTCCTCGTGCAAGTCGCCGCGGGGGTGCCAGGGGGGGCAAGTGGTCTCGGGGGCTGAAGGACCTTTCGAATAACGTCGTATCGGCAAAAAACGGTCGCCGCCGCGACAAAGCTGCAATTATGCGTCGCCTCTCGAGCGTTTACCGGAGAAACGTCGGCAAAATGTTTACGCGTTTTTCCTGCGGACCGGTAATTTTATCTGCACGCCATCTGCTGCTAGCTCTTTCATTGATGCCTCGAATATTATTGGGTACCGTGTTTGTGCTCGTTCGAGCGCGATTTAAAGGTTATAACGAAGAGTTAAATTAATCCTGACATCGTGAAACGTTTCAATTTTGAAAAGTGCACGGTGAAGAGGAACAGAAAATGCATCGATGGGCCGCCACCACCACTGTCGCGTATTCGTAATTAAATTCGTCCTATCCATATTAACGAGCGACCCAGAAGCAGGGGGATACGGTATACCGGCCTCGCATACGAACGTATACATATCCCGCTGTAATATTTATCGCGTAATAGAATATAACCAGCCGGTAGCCGGAACGGTTGCGTTTACGTGCTCGGTTAACTCGGGAAGCCCGCGGAACGTAAACTCGAAACTAAATCCAAACTAACTGAACTGTCTATGTTTATCTCCTTTCACCTCCGCCTTCTCCTAGGTTCACCCCAACTGTTCGCTATCTCTTGTTATTTTGCCCCTCTCTACCAGCAGCCCCGTTCAACGCTTCTCTTTCTCGCTTTCGCTCTTTCACTTTTCCAATCCCCACCCTCTTTCTCTCTGTTTATTCCTCTCTGTTCCGCACATTCTCTTCCGATCCTCTATCCTTCGATGGATTAATTTCCATGTCTCGCGATTTCGCGATGTTTCGTGTTTCATTCACGTGCGCTTCGCGGCCGCTTGCGCTGCCTCGAATTTATCAACTGCGCGAGAAGTACAGCTGCGTACCGTTCTCGAATTTCGGCCTATCGGAACGAATTTTCGTTGCAACTCTCGGCAAACTTGGGCAAATTCATCGATCTATCTAGGATTGTACAGGATGTAACGCATTGCGATCGTAATACACCTTTTACGGAAATATTAAAGAATTCGATGCAAATTTCGAAAAATATTCTTCATATTCTAATACGAATAAAAAGTCAGTATTTTCTCTAAATTTTCAAACTTTGGGCCGAATGTGCAACCTGAAGGCATCATCGCACAGCTTTGGAATTTTGATCCCATCGTTAGAGTGTCGAACCACATCTCTTCTCGTGTGGAGCGTTTTCGATTTCGATATGTTTTTTCGATTCGGTCTAATATCGAAAGATGAACCAATGAAGGTGATTACGCATCCACCTATGTTCGAGCGAGCAGACGAGTTCAGATCGAGATCTCGCGTCTGAGGCGCGCGAGTCGCGAGCGTGCGCAGTCGGTGTATCGTGGAATCGTAAACCGGTAGATATTAAACTTTTACAATCCCAACTGTCTGGTTGGACAAGAGGTTATGATGATTAGATGTAACTCGATAATACGGTAGGTCCCGTTCTCGACGCGACGTCTACTATGTCTGCGAGAGCGATGGGTCGTTAAAGGTGCCGTTAAATCGGCGGAAGCTAAAAATCGTAAAAGTTTGGTCCGTGTGTGCGGTGCCTCGTCATTTCGGGCCGATCAGACCGAGGTCCGACATCTCACGGGGAATCGGAGAATGCGTCCCCATCGCGGTTTAATTAATCGTGTTTACTTTGGCGGGCTTGTTTACGGATTGCGGGTTATTGCTACCATCGACAGCAATAATTCGTTCCCAGAGCTCACAATCGGCTTCTAAACGCGACTCGGTCTCGCTCGCAATACTAGGTGTTTATAAAACGGATCGACGACCGCGTCGTTCAACTATTGCTTCCACAACACCGATTTCATTGGACGTAACGACGACGATTGATATTGGCGGAATTTGATACTCCATTCGGCGTCCAATATAATTATCTTTCTACCATACTATCGGTTCTATGCTTGCCTTCATAAATGCTTTACCTCCCATTCAAGAAATGTTGAATTTGCAAACTTTTAATTTTATTTTAGACGACCTACCGAACAAATATAAATTTTACTTTTTTTATTGTATTTATTAGAAGGATAGATACATTTTCATATTGTCTTACACAGGGTGTTCGCCGATTAACTGTCCAGCGTTTTTCTCGTAAACGATAAATGCTACGAAAAAAAGGAACAGGAAAAAGTTGTACTGTTTTTTATAAGTAACGTAATGGTGTATAGAAGCTTCTTTTATTCGCACTGTTTTTTGTATGTACCGAAGGAGGACTTTCAATTTTTTACGTGTTCAAGTTCTTGGTTCTTGTATGAAAAGAATGCTTAAATTCATAGATTGGTAAATGTTTGGCGGGTTTAGTGTATTAAGAATTACGAAACGTAGAAGCTATACGAACTTCCTCGGTTGCTTGATAGTAACTAGACTGCGGATGTTTATGCAAAATAAAAATTGTCTGCATCGATTGCAAAAAATAGAAACTAAATTGAATGTTATTTCTTCCCTCAATGATTTGAATAGAGGAGAAGTCGTACATTGATATTTTCAATTTTTCAAATTTTTCAACAATCTTGAAATCCATCCACTCAATTTTGCTAACATTAACAATTGTTTCCACGATCCACGACGATCAAAACGTCGTATCCACAGGGTTCGATTTGTTTGCGGATAATTCGTACGCGATTTTTCCTCGGGATTGGTCCCAGGGGGAATTTCGCGGGTGGAAACGTCAGCGGCGGAGAATTCGAGGAAGCTGCGATTCGATCGTCGGAACATACGTCCGGCGATCCGGCTTCGTTCGGCCAGGCATTTTTATGTCCGGGCATAAACGTAACAGCGAGTCGTAACGCGTGTCACGAGCAAATGGCATTGCATATCCAAGTAAACCGTCCCCGGACGCATAATAATTCTCGGTATTGTCGGGGCGGAATACACGCGCCGCTCGGTGCGGCCACGCGCCGTTATTAACGTTTATACCGAGTAAGATAACGTTCGGTTGGCATGCCGGTCCGTTGCGCTGGTCGGAGCGGAGTAACGATCGCGCCGTCAGGATTGCTGGTTAGCTAGCCGGACGGTTACAATTCCGGTTATTGGACGTAATTCGTGATTGGCACCGGCCGTTTCTCGCGGCTTAGTGCTAATAAATTCGAGCCACCGACTACCCGCCACTCGAATCGCCCAACCCCGCCGCCCCTATAGCGGGGCACCGAGGGGGCTAAACCAGGGCTACCTCGAGATATAAAGCGGTTTTGCTTCGGTGGTTTTATGAATATGCTTTCTCGGGCCAAACTGCGCCGCCAGAAACGCTCCGACCGCGACCACCCCTTCGCGCCGGAACGCGAGAGGAGCTGCACGCCGGAAACCGGGGTTGAAAGCCAAGCGAACATTATAGGTGGACGATAATTCATCGACTTTCCCGGAGAAACAAGGGAAACCTCTCCGCTGCGTTCGAAAAGTTCCGTGGAACACGCTCCTGGCCACTTTAACAGGGCTCCGCAATCGCACTACCATCGGACGAAGAAGGTCACCCGATACCGTGAACTTTAACCGGCCGAGGGTTGAGGTCCTTCTGACTGTCGTCGTATTTTCGGGAATAAGCGGTCCGAAGAATACTTCTACATATTTTATGATGCTTGCGTTGATTCGAGCAAGGACTTGTGAATAACTTGTAACGATGGGTTACAGCGAGAACGTCGTTACTGGACTTCGGATTTGATGTATTTATAACAAAAATTAGTAGGCGCAATTTGAAACAGCGAATAGAATAAAACACTTTAGAAATATTCATATGTTTCACTAGATTCAAATTATCAGTGGAAAACGTAAATTTATATTTAGCTCGCGTATCTTCCCATTGATTCACAAACTTTTCATTCTCCATAAAAATCCGGAGTCTAATTATTACTTACGCGTTTATTAAAACTTAATGTTATTCGATTGGGGGCAAAACTTTAATTACCAATTTCCACCAAACCGAGTAATTTAGATGATTACGAAATGTGATCTGTGTGAAAGTGCTCCGTATACCTAGTTGAAAAGCATCCGCAGTGTATGAATTTACACAATTTCCTTAGAACACTTGAAAATCGCTAATGAACGAACGCTGTCTCGGAGACTGTTTAAGAACGCAAAGCGTGAAATAAAATCTCTTGACTTTTGATGAAGTAGAGGACTTCACGGGTGTACTCATAAAAAAAACAATACTGAAGCCATATTCTTCAAACGTTTAACTATGTCGAACAGCTAAAATTGTACGACCTTTGAAACTTTTGAAATTGACCTTTTCCCGACTTTTCGGGCCAAATACTGCACTGCGTAGCGGCAATACCGTCTTCGGCTATAAAGATTGAGAGAAGTATTTCTGGCGATGGATTGACACGGACCAGACTTGTAAATGTTTGGCGTCAGGCACTAACTTTCCCACGAAACCCAGCAGGACTCGAAGGAACCCTGGCTCGTCGCGACGACGAAGACGACGTCGCGAGCGTTTATGAAATACGTGTTTCGCCTGGCTATTTGCAGATCGCAGCGGGCGCAGGCAGGACGGGCCGGGTATTGTATGGGAAACGGATAGAGTGCCAGCATTTGCTATTCTCGTAACGCACGGGCTATGTTCCATTGTCACATTGTGCCTGCTAATACGCTAAAAGCCTATCTGTGTTGAGATCTGCGTGCGGAATATTGTCGCACCCGGGATTCAAGTCGGTGTAACGAGGTTACGTCGAAAGAGACAATCGCGAGTTAATGACTACGTAATTGAACGGCAGTCGATGGCTGGGAAGCGTCTGGAGAACTCGAAGGAGATTGATCTCGGGAGAAGACAGAGTCTCGCCGCGCCGGAGACGGATTGCCTCGTGCTTCTGTTTGCCTCGAATCAAACCCACCGCAAATATATTGCTTTGAAACTTTTATTTTTGCTCTCTCATGCTCGCTTCGAATCTCTGCTAAACACAGCTCAAACAAGCTTCTTTGATTACGTTATTAATATTCTAGAAGAGAAACAAAGGCTGTAGCGCGGTATGACCCACACTACGAGTTAACATTTTGAGGAAGGGCGAGGAGAGGGGAGAGAACACTGAATATCAAATTTCAATGGCGGGTCTTCATTAGTTTTTGAGGTATTCATGAAAAACTGCCAAAAATATGTTTTCGAGCTCACCCGTTACATATAAGTTTTCGTTACGTATAATCTATATACAGGGTGAGTCGCCTAACGTTATCACCTCAAACATCTTTTTTGTTTTCAAAGATACATTAAATGTCTTCAGGACAAAGTTGAACGGTAAAATGGGGCTCGTACGATACCAAAAAAAATGTTACGTTGATGCATATCTTCAACTGTTGTTGACGCATTCTTGTACATTGTACACAGTCTCTTTTAGCAGACCCTACAAAAAGAAATCCAGTGGATTTAGATCGGGCGAACGTGCTGGCCATGAAACAGTTCCACCTCGTCAAATCCATCGGTTTGGAAACCTAGAATCCAACATTTCCGACAATTAAGATATGATTGAGAAATGAAGTATACTTTTGCATTCTCAAAATCAAATCTATGGTCAAATTCTATTGAATGTCTCGTCGAGGCAGTATGTCGAGATGGAGGTAAGAAAATGTTATGGTTATGCTCTTTAACTCGCGTTTCAAAATGTCTAGACGTTTGTCCAATGTAAACTTGATTACATCCCATACATGGTATTGATTATACTATATTGCAACTCTTGGACAGTGGTAATTTGTCCTTGATTGTTGGAATCCAAATTTTTAGATAATGTGGGATTTTAAAAATAGTTTGTATTCCTACTTTTCGAAATATTCTTTTAATGTCGTTAGAGATGTTTTCAACATAAGGAACAACCGCTTTATTTTTCCAACTAATTAACCCCATTCTTCTTAGTTTATCCTCTTTTTGTTTTTCAATTAATAGAGGGTGATATATCTCAAAGATACGTTCTTTGACGATATTGGCTGTAAAACTGACACGGTAACCGTTATGTTTTAAAAAACTTTTTATTAACAATAAATTGTTAGGTCTAAGCTCTGAATCGGAGAGTAAGATCTGGATAAATAATGAGTATTTTTGCTCTAGACTCTCAAAAGTCTAACCTAACCTAACCGGCCCCACCACTGTGACCTCTCCTTGTTAGTCTAGAATGCCTATTTAACTCGCTATTTTCTGTGGAAAGCGAACCCAAATCTCATTTTGCCTGTGGAATAACGGAATTTTTCTGTTAGTACTCTTAATTTGCCCTTTACTCGACCACTCATATTTTTCCGAACTCCATTCACCGAAACATCAGACGGGAACGAATTTCCCAGAAATTCTCGACCACTGGAAAATGAACTGACGCAAAACGAATGTCAGAATTTTGCGGCTCTAGGTTTTATATTAAATTCCATGGGGCAGATGTCGTACCGAGACGGAATTTGATTACGGTCAATTTTCTTATAATTCAACGGAGCACGGTGCGGTATACCCCCGTTACATAGACTTCAATATACTCGTCGATTCCCTTTAGAAGATGTTTCTGTTCGAAGGGATTCTTCAGCAACCGTGATCGAATGAGTTCCGATACGTGTATCATTTCTGAAGTACTATCGGTACGCGCCGGTTTCTCTATGAACGGCGCTTAAAGTAGCTTAAAGCCGTACCGGAGCTCGTCGCTGACCAATTTAACCGCGTTACGGAAAGCAATATTTCACGAATCATTGGAGTTCGAGAGGCCATCGATGGTAAGCGTCTTTCGATGTATCTATAAGTGAACCTGCAGCCCTGGATCTTTTATATCGATTGAAAGTGTAGAAAAATGATGTGAGCCTTTAAACGAAGACGGGGCTCATGGACTTTTTCCTCTGTAAGTTTTCTCATTTAGAGTTGGCGGTATCGAACATCGGGAAATTTGCTAATACATTGACCGTAAAAGTCTCAACGTACACAGAATCGATGACGCATGCTTAAATATCGTAATAAATATGCATATTTTTTGCCCGAATTTCCCATCCGAAACTTTTCTTCAAGGTGTCGTATCTAACTTAAAAAATAGTTGAAAGTGCCCGGATTTCAGAAGGTAAAGTCCGGTGATTTTATGCCGTTCGTTCTGAGTTCGCGATTTTATAGATGGCAACCCTAGTCGCGACCTATAATTTCTGTGCATCCTGTGTATCACAGTACACGAAGCGTATATTTTCTACATTGAAATATAAGAAAATTTAAATCATTATTTCGTACGACACCGTATCGAGTACGACCATCTCGAATATAAAGTTAGGACACCGGCGAGAATTATGCGTGTGCTAAAGTGCTAACATACGCGACATATCTCCACGAAGCTTCGTCGTTTCTTGTAACTGACCTTCGTGCGAGGGTAATTGCTGCGAGATTAAAGTAATTGATTCGACGTCGATCGCACGAATAGGCCGCGTCCGCGTAATGACTAGGGTTTCTTGCGTGCCGAGAAGTCGAGCCAGGAGTTTCTCGGTGATCGGGATATCGTGATCGGCCGGGTCGTCGTTCGACGAGGAGAGGAATCGTGCGGCGTCCCTTAATTTCGCTGGTTCGCGTGCATCCACGGACCGCAACCTGCCCTAAATTCCGAGGTATCGCGGAGAAACAACCGTGAACGGACAACAGTGACGCGCCGAAGGATCTGTGAACGTGGCAGAATTTTTTGTAACGTCCGCGCATCGCTGTTAAGCGAGACAAGTTCCTCCGGAATAAGAGATAAACGGGGACGAGGAGGAAAGGAGCGACGGCAATGAGGGATCCTTTGGAGTGGTCTTTACGGACGGACGGGCGGTTGACGAGAGACCGTGCAAATTTTTTTAACGACGCCTAAAGCCTCGGAAAACCGAGTAACCGACGCGATTATGAAAATTTTCTTTGACAAATACTGTCTTGCCTCTCACCCTTATCCGCCCGCTCGTCGTGCATTTTTAACCGTGGCGGGTATAATTATGTCGTATCCGAGCGGAAAACTCGACGCGGCTCCGTCGACATCAAACGGAATTTCCTCGTTCGAGTGAAAAACCGATGGCGGGATCTCCTTGACGACCAACGAATTCGCGCGCGAGATGTTGGGAAACTTCGGCTTTCAATAGATGCGACACTTTTCTACAAGAGTAATCGGTGATTTATCACCGTTCAAAAATGTTTAATCTCTTGCTCGATGAACGGGAAACTTGATTAGGCACTTTTATCCGAGTAATGGTAACCCGACGTTCAGGTATATACAATTTTATCTCTACCATTATCATTGTACAGGTTGTCCTTCCTTGAAAGAGGCGAATCCTAAGGTCATTTCAAGTAACTTTTTCCTTTGCGAACATGTTCTCTGCGGCCTTGACAGCAATATTTATCTTTGGGTAAACATTACTTTCCCCGGGTACAAATCTACTGGATTACATACCAAATACATAATAATTTATAGAAGAATGACAAACATTTTGAGTCGAGTAAAGTAAAGAGCAGCCTTATTTCTATTTTGCAAGGTTATTTCAAGTCATCTCGTGTTTTTTTTAAATAGAATGCCATATTTTTGTTTTGATATTGTGAAAGTACAGAAAAAAACAAGTTCGGCACACGTCTTCGAAATCCGAGGTTGCCAAAATGAATAACTTTTGAGACAGGCTAAAATCGATATCTTCCCAAAGGTCCCCAGACCTATCAAGAACACCCATGGATTTACAAGTAAGGTTTTTTGCCAATATCTCGTAAACTAATGCCGATCACCGAAAACTTTAACGGGTAATGTTGCCCAGAATGGCGACCTTAACAACATATTTAAAGCTCATTGAAATCGGAGAGGAGGTGGCACCCGCTACCAATTATAACTAAACTGCGGATCTTTATCCAAAATAAAAATTGTTTACGTCGATTACAAAGAACAGGAGCCAAATAGAAGCGATATTAATTTTTCTTTAATTTTAATAAGCTGAGACTAACAAATTAATGTTCTCAAATTTTCGTTTAATTTGCCAACTGTGTCAAGTTGCACCTACTCATTTTTGTCATAAATGCATAAAATCCTCAGTCTAATCATAACTAGATCCTCGGAAACGACGAGATATTAGAATAATACAAACACTCTAGAAGTCGTAGGTAGAAGAACAGAAAACATTCCCCTGCGACAGAAAAGGTTTACAGGCCGAATGAAAGAATTCGATTGGCTTTAAGGTGTTCTTAAATTAATGAAGAAAAATTGGAGCTACCGCAAGCAACTTCAGTCAAAGTGCGATACAACAGGATTTCCGACGAGATTAATGCTACAATTTCTTTAACCGAGATCGCGTGAGTTCCACGGTGAAACGTGAACGGCGGAAACGTGTTCGTTTGTGCAAAACGTGAAGATTAGGTGGAACGCGCGTTAGATCTTTCCGTTGTCTGGCGTGGCAACGGCCAATATGGATTAGGACGTACGATTTTAACCTTTTCGCTTCGAGCGTCGACTATAGTCGGTATCCACGCGATGACCCGTACAGCCGAATATAGTCGACATCCACGCGATGACCTGTACCCCCAACTATAATCAGCGGTCGGAAAAAAATTAATTTTGCATCTGTATTCGACACGATAGTTCTACGTTGCTCTCCCTCAAGGCAAATTTTCAAGACATTGGCAGTGCAAAGGAGCGCACTCTTCTTCCCACAAAGGACCTACACAAGCTGGACGCTAAGTGTTTCGTTACGTAACAGTGTTAGGAAAACTGCCCGAGCCATTGATAGTAATTCCAATTTCCGGAATTGTGCATCTTCTCTACTTAATTGTGGTCTATTTTTCGAAGCAAGATATCTGAAGCTGTCCGCTCCACTTCTACTACTTTTGAGCTATAATACATATGTGACGCGTTCCGTCTCCGACGCGCGAGTGTCGCTATGTCACGCGAGTAATCCGGTACTGGCAGAGAGAGAGAGGGTAACTTTTTCCCCCCTTCCGTCGGCTCTTATTATACGAGCGCACTAGAATCGCTGTACGGGTGTGCGTCTATGGCTGGGCTCCTGAGCATGAACCGCTTCCGAATTTACCATAACAGCTGTAGTATTGTCGGTAACCATGACCAGGAATGTGTAACATTCATCAAAATCTTAAAGCATACTCGCACCACGCATCGCGAACCCTTCGTTAGCCGAGCGAAGTGTCGATGGGACACACGAAAAGTCGATAAAGATGGGCTCTGCGTAGATCCCACTCCAACGCGACGCCTGGGAATACAGTCGTGAAAATTGTGCCATGAACTTGACGCGGCTCGCGTATTTGTGGTGCTTTCTTTTGTTCTCAAATCTAAGCGACCCTGTACCTCGGGTAATATCATAGTCTGATAAAATTCAATTACAAAGTTTGCCTCGATGCTACCGCTATGCTAAATATTGATCGGCAAACAGTTTCGCTGATTGCCCAGTTTTATTTCGCGCTGGGTCGTTAGAAACGTCGACGATATTGCGCGAAACGATACCGTTAGTCGGGGAAGATTGTCGTTTTTATCTTCCGATCGTGGAAACAACCATGGAGACATTTTCTTTCCCGCTAATGCGAGTACTCAGGGTTGGTAGTGTCCGCACAGGGACTCGTTCGTTCGCGGACGACGACGCGACGGGAAGACGGGGAGACGGGAAAAGAATCGCATAACGGCTCATCGGGGGCTTTTTAGGAGATCCTGGAGCATCCCAGGGATATCAGTGCGGGTTTATCATGAACAATACGATATAAAGCACGTCGAACTGCTCGCAATAAATTCGTACGGAGCTTCGAGATATTTCATAAGGGAGGAATCCATCAATAACGCTGGCTCGGTGGCTGGGTGCGTGTGTATGCGCGTGTGTATTCCACGCCAATGGAAAGACGGCAGTGAGGTGGTTCGGTGATGGGTGCCACAGGAAAAGACCGCAGTTCGCAGCAATAAATAATGCGATAAAACACGACTCTGCCGGAGGGGGCGGCAGAATTTCGTTGAGATGTTCTCGGCACCCCTTCACCACCTCGAGCCCTCACCCTCTTTGAAGTTTCGCCTTACCTACGTAGGTATTTCCGGCTTTCGTCGCTTCCTACATCAGCCGGGATAAGCCACTTTGTCGACGGTGACCTGTCTCCTCTACCGCAGACAAACTCGATTATGCTCGTGAGTATGTCATAAATGAATTTCATCGGTAAGACAATATTCCTCGGTTTATGTAATTTACAGCGAACCCTCCCCCTTCATCGACCGCCGTGATTTCGACCCCGATATGCGACCCGGCTATTTTACGGACTTCGCTCGGTGTACGATTTTTATTAACCGGAAGAGACACTCTTTTAGCATGGAATTTCATTTTTCCAATGGATGTAACGAACACGCTGATCCGATAGACCGCACTCCAACAGGCATACGCAATGGTCAATCGTGTTTGAACTTTGCGATATGAAATTAAGAGGACAGTTCGAGACTCTAATTAAACTCAATACAGTAATGCCGACATTACTGTCCAACAGCCGTATTTTTGGTGGACAGTAATCTTGGTGTTGCGATCGTATTTTTGTTACTTCGAAGGAGAGTCGGAACATAGAGACGGGCAATATAATTCAAAGGAGAAGCCGAACGTAGAGAAGGACAGAACGAGTGTCTCTTTCTTTCCAATACGCTGTCGTTCCTTGCGACCGAAACTTGGAATTATATCGTGTTTGGTCTTATATTAATCAGAAAAATGCCAGAAACACGATAGTAAAATTTCACAAAAAAAATAATGAAATTTAAGAAAGTTGAACATTTCGATTCATTCGAGTCAATGTGTGGTGTTTACACCGATATACCCGAGCCGAGATCAAAAAACGCCGCCTTCGGCGCGGCGACAGCCGCCAGTGGGGTGAGAAGGCACTGGTCTTAGAAGGTAATATAAACAAAAGACAGTAATGTCGGCATTACTGTAGCAAGGACCCATTTTGAACTCTAATGACACCGAACTTAGTCTTTCAACATCGTTATTTTTTACTGATCCTACAAGAGCATATTCTTAACTATAATCTAGTGACGGATAATCATGAATTCTTGAATTTCCAAATTTCGAGCTCCTGCCAGGTTTTGCAGGGCCGCGCCCCCCCCCCCCCTCTAGTGTGGCGCTCGAAATACCGTAGAATGACCAGTTCCAAAGAAGATTTGCGACTAGGGTGAACCGTGCACCGAATAGCCGCAACGAGTCAGTCTGGTAACGTGATCCCGTCGCGTAGGGTTGTCCGCCGCCAATCAGTCAGATTATGCTGAAACCGGGGAGCACGATACGTACGTTATCAGCGGGTACATAGGGCATGGTCGATGGGTATGAGCCGGTCATGTACATGCATACGCGGTTTAGTACAAGCGAGCCAGGGACTCTCGGTGGATGGACGCATCGCACGGCATCGGTTAGAATGCCGGTCGGATGGTCACTCCCGGTACACGCGTCGTAAAGTGACGATCAGATCCGGATGCAGGAAATTGGTCGGATTCGCGAGCAATGGGCCGTGCTGATACCGGTCCAGGGCTGTACGGTGTCCGCCGCGGATATCGGACCGAAGTGTTGCTGCACAATATGACCGTTTCACGGACGTTCCCCTGTACTCCCGGCGCGAGACCCACCGTGTTATTCGTGATCCCGCCGCGCGCCGCGTCGAAATGGCCGACCGCATTTCGACGTTCTGTTTACGGAGAATCGACGCTGTCTCGTGAACGCGGCTCGGTCCTTTGATCCTCGTGGATACCAGACATCGATACGCCCCCGCCTGGACCGACGCGACGCGAGATTTAGCTTGATTTCAGTTTATTTGACCGCATAGGATCCCGACGGTGCTCCCGAATCGATAGAAGTCTCATCGTGGGGATTTTCCTCGATAGAGGAAGGAAAATGGGTTCCGGATATGTAAACCTGTTTTTCCTTTCTTTAGTCGTTTGAGAAGATATCTGATTTTTAGGAGTCCGAAGACAGGCAATCGCTGTCTTCTTTTCTCTTAAAGATTTGGCCACTGGCTACTTGACCACTTGATGGAATCATCAAATACGTTTGCAGCATTAGAGATCGAATCTGGGCTGAACTACAAATCGCGTTTGTAGAGAAATTGTTTTTAGAATGAAGAGAAAAATATTTTATGTCGTCGAATTTGTTCTTTTCAAATTCGTGCTAACAAGCAAGTGCAAAATACATTCATCAGATATGCCAAAGGTTCTTGTTACGAAATTAATAAAACGCGAGTTATTCTGGGCATTTCAGGTTACCGCGACTTACTTTAGGCACTTTTAGTTAGGATTCATTGTAATAGCGCCCAAATGATTAAATCGAAGCGACTTGCGGTCAGCACTTATACAATATATTGCATATAATTCAGTACTTTATTAAAAATAAATAAAAAGATACCGAACGTATTTATATTACGACCTAATATGTTTTGTGCTAATACGATGTATCAAGGTGTTCCAGAATTATTTGTAGGTACATTAGCCAACCGAAGACTTAGAGTAGCTGATAAAACAGGTGAACGATGTAACAGCAGATTTAGAAGGAGGAGTAGAAACAAGATCGTTGGCACAGCGATCAAAGGTGCATCGGAACAAGAAGGAACGCCGCGTCGCGGTCTCAAAGTTGCGACGAGAGCAAGATTCAACATTGTTCTTCAGGGTGGACCAATATCGCGCCATTAACCGTGAATAACCCAGCAGCTAGAGCTCCAGCCAATATTGAATGGTCTGTATAGGTAGTTTGCCGGAGGGGGTCCGTGGTTGGGAGTACGTGGTGGCGACGCGGGGGTGATTGTGCATTAGTGGCACTATTGTGCCAGCCTCCCCTCAAATCCATATTACTCGTGTAGTAGTCAGTCAGTGTCCGTTGCTCTCTGCACATCCGTTCGTTTGGAACTACGTGTTCGAGTTGTGTATAGAGATCCGCCCCGGTTGTCGGTGTGCTCTATATGCAAACCGCCGCGTAATGAGTCCGTCAACCCCGTAACGTCGTTTGCCGCTATCCTTGCACTTAGGCGGCGGCGCTCCAGCCATTTTCCACCGAATCCACCGGGCTGGCTCCGTCTCGAATGCAAATCCGTTCTCCTGCAAACCGATCATGCCAATGTAAATTCGCTCGCGGCTGCGATTATCGCGACTCTGTTCGGCTTCCGACTCGAACGATCTAGTCTACCTCGGCTCTTCAAGTACTCTCCGGCTTCCCTTCTTCGTACGGATCATTTGGGAACCAAAGAATCGAACTAGACTCACGCCAATCGTCGTTAACAATGCGACAAAAATATTTCTATTTTGTTTACGATAAGGGACTGTCGTAAAGGTTGGGACACGTTTTCTTTGACAGCTATACAAATTTTATAGGACGAGAATTACGCAAAATATTTATGCCGTTGGAATGGTACAGTTGCCAGCTACATTTTTGTTGCAGAAAGTATAACGATAGCGTTAACGCATTAAAAGTTATAGCCAATTTTCTGAAGACAAGACAGCAGAAAGTTTGTGTCCCAACTTACACGGCACGAGTGTCCCAGCCTTTACAAAAAAACGCCATTTCGAAACGCAGAAAAAAAACAAATTCACATCGAAATAAGTGCACAATTCTTTTTAGACATTTAAACTACACTAAATTTCCAGCAAATTAGATATGTTTAAGCGATCTGGGTTGAAACATTTTTAGTTGAAAACGAATCAATAAGAAACGCTATAAAACTTTTTAGGACATATACCAAGCCTTTGCTTGGTTTTGCTATAAACAGAAATAAAGTTTACAGCCATGGCATTGGTGTTCCCAGTGTATTAACGTGGAAAAAAGCACTGTCCGAACCTTTAGGACAGTCCCTTATTGAATGAAATTTTTCGAGTTAGAGTATATGTAACATCATAGTCGCCCACTATTGTTCCGCATTTGGAAACTAGAGAGCCACTGTATCACATTACTGTATTTGCACGCGTGTTGATCAATAGTAATCGATACTGACGTTTGCATTCACACCGTAATAGAAACGTTCGTTCTGTAATGTGTAAGTATCGGTAGACCGTTTATACGCCGAGCTTGATAGTAAAATGAATTGCCTATACATATATGTGGTATAGACAATAATGGTCACTTTTGAACCATTTCTTAGGCATGATTAAAAATATCTTTAACCAATTTTACGACAAAATTTTAACATAATTTATACAGGATACAGTTTGTTTATCGGGATAAACGAAACAATTCCACAAAATTTTACAAAATGAATACACTCAAGTTAATTATAATTACCTGAAGATTCGCTTGTATGCAACATTGGTGTAGCGCAACATATTAATTACAAATAACCGTTAAGTAACGTGGTATACGATTTACACTATAATATTATTATGAGAGAGCCATCTCTCTTTGATGTTACAAATTCTCGTGACGTCTTTTTAATTATTAATCTTCGTGTCTGATTTGAAAGTAACGCACAATCGCTTATACATTTCAAGATAACTGTTTTATCAATCAAGTACACAGGGTGTCCCATTTCGAATTCCCAAGGTAAATATCTCGAAAAATATGAATGGTGTGAAACAATATTTTATATACACAGAAGTTGTATACCGTTATTTATTCGGCCTTGAGATGATCTTGAATAAACTGAAAACCCAGCGGTGATCCGGCAACTTCGAGAGTTTATAAAACATCTCGATGTTAACAATAATAATATGTAATCAAAAATATGGGTTAAAACTTAAACATTTAAAGTTGACCTTTATCGACCTGTTCAAGGTCATTGCAAGGACGAATAAATAACAGTTTCCTACCGACACCGCGAAACCATACAACATCTATCTAAAATATTCGGTCATATCGTTCACATCTTTCCGAGATACTTGCTGGAATTTTAAATAGGACATAAAATAATTCTCTGCGATCCCGACCAATCGCAATTGTTTCAGAACTTTTGTTTTCGCGTCCTGTAGTAAACTAACTGTTCCAACTTGTTAATCGATCGTCATCTTGAAATTCAGTACAATCGCGTTGCTATGAATTCTAATTGTCGTATAACACAACTTTGATCAAATCACAGTCGATTAAGCGGGTTGCGCAGAGTGTGTCAGCACGCGCAGTGAAAAGATCGTTTTCCACTCGCAGTTTCCGCCTTCGCGTCGAGAGAAAAACATTTCCGTTAAGCGCAACACAACCGATGCAGCTATTATTCGAGAGAATTCGGTGGAAGCGACGTCGGCGTCGGTGTCCACGGCAACGGGGCTCGCTCGGTTCGGCGTCTTGCTCGGTTGGTCGGGTGGGATCTCGATTAATGCCGGTTATTAGCGAGCTGTCATCCAGTCGTCGTAAGGATCGCGCGTCGCGGCCCGCTTCAACAATGCCTCGTCAACGTGCGAAACGAGATGACACGACCGGGCGCGTGTGATAATTATTCCCGCGGCCGTGCGCGCTCCTATCAGAGCCGGGGGATTGTTCGCGTGCATTCGTACAAACGCGCGACAGTTTCACCCACGCTCATCGGCATGGCACACCGACGGGTCTGTATTACTGCTGCGAGCTGGTTAGCTGGCATCAGTCGACGTCGCCGGCGTAATGTTTGGCATAGCTTGTCGCAATATGTTACACACCATCCGACGAGAGTCCCACCCCCGTCCACCATCGAATCGGGTTACTGCAAGTATCTTCTCCCCGACCCGACCCAACTCGGCCCAGGCTACTGCACGCAATCACTGTGACCAACGACGTCCCCGTTCCTCGGCGTCCGGCTGGATCCCGCGTAATTACAAAGCGCGAAATAATTCAGGAGAACCGAGAACCTGACGGGAGAGCAACCGGGAACGAGCTCTGGGGGAGGAACAAGCGCGACCGGCATCGCTTCAGATTCTTCGCGGAAATGTTCCTTCCTGTCAGCCGAGGGAATCTTTTTTTCATGGAATAAACAAACCGGGCCCGCGCGGAGGGTGAGACGCAAGCGCCCGTTACTTTTCAAGGCATGCCCGTGTTTGTCGAGGATGAAGATACACGCTGCGTGGGAATAAATATACTATTTGTATAGATGAGGGAAATGTGCTCGCATCGTGCCCCCCTAATCGTGGCTCTCGCATTCCCGGGCCTCGTTCAGAAAAATTGGTTCCTCCACGAAGGAAGAGTCAAGCACCTCCTGTTAACGTGGTACAGAAATAACTTTGGTTCAATTTGAATATCTGTACTTACGCATTCTCAGCGATTACGGATGCCATTGCAGCCTTGGAACATTTTACCTTTGCCCGAGTCCATTTTGACCGGGATCATCCAATTTGTCATTTAAGTGCTGAATTTGTGGCAATCAAACTAACCGAATAATTGTTTCATTGAGGATATCGGAAAGACTAATGCGAGTCCACACGGGACGTCATGAAAAGTAAATTTTTAAAAATTATTAATTAGAGTTGTGAAAATTAATTCTGGGCAACAGTTTCATCCACATTAGCTTGCGACTGCAGATTACCAAGTTTTCCATTGATCGCAATCGCGTGAAAGCGATAGAAACGTAACAATTGGATGAACGTTATCGAAAGGACGGTACCCTTTCAATAAAACTGTTTGGCGGGTCTAGTCGCGAACACCGCAGGTTAGAAATGGGCGTTGACGATTCGTTATTCACGCGGGCGTACACAAAATTCGTTTCGTCGTCGCACGATGTTTCGCGGAACAACGGAGCGGTGTCGAACCCCGGTCAGGACACAAATATGCGTGAATACATTAGCGCGGAGTGGCCGAACAGCATCAGTCGGCGTCACTGGCCTAATGTTCTGCATAGCTTGTCGCAATATGTTACACGGCATCGAGCAGTCAGCCACCTCACCCTGTGCCAGTATCGAATCGGGTTAGCAGCGGTATCTCCGCGGCCCGTGTCTCCACCGAACTGCACACCCGATACGACGGGATGGGTTACGTCGTTGCCCCCCTGCCCCCTTGTTTAGAGGCGGCGTGGCCGGCTGTCAGCGTATGCTAATCGCGGTAATAGGGCGTACGTTGTACCCAGTGCCTCGTCGAGTCTCTGCTAATATTTCGAAATAACATTGATTCGGCCGCGCCCGTGGCTAATCGCGGCGGGCGACACTCGAACATCTCTCCAGTACGGCGCGGCGTGGCGGTGCTTTGCTGACTAAGGGGACACAGGGATTTCGGCATTCTCCATTATGCGCTGTCACAATTATGCTCGCCGTTCCGCCGGTAACAATGAGAAAACGTGTAGAACTATGCATGTATGTCGACCCTGTCGGCTACCGGCTATTAGAAAGTGAGCGCGCCTGGAGGGGAATACCTGCGGAACCCCTGCAATTGGGACCCCCTTCCCCGATTCACTGTAATTTCGTCGCGTCGTTGTTGATCTTGGATTAAGCGGGCCAACGAGGGAAACGACGGGCCGGCCTGCTACTTCGCCGAGTAAGAACTGGCAATTAAAGAATGTACTTAAAATACCCTCCCTTTCTCCGTTGTTCGAGCAAACCAACTACGAGGTTCAAATTATGGAGATTCAAATTTTCATAATAAGCAATATAGAAATAACTGCGGTATACATAAGTTGAATGTACAGAGTGTCCCATTTTAAATTCCCGGGGAAAAAATGTTTCAGAAGTTTATGACGGTATGCTGTTATTTATTCGACCTCCGGATAACCTGCAAAGATCGACACCAAATTTTTAAATTGAAAATGTACACGAGACAAGTTGGCATAACAATAAAGAATTTATTAATATCATATAAAACTTCGACATATTTCAACATAAAATAGCTCGTTTTTACACTCACTGGAACGAAACGTTATAAAGCGATACAGAATGCGGACACAGATTAACAATGTTCTCGGAATACCGTGAAACCGAATGTTTATCCCTGGAAAACTGCTATAAAATATATTACAGTTTCAAATGTATAATTCACCTGTTGGTGGTCCACGCAAAAATTAATCTGAACAAAGAATTGGCGTAATAAATTCCGCAGCTCTGCAATCGGAGGTTAAATGCAAATGTGGCTCGAGGCAACCATGTTCTCCCGATGTTATGCGAAGTAAGTCGATCGCCGGGGACTGTAATCGTAATATCCGCAATTGACTGGCACACGAGCGAAGCGGAGGAGCGAAACAAGGGTGGCTGCCAATTCGAGTATTTTTAAAAGCTTGCTCCCTAATCTGCCGGCGTGTTATTGGTTGAGTCTGAAACTGGGGTACGGGGACGCATTAGCGCTACGTCTCGCGCGATACATATAGGTCCCTGGGTGGTTGGTTGGCTACGGTGCTGGCGAAGATATTATAAATTCCGAGTCAAATGTAGCGTATTGTAATTCCGCCGAGATATCACTTAATGCAATCTATACAATTTGCTCCTGGAAAAATTGCCAGAGGTTTTTCCGGAGTGAGTTTGGAGTTTGCTCTGCCCCCACCTCCCAACACCACCATCGTATCCGCTCTGCGGGAATTGTTTCTGCCTGAATTGAGATAAACGGCGGCGATAAGATCGCGGGCCGGATTCACGTTAAAAATCTATAACCCACGGAGCACGCGAGACGCCGTCGCGATAAGAAGTAATTCAGGAAGATTCTCAGGGAACGAGTACTCGAAATTTCAATTTATTTTACGACGAAGCGTAGACGCAGACGCCGCGCCGCGGCACGGAGAGAACGGCGTGGTTCGCGAACCGCTGCCCTTGCCAGTGCACGAAGTGGAGCACGAGAGACGCACGGCCACGTGAAATTAAAAATCCTACCCTCTCGGGCCGCCCGACAAAAGAAGATGCTCCACTCGGTCGGCACCGGGAATACAGGATTACCGTCTTCCTCCTCGTCTTCGTCCTGACAAGAAAAAAATAAATACCCTGGAGCGCGAGCAGAAAAATAAGCCCTTAAAGAGGCTGATGAATTTTAAATCAGCCTACGCATTGAAATCAGGAAAACGTCTCCATTGCCAGAGGACTTTCAAACTCCCCCTCCAACTACTTCGGCCTACGTACGACCTATCCTCCACCCTCTCCTTCTCCTGTCGTTCCGTCCTCTTACTTTCAGTTTTCATCTCTTAATAATACAGAGGCACTAATACCCTGATCACATATTCCCCCGGATGAAAGGTAAATCTTGCGCTCCGGGCGGGTTATAAGGAGCACATTAATTCCATTAGAAAAGGCGTTCGTAGCTTCCATTCACCTCCTCCTCCTCCTCCTCCACCTCCACTCTACCGCGTTTTTGAAGGACAAGTTCGCTCGTCGACTCCCCCGCCCCCTCGACGGTCTACCGACCCCGTTCCCATGTTTCTTTCTCGAGGCATGGAATCCGTTTACGACCTCGCATTCGTTAGCACAATCGCAGGGCGCGTCCTTAAATCGACGCTCGCACCCGTGCTTTACGACCCTCCCGCTGGATTCAAAGAGATCTATTGTCCGCGGCCGGCTTTGATTTCGCGAACGATCGCGCGAACCGCGAACGGGCGAGAACGCTCGGCCGCGTTTTCTCCTCGAACGAAGAGGATCACGCGCGCCGTTTTACGACGGGACACTCCTAATCCCATGATGGAATATTCACCAACAGCTCGCTAAAACCGCAATACCCGCTATCAGGCTTCGTAAAAGTTACTATCGCACCCGGCGGAACAAGAGGATACAAGCTACGCGGATCCTCGCACGTTACATCAATCTCTGCCTTGTAATTTTTCAGCACAGTGCATAGCGAGCTATTTGGCCCGAAAAATCGAAAAGGAATCGATTTCAAAATTTTGCGCAAGTCGTAAAATTTTTAGTGTCCGACGTAGTTAAAGGTAGGAGTAGTACTCATTCTTCTATGTACGCTACGGCTGAAAAGTATGCGGACACTTGTTCGATTCTTCTCCTCGAAGAAAAAGAATCTTCGAGGGATTTAATCAAATCATCGTTGATTGATCATTTCATGCGATCTGCTTTATACGGTACTGGAGAATTTGTCTGAGCAATAATTTATTAGTATACCACGAGTTTTATGCATTTATAACAAAAATTATTATATATACTGCATAATTACACATTTCTCTAGGGATTGGACCTAAAATATATCAGCTGTTTATTTTGAAATAGTTTGGAAAGTCCATGTTCGAGAAAAATCAAGCTGGCAATTTTAATATTTACATTTCCACGTTATCTTTTCATTCTGTAACAAATTGTAACTAATACGTTTAAAATCACAAAGGTTTTGTAGAAAAGAAGTTAGCTGGTTAATAGAATGATACAAATTTTTCATTTTGAAAGTAACCTAAGTCCATTTGTAACATGTACCACTTGAAGTTTGCTGTCATAAAAATCATTTTGCGGTTAAGTATGTTCGGAGTATACGATAATTTTTGGTAGTAACGTCATTAAAGAAAAATAATTTACTGTTTGTTCTCCAAGATTATTATAATGTTATCAAGAAGCGCCGGAAAGGTAATAACTTTATTTCAAATGAAATGAAACAAGAGAGAATTTCACTTGAGGAAGGGGTGTGCGGACTATAGCCGAGGCGAGACGAGGTGCGTATGCATGAAATGAAAGATAGATGGACGGAAACAATAGAGGATCGGCAGGGAAACAGGGGTGAATAGACAACGAGAGTACGATAGATCAGAATATAATATAACAAGCCAGAGAATAGAAATACAAAGTGATCAGTCGATCGAGAAATATAGCGATCACAGGCGTGAGGCTAAGTCGCAAGCGCGTGACAATAAACGTAAAGAATTATCGATCAATGGCGAAAGATAAGCGAAGAGAGAAGACCAGCGAGCGTACATGCCGTTCTCTTTTATAGTGTGGTGGGCCATCGGTTTCGGAAGGAATAAGGAGCGGAGACTTTGAAATTGAACAGCGAGAATCGTATCAACGTTTGTTAGGGCAACGGCCTAACGAACAATGCTGCGAGGGAGACAAAGGAATTGGGTAACGGATTTGACATTAGGGTAGAAGGATATGATGACCCACGCGACAATAATAACGAGTTCGATGAACTACCGACACGGCGTGGTTTACAAACTCGGTCGTTTGCCTCGCCGGTTGTCATCGAACTCGAACAGCTGATATCGTCGGCGAGGCAAAAACTATCGAAACGCGACAGTTCTTATGCATCACCGACGACTCGTACATGAAATCTAAACAAGCGAGATAATACCCTCGTGGGATTTTGAACAAGGGGTGAGTACACATGAAAAACTATTCTCGATGATATCTCGTTAACTATTAGATCTAAGACATATGAAGGTCACAAAAAGTAGGTCATTCCAATTTAAAGAAATCAAGTTGATCTTGAAATCCTCGAAACGCCTTCGCGCACACAAAAAGGGTTTACATCACAATATTTCCCCCTCTATAGCGCGCAACTTTTGTATATGTATATCATTTTTTAATATTATTACAAGTAACGGAAATATTCGAGGTGGGCAGAGTTATTGCTCCACCCTGTAGTATATTAAATTAAAGGAACGATCGTGGATCTAGACTTCAAAGAGACAGAAGCAGACGGAAGAGAGTTCCTCGGCGAAAGGAAAGAGGAAGTCGCCGGCAGTCGATCAACATTCGAGTACCGGGAATCCGTCGCACCAACCCCTGGGAAATCGCTTTAAACCTTTTAAATTCGAAACCCCCGAAAAAGAGGCGAGTCCTCGAAGAGCATTGAACAGTGGCGGCAACACACCCCTAGGTTAGTATACACTGGTTCCTGGTTGCCGGTTCCACGGCACATAAATATATCGTGCACGGAAGAGGGAAATCTGTTTAAAATATGTTCTCTCTCTCGCCATTTCGCCATGGTCGTTTGCCACGGGGAATAGCTAAATGCTTTTTGCGAGAAGCCATTTAAATCTTTACCTTTCGTCCTGTATATCCTTCTCCCTCCGTCCGTCCATTTGTCTTTTCCTCTTTTCTCCGATTTTCCCCCGACTTTATTCCTTAGTAGCATTTATGGTTGGCCAACGGTAGCCAACAGTTGGGAATTAGTTGGGATATAGTTACCGTTTTTGCTTACACATTTCCAACCTTGTGAGAGAATATGATATCGAAGAAGGTGGCACGAAAATTCAGTAGTAAATCTCTATGAAAAGCCAGACGGCCGAAAATTTTTCGAAAACCTCGAAAATCGAGTTTTCTATTAGGAGAATATGATATCGAAGGAGGTGGCACGAAATTCATTGGTGTAACTCAACGACAAGCCAAACGGCCGAAGATTTTCGAAAATTCAGTGATGCAACTCAATGAAAAGCCAGACGGCCGAAAAATGTTCGAAAATCGACTTTTGTATTAGGAGAAAATGATATCGAAGGAGGTGCACGAAATTCGGTAGTACAACTCAACGACAAGCCAGACGGCCGAAAAATTTTCAAAAATTCAGTAATGCAACTCAACGACAAGCCACGAACGTCCGAAAAATTTTCGTTCGGTTGCAACGAGTTTCTTGTTTATCCGTTATCTACCCGTTCAATTTCGTAAGAGAAATATCAAAATGATGTACTCCCATTAATAAACGGAAGCCCGAAGACGTTCATAATTGACCTACACGGTATTTCACCTAACTTGACCATCTGAAATATCTCCGCTTAAACCTAAATAAATCAATATTAGTTACATAACCCAGAACGGAGCAAATAGTTCCGCTTCCAACGAAAAATAAATACAAAATTATCTAAAACCTATTACAATATTTTAATTTTAAGGTTCGAATTTTGAAATATCATAAATTTAACAATAAATTACTCGTTGAACACGAGCATATACTATTTCTACGTCATTTTATACGTTTCTTCAAAATCGTAACTTATTACCCCGGTCTCTCTGATCGATCACGGGACTAACGTGGCAAGGGACTAACAAGGTAGGTTCATGTTTGTCATCGATTCTGCTTATTCAATCTAGCCTGGAAAACTTTCAGGCTGCGCTGTGCGTCGACGATATCTTTGAAGTATCTGCAAACATTCTCGCATCGTACGGAGTGGAAGCAAACGTGGCTTAAAACGCCACCAGGAGCAGACGTTTCCTTCTTCGCCTGCTGTATCCCGACTTCCGCGCGTCGCGTCGGATCCTTTTTCCGTTTTTTCTTTCTTCCTTTCTCTCTGTCTCTCTCTCCATCTCTTTTTCTTGCTCGCGCGTTTTATCGAGATTGGCCGCGACCACCCGTCTGCCGTTTCTGAAGTCCCTCAGGAAATGGGGATTCGGATGCAACCGTATAACGGATCCACCGGAAAAATTCGCGAGGCTGAGGTACACGGCTCGTGTACACAACCGTTCGGCCGATCCTCCGTTCTTTCTCCTCTCGACTCGTCCTTGTTCGCCTGTCGTCAGATAACTCGTCTCCTTCTCGCGCGTACAAGGAACGCCACCGCGACTTCTGCATGCGGAAAAATAACACTGCCTGCTGTTTCCCGCAAATTGTAAACGTCAGTACCCAGGGGAGCTGCGGAGAGAAGATAGCCTAGGTATTTTAGCGGGAAACGCGAGAGAGCAAAGTTTCGCTCGTTTCCAGTTATTAATCGCCTAAGCGCGATCCAACCGCTCCTCCAAGAGAGTAAATTCATGGGTACAAGGCACATTCGCTTCGTTCCTTTCAAACCTGACGTTTCGCGCATTGTGTACTTAAAGTTTTTCGATAGGGCGTTTTATTGTTGCCGGTTATACGGCGCAGCAGCGTTTAGCTCTCAGAGGGACGACATACAACGGTAAGCTGTCGAACAATGCCGCGTATGTATATATATTCTGGTCTCCTTCAATTCAATCGTCCGCACTGAAATTTTTAAACTGTTAAAATCACAGGTTCAAAATAACAGTGAGTTCTAGATTTGTTTGGAAAAATTCGAGGAAAAATTAATTTTTACTCGAACGGAAGCCAGGTATCGTTAGATACGAAACAAATTTCTGAAAAAATGAAGTGATTACAAAATTCTTGTTTCTTCTGATTACGGAAAACGATTATGAATAGCAGATCTTTATGCAAAATAAAAATCGTATGCATCAATTGCGAGATTTAGGAACCAAATAGGAATTTATTCTTCTCTTCGATGGCTTCATTGAGTTGTAAGAAATGTATCGACACTCTTAAATTCTTGTAATCATTTTATTGTTTGATATTTACTGTCACCCATTACTGCCATAATCGTAGTAAAAGTCTTTTCATCTTTTTTTTGAAATGTTTAAACGAGCTTAACTTTCAATTATTACAAGCTAATATAGATTTTTCAGCAAAATCAAACAATTTTACGAGTTATAAATCTTATATTATAAAATATATTCAGTGAATAACAGTCGTAAGACAAATAGTACAGTCATTGGCACATTTCCTAACGATCATATGTGGAACTCTGTTACGAAAACTTCCAACGTTGCATTGAAATATAAATAAGAGGCAATAAAAAATGATTTTCTATACCAGGAATTCTTAATATTTGCCGTTTAAATCAAAAGTGCTAATAACTACTGCAGTGCCAGCAATAGTACAGTTCACCCTACCAGTAATCATTATTTTCGACGAAAATTAAATTTTTATTGCCAGTGACCAATGTAAAATTTCGCTAGTTTTACAGTCATCCTTCTTACAAGATTGGCGGACACACTGATACCGACAGTTTTCTAGAAGGATATAACCTACCCCAAACATTCCCAGGACTGAGAACTGTACACTGCTGCGAGTCGCCGAGCCGTGAAGCCCTGAAATCAGTCAATAGACCACGTTTACTCGAGCATACGTTAAGAAAAATGGTGGCAAGCATGCGATTCTCGTGAAACGTTTCATTTTCTCTGGACACAACAGGTGTCCTAATAAGGGGGAATACGCAGGCCACAGTGAGACGACGGGACGAGAGCTTGCAATGTCGTCGGAGAGGTAAATGAAAGCAGAATTCATGAGGACGAAGGTATGGAAGACTCGTTGCTCCGTTGCAGAAAGGAGGCTAAGCGCCACTGTCCGTGAATTCGTTGTCGGATTAATGAAAAAAAAAGTGGTACGATCGCTTCGCGAAGACCGTTGCGACACAATTGTACACGTCGGCCTTAATACCGTCGGCATTTTATGCGACGACGTTTCTGACGAAACCGGCTACGGCATTCCCCGATGTTTTCTTTTCACGTTCCATTCTGTTCAGCATTTATCGATATAAAACACAGGTAGCGCGCGCGGCCCGGTCTCGTTTCTCACGTTCCGCGGTATTCTGTCGTTATTCCTGTTGAATAACTGGCACAGCCCATACAAAGTGTCGAGCAGCGTCCGATATGAATAGAGGGAGCCTCGTAAATCGGGACACTCGATACCGTGATATTTACTTTAAATCAGGAAGGCTACGGGGCTCGCGTAATGGCGTATAAAGGATCGAGTGGCGATTCGGGATCTCTCGTTTGATCTCCCTGCACGGTGCGCCGTCATCCCAGTGGAATCGAACTACCCCGTCGGCTCCTTGTCAACAGCCATTGTAAGTAAATCGGTCACTTCGCCGCTCATAAATGAAAGGAAGAGACGAAGAAGGGCGCGTGCAGCGGTGACAGGGACACCGGCGCAGTGCGACAAGGAGAAAAGAACCCTGGAACGGTACGACCACGAAGAACCGACCGTTTTGGCCTTCCCCGAAACCGATGTCCGGTCAGCACCCTTGATTCGAACGTTGCCCTCCCCGTGTACAGGACTTTTATGGCGCATAAATATCAAGAGCTCTCCATGATATCCCTACTGTATTATCAGAGATGCCCAACCGTGGCGGGGAAAACGACGGAACTGTTATTCCGAGCAATTCTATATCGCCCGGCGTACACCTATCGCCCGAATGTCGGCGATTCGAAACACAACCCGCGCTGCATTGGAGACCCGCCAATTCTCCAGGGCTGCGCGACGAATCGCGACTGTGCTTGCGCCCAATTCAATCTGCTAAGGTGAAACGAGCAACCCGAGCCGACAAAAACGACTGCTTTCTGTCTAGCATACCGAAAAATTGTAATTCCTCCGGGTTAAATTGCCCGCGATAGGACATCCTGATTGTATCCAAACTTGCACGGTAAATCCTATAACCACAAAAGTATTAACAACATTGAATGGATTATTGCAAATGCTCGACTCCGATCAAACAGATTACTAACCGGTGGATTTCTATGCATTTATTTTTGCATTCTATTTTTCATAAAATAATCCATAATGATTTATAAAACATCCTCAGATTGTGTCTTACTCGGGGCTTGTTTCTAGGTTCAGAAATACTTCGAAGGTGTGGAGTATCATCATTTTATTCGAAGCTTCGTTTTCAAGGAAATTAATTTGAAATATATACCACCATTGTATTTCATCGCAACTATTTGGTGTATAAAATTTCAACCCTTACATTGAAATGAAAAAATTCACAATGTCTTGAATGATTGATCGTGTCCAAATATTAATAACTACACCAATTTAGATGATAATGAAATGAAATCTGTGTGAAAGTGGTGTGTATACCAACTTGAAAAGCTTCTGCGATGCATGTAAATTTACACAATTTCCTTACAACACTTGAAAATCGCTAACGAATGAACGTTGTTTCAGAGACTATTTAAGAACGAAGAGCGTGCTATAAAATCTCTTGACTCTCGTGAAGTAGAGTACTTCACGGGTGTAAAAATAAAACAAAACAATACCGAAGACTTATTCTTTAGACTCGTACCTTTAACTATGTCGGACACGAAAAATTTTACGACTTACGCAAAATTTTGAAACCGACTTTTTCCCGACTTTTCGTGCGAAATACCCTACTGTGCGCCGCAGAGCTTCCAAACTTTGATCGCCCTAATCGACGATTGAAGGACCCTTGCCTCGAAATTCTGACAGAGCCTCGGAATCGTTGCTTAACCCATCGACAACTCTTAACGCGTTGCGATTCTGACGAGACCGATTCCTTCGAATAAAGAGGGTGGAGAGGTGAGGAGAGGCGAGGAGAGGCGAGGAGAGGGGACCGCCCTTTAACCATTCCCATCGTGCGCGTATATCGAGTATAAGAAATTCACTGAGTCGAGAGGGAGATCGCATATTGTCAGACCATCAGCGCCCCTCGTCTTGGCCTGTCTCCCTTCCGCACCACCTCCCTATGACCAGCAGCCTCTTCGGCTCGAAACATTGCCGGGCCGGGGTGGAGAGGGTGGGTATATCGCCCCTATCTGTATCCGTGTATGGTTCCAATAAAACGGGAACCACTCACAGCTTTTGTGTCGGATACAGTGGCGGCGTTAGCGAAGGGTGGGAGGCACAGGGTTTTGGGAGAGCAGGGGGTAGGGGGCGCTAGTGGTTGTTATCGGCCATCAGGTTTTATATCCACGCAAACGGAGGGTGGGGTTTCGAGGGTGGGCCGTCGAGGCGGCGAGGCCAGGGGACGGTCAAACGATACTGGATACCGCGTGTTTCACAAAGATTCTATGAAGATTGCCCGGGATTTTATTACGGGAGAAATGTCGGTTAATAAAAATGAATACGGCGGAGGGTGAGCGGAAGCGGCGAACCGATTCGACTTTTACTCCCGATACACCTCCGCCCTCCGCCTCCTCTTCCTGGTTACTCGGCGTCGCTTCGGTTCTCTACTGCCGACGCGACGATTCGAAGCTTCGATCTCGCGCCCGCTGCGTAAACCTCGTCGTTTAGATCAGCCGAAGCCGCTCGAAAAAGCTGCGTCTACGGCTCCGCCCCCACGGAGACGCGTTTATCTTCCGCCCCTCCCCTCCTACGGATCGTGAGTCACCGATCCGAGGGAGATCCTTCGCGAGATTGAAGGTGTAAAATTGTTATCGAACCGAGCTGGAACCTATCGGCTAGATTCTTTTCCGGATAGCAAGCCGCCTTTTATTATTTCGCCTGAACTTTACACCTCCAGGGAACTATCTTACGATAGGTAACGTAAGGTGTTCTAAACTTGGAAAGGTTCACCGATGTTTGTACGCAACGTTTACACTCAACACCTGATGCATCTCTGCACAGCACCTGTCCCAGTACTCGATCCGTTACCGATATCTGTGCGTGTCGTAGTCGAAAGGTTAGTTGCATCGTCTCGACGTTCTCACAGAAGACCTTCTAAGTTACAAACTATTATTTATTGTAAGTTTATTATTTGAACTTTGAAATATAACAATACTTTTCGTCTTCTTTGTTTCACAAAACAACAATGCTACAGCCAAATCGCTTCAGACCGATTCTCTAAACCACCGCTTCTAAACCGATTTTCCGATCGTGTTGTACATAAAGCCGGCTACACACGCTCCGGTAATCTGTTATTTTTCATGATTTAATTGAGTATGGCATCGAGAAACGACGTCTTAGAAGAGTCGCCGGTTCAACCCTTTGCAATCGGAGCTGTTTTAAATCTAAAATTAAACATTTCTTCCGGTCTAGAATATTTCCATTCGCTATGATTTTTTAAATTTTATGGATATGAAATTAGTACAATACCTCATGCAATACTTAAATGTTTAGTAATTGATTAGATACCGATATATTTAATAATGTAAATAATATTTTGAATAATACCATTCGTATACTGTCAATACTGTACCATTATTTAAAATATTGTTTATATTATTAAATATGTTGGGATCCAACCAATTACTAAACATTTAAGTATTTTGTATAAGATATTATATCAATTTCGTATCCATAAAATGAAAAAAATCATATAGAATGGAATTACTCTAGGTCGGAGGAAATGTTTAATTTTCGAGTTAATGCAGCTCCGAGTTCAAATTGCTACGAATCCTATAACCTTGATTCGAAACATTTTCGCTTATCGTTTAAAAGAACGAAGAACGTGGACAGAGTTCGCGGGACACGCTGTGTCTCTCTCTTTCTTCGATTGATTACAGTCGTCCGAGTTGTTGAACCGAAGCATCATAAGAAAAATTCCAATTGAATTAATTGGCCGGAGAAGTTCGCCGTATAGTCGCAGGAACTTCTCGACTTGATTGAAAACACGCGTGTTGTTCGAAGTGCTGATCAGCAGTATCGCTTTCTCCCGCGAGCCCGGATCCCCATCGGCCCATCCGGCGCAACGGCCAGAACACCCAAAGACAACAGATGCAATTCACGGTTGGGCCACGGGTAACGCGATCCGTCGCCAACCGTGTTCCAAGTGCTAATTCATGCGGACTCCGGGAAAGACGATGCATCGATCTGGGATCAATAGGGACCTGTCTGCAAGTCTTCAAGCAGAAAATCGAATGGAACGCGTCTCGATACGCGCGGCGCGGCGTCTCGCCGCCACCATGGTAGATGCAGATAAAGAGCGAATCGTGTGGCAGTCGTAGGGGGTCGAAGCTGTATCGTCTTCCTCTCGTTTCCAGTGTTTTTCTTTCCGGCGAAACTGAACAGTCCCCCCCCCCCCCCCCCCCCCTAAACGGAAAATTCGTCTTCGTTCGCCGGGTTGTACGACGTTGTCAACGACCGAGTCTCATCCAATTTTTCAGGAGCGCGCAACGAACGGAGCCGGTTAATCCAGCGGAATCTCGCTGATGCGGCTCCTAACTAGAGACACCGACGAATTTCACCAGCGATAGCTCACCGTCGAACTATTTGTCGTTTCTCGAACCGATGCGACAGGCCAACGGGGAGAGTCCTGCGGGGAGAGGGGCCTGGAGAAAAAGAGGAAAAGGAGGAGCAGAGAAGGGACAAGTCGTTTCTTGTTTGCTCGATCCCACCCGCGTCGGGGTCAAAGGCGAATCGACTGCCGTATCATTTGTAACAATAAAGGTGGGAGTCCCTATGTCTAGACCTCTGGCTCTCGTTCTGTGACGCGATACGCAACCGAAGACCGATGACCCTTTTCCGAGAGATACCGTCATGTCGGCCCGATATCGTTTCGTATGCAATGGGATTGAATAATAGGACCCAAGGCATTTTTATCAACGCACAATAGGAGTCGAGTCCGCGTCCGGCTCGCTGCTCCGCCAGTGACTGATGTCTACACCAATTTATTTTTCCGGCGTCGCTGTATTTTCGGGCACGAAAACCGTTCGGTGCTCCGCCACGATGTTCCCGTGATTGTCCTAAATAAATAAGTCCCGCCCCTGAGGTCAACAAAGATATTTCATCACCCATCGGTTTTTCCTGCATCGGTGTAAGCACCGAGGTTGACTTTATTATGATTTCGAGCGGGATCTGTCACCGGCGATTGTCTCCACTATTTATCGAAGCTATCCATTTCCTCGCTAATTCCGACGACGTCTTACGAACGGCTGGAGAACGCTTTGCTTATGACAAAGCGACACTCCTTATTTCTCTTTCTTTATTTCTTTCGGTCTCCTCGTTCTCGTCGACGATGCCAGAGGGCTTTCGTCGTTCGCGCGCTCGTTTTCAAAGGGTCGTCGTCCCGACTTCACAGTTAAGCGATCAGGGAAGCGCAGAAGAAGGCTCGAGGCGACTATCACAATGGGCCCTGACGTATGAACGACATAAGTCAGCCCGCCGAAAGACGAGCTGAAACTTTGTCTCACGGCTGACAAAGAAACTGGGAAGGTCCCGGGACCGATTCGTCGGACAATTCAACGATGGATCCACCGGCGGATTCGTCACGGAATCGGCCCAAGTTTTGGAAACATTCCAGACCCGGGACCAAAAGTCAGGGCGCGTGTCTCAATATTTTCTACCGAGACGAACGCTTTTCACAGTCTAAGCAAGACGTATAGTGTCGCCCTTTGTTACGGCGAACCGACACCGGAACGGTTTGGCCTACTTTCAGGTGCTCCTTCAACCCTGCCGTCTGCCGCCGCGACGCGGTGCGGCGGCGTCTCTATTATTCGCAATCGCGAAACACGCCAACCCCACAAGCGTTCTTAAAAAAAAGAGCATGCTTAATTGTTACCTTCGCAACTGGGATCAAACACGCCGGTGGGAATCGACGTTTTGTCACGCGTTCTTTCGCTTTCTGTTACTGCTTTCCGACGCACAGTGGGCTATTTTTTCCGCGATGTAACTCTGTTGGGCAAAATTCAAGTTTGATGATAATCCAGATGTATGAAATCACATTAGAATTCGAGCAGTAGAATGTCCATTTAGCCAGGAAATTTTTATAATAATCCAGATGTATGAAATCACATTAGAATTCGAGCAGTAGAATGTCCATTTAGCCAGGAAATTTTGATAATAATCCCGATGTATGAAATCGCATTAGAATTCGAGCAGTAGAATGTCCATTTAGCCAGGAAATATTAAGATTTGTTGCAAAGTATAATCTATATTGATATATTAATAGTATTTAAAGATGTGGTTCACTTCGTTTACTCTTGTGATTCTGTATTATGGCTTTCAAATTCTCTTTAATCGCGTTGTACCGTATTTAAAAATACTATTTAAAAAATATATATTGTTATCTTCCGCTATCGAAGATACATTTGCAAATTTCATTCGTTCACATTATCTTTCATTAGACTTTCAAACCTCCATAATAGTTAACATGTAATTTTAACGCGTTATACCACTTTATACACTGTTAATATTCATCTCGCTTGAAAGCTGGAATCGTAAGCTATTATAAATTATGAGACGCGTTGTTTTTCCCTTGTTTTGTCACGGCTGTGCCGTGACGAGTCTGACTCGTTAAAATACGGCAAGGGGTTAAATGTTAAAGCAAAATAGGTTCTCAATTACCCTCCTATAAAGTTGAAAAAACCTGACATAGGCCCTTCTTCCAGACACCCATTCGATTAGGTATAAACCTCTGGTGAAATACTGTGAGGCATACTCGCGAAACAGCTTCAATCGACAGTTGCTTCAAGTATTTTCTTACTATGCGCGAGACAGAATGAGCCACCAGTTATTGCGAGGCAAGCACGATCTTACCTACTATTAGATCTACCGCCTAGGCTGACATGTATACGATAGTCGTCCAAATGTAGCGAACAATGGACTGCAAGGTAGCTTCGATGTCTCAAGAAATCGGCAACCATCGACTCGCCTCGCCCCGCGGCGGCAACTCTACCGCGAAGCAGACATCGCGAGGCAATATTCACAGCCTCGGAAATGTCTGTGCATACTCGTATAGCTTAGGAATTTAATAAGCCAACATCACGCACCTGCTCGAAATACAGTAATTTCACAGCGGTTACCTCCCTACGTTTCGCCTGCATCATTGGTCCGGCCTTTTTTTCATCGGATCCACAAGAAAAAAAGAAAAACAGCTGTCGCCGGGTCTGTTCGATTCATCGCAATCACGAACGTTCTTACGCCGAGTCTTACCCGGTAAACCGCAAAATATTCGACTCGTTGGTAGAACAGCGAAGCCGTCAAAGGGTTGCGTACGCGGCCTGGCCATCCGTGCGTCACGTAACGATTAACGAACAAATGGCAGGTAGTTACCAGTAATTGTAATAATTGTAGGCTACGCGAACCGCGTGTCGCTCTTCATCCTACGCCGCCTTCCAGCGACCTTCTTTCATCGGCTACCCGGATGAAAGAAGACGCCATGTGTCGCATCGCGTTGCCGGTGGGAAAGCAATTGTAAGAGAAGCGTTTGCGCGTTCTACGGAGGGCCCCCGTTTCGCCATTGTTTTCCGGCACTATCGGGAAACGAAAGGGGGATAGGAGAACAGGGTAAATCGCAGTTTAGATTCCTAACCTGTCATTAAGCCACTTCCCTTAATGGGCTCTTGATTTCCGCCACAGACTGGAAGACACTGGCCACTAGAACCGTGAGAAAATGCAATATTTCGCAAGGTTAGAAACCACCCTGAAGACGACGCGAACGATCGCGTGTACGCTCGCTTGTTTTCCCTCCCCATCCCGGTGGAATCCTTTGGTGCCACCTCTACCGTGTAAAACACGAGAAAATGAATAAATTTACACCTGTTCTGCTACTGGAAACGGTTTCACGGTGGATAACTCGTTTGAATAGTTTGAAACATTTCGAGTCACCGTGCGCGCACCGTCGCAATGTCTCTCGATGCCGATGATACTCGTTACAGCGAGCTCGGGCGAAGTCTCTAACATGTACGAATAAAACCGACTCGAAAGGGGTGGGACACGCGGGTCCATAAAACCGAGGAAACTCTTCTTCGTGCCGCCTTTTATTGGCAATAAATATTTTTAAAGTTGCCCGGGACGATAACAAATAAATATGTTGATCGTAAAAACTGTTTCATTTTCTACGGTCGAGTAGCTGTTCGCCGAGCCGAGCCCCACGGAATTCCCGGTGATTCGAAGAACTCGCGTGCGATCGACGAGTACGAGCGAGAGCTAGGACGAGAAAAAATCTCTTCTACGAGGAAGAAAATTCCTGCAACCGGCGTGCGGGGCATAATAGCTAGTTAGGGTTCATTGTATCGGTAACTCGTGTACCGAACGCTCATATGCATGACAATGCCCGTCTCGGAGCTCTGGCATGCTTTTTAGTGACGCTTTTTACGCTGCATTCCGCCACGCCGTTAACGCGATGTAATTCTTTTAAACGGCCGTCAGATCGAGACCGAGAATCCGATCTTTAGTCAAGGCACATCCGTCATATCGGCGACGTCAAAAATTAGTGGCACACCGCTGGATATTAGGACCAGGGCGACGCATCGGCGCACAATGGGGTATTTGCCCCCGAAAAGTTGGGTTCTACTGTACTAATTCGACGCGGAGACCAGTATAAAAATTTGAAATGGTGTTACACGTATAAAATTGTGAATACGAAATATGCTTACCGTCCACGATGACTTTTTCGAGATGTTTTCTCCACGTAGAGTTCGAAATCTCATCGATCCGACGCTCTTAACGCAATTCCCCCGTTTCCCATTATTCCGGTTTCCATCGGTGTTCCTGGGCTGATCGACGTTTATCGACGATAACAACGCCCCAGGTCGGGAAGTAAAGACGCGACGAGCACAGCTGGAAATCACCGAGGCATTTTTTACGTCCGAGGTCTACCGATAATTCGTGGAACATGCAAAAGATATTCGTCGCGGTCCACCGTAACTATTTTTTTTCTGTTACTTTGTAGCTAGCGTAAACTTGCACAATGTCCGCGCCTGGACGTTTCGACTTTTAGAACCGTGACATCCGGTATCCCTTCGGTTGTTATTATTACCTCGAGAAAGATCTCGCATCTCCCGGAGTCTGGCGACAGCCGAGAAACAGTATTTTGGCTACAAAGGTCCGTCACGGCCGCTAAGACTTTTATGGCCGCCTTAGCGCTTCCATAATGGCCCCTTGACCGCGCCTTAAGCCGCCAAGTTGCACAAAGTTGCCCAAAGTTCTCTTCGCCGCGCGGCACAGCGAAAAGTGTTCCGGAAAGATTCTATGGAGGCTTGGCGTGGATTATCCGCCTTGATGGGCACCGGGCGGCCAACAAGAACCCCGTGGCGAAACCCGCGGGCACAGTTTACATCTTCGGACCACCCACGATCGATTGTAGATCACTGCGATTCATTCTGCCCGAAATGGGTCGTAGCTAATTGACGAGCGACCCATTTTAACCGATGAAAATTTGGAAAGGGCACCGACGCGACGGCGACGCGACGACAACCGCATAGCGTGACGACTTGTTTTCAGATAGGCCGATTCGGCGCGTCTTATTGTTGAGGGAAAACTCGGAGATTCGATGGATAGCGGCAGGAGTGAAACGCCTTTGCGCCCATAGAAAACAAACAGACTTTTCGTCGCACGGGAGAGTATTTGCTCCGAAAAGTTGACCAAAACTCCCAATATTACTGTGAATCAGTATGCATGTACAGTATTACTTGCATTAGCGTTTAAACAGAACCAACCATATGAAACCTGATTTGTTTTCACAATTCTAAACGGAATTATAGATACGATATTTCTCATTTATTTTACAAAATAAGTAACAAACCATAACGCAAACCTGCAGATACGACACGAATGAATAACCTATTCATAATTCTGTTGATAATGTCAAATCAACGACACAACGAATACTTCTACTTATGTATTTCATTAGCAATAATTATCTCTGAAAGACAAGGCTATTTTCAAACTAAAATAATTTTTTCCACCTAGACCGGCAGAATATCACGCAGCGCGACGCGACGCGACGTTGAGAAACCTGTTAGGCCTGGACAGAAAATAGTGAAGAAATAAACAATAGTTATCTTCCGATTGAATCAAAGACAAGTGAATCGAAAGTGACAAACGGCAGTATACGAATGCGTCGCGTCGCTTCGAATGCAGAGTTACGTTCACGCGGAAGATCGACCAAGGTCAGAGCGACGACGACGCCAACGACACGACGCGACGTTGACGTTCTCTTGCGAGTCACGACCAGGTGTGAACGTTCGAGCGGTCAACGGAGTAGCCCACGCGTTGCGGGTCGTCTGCGTCCGTCGCGTTCGAGATCACCTACGATTCCCTACGACTCTCCTCGGTTAGTGTCATCGAAAAAGGCAAACGTCGTGGGAACCGTCTAGCGGAATTTCCGCGAGGATCGCGAAAGGCGCGAGGAAACGCGTGGCCGGTCTGACGGAAACGAAACGATGTGTCTCAGTGGGACGACATCCCACGGATCGCGACTAGTTTCATCTCTGGCCTGGTCTGGCCTGGTCGGGCCTAGTCGGGCCTAGTCGGGCCTGGCTCGCCATTCATCGATTCCGGTGACGAGCAAAAACACGTTTTCACCTTATAAGCGTCGCCGCTGCCGCGCCGGTATTCTTCGTTGACAGCCACGACTCGCTAGGTCTGTGCATCTGGTTTTCCTGTCGTGTCCGCCCCCTCGCCGCAATCGCCGCAATCGCCGCAATCGCCGCAACGGTTTCTCCTACTTCAAAACTGGCTGGCCGAGGTTTCCCGCGTTTTCTACGTTGATCAATGACTCGAGGTTGCACAGCCTCTCGCTCGGCCGGACCGCGCGTGTGCGTGCCGCGAGTAATCGGCCGCGTGTACACGGTAAATACACACGGACCGGTTCGCCCGCAACGCACACGTGCACCACCGCCATTGTGACATACGCGATTACCTTGGACTTATACGTGTACGTATAAATACGGACGCGCGTAACGACTCGTGGGCCGGCAGTCATTGTCGACATCGGCAACCAATGTTTCTATTTATTCACCACGTATCACCGCTACATCTTGACCGCGCGATCATTAAAAATCGACTCTCATTGACCTTTCGCGCCATTCCATTATTGACGCCTATAACGATATAATATGTATTCTATGCTGCGATTTCTTTACGCGACACCCGGTGCATCGAATGAACTTGCCTCGATTCACAGTCGAAATTTAAACTTTTTATAGAGTTGAAGTACGGATGGTGTATGTGTGTATATTAATAGACAACCCTGTTTATAGCTAGATTTATTTAAATGGAGAATCAGAAATAAAGAATAATTTTAAAATTACGATCGCCAACGAATTGCAAAAGAAGAAACGAGCGCAGATCGAAACGAGCGTCCGCGACAAATACGTCGATCGTTAACATTTGGTTATCCGTGTGCCCAAATACGTTAATAAACCCTGTTTTTCCTTACGGCTTTTCCTTACATTTTAATTCGAAGTGACTCTTTAATCGTGAATATTTATGGAGACAAATAACATTGACCTAACAAACATTTTATCACAATTGACGTAAATATAGTGTATACCAATGAGGATATTATTATACAATAATCTGAAAGAATTATTTGATCGATGAAAGAGTTGAATTGTGGCCGCGGTCTTGTTGATAGCAAACACTATGACAGGTTAACTCGTCATCCCGAGTTAAAAGGTTATCATCGTTCTGTCAATGCTGTGTCGTATGCTGATGCTTGGATTTTAGTATGACAGTGTAACAAACTTTATGCTGCTAATATGAAGTAAATATTGTATTTGTGAGCACGACCGTAAATATAATATAAATCAATGTTTATTGTAGATTGTATCTTAACTATGGTTAAATACAATTTAATCAACAATTAAACCCCATCTAGGATTCTCATGCTATTTCCATATCTATCTTTTAATCCTGTGCCATAAAAAGGCGTCTCGGATGATTAGTTTTTATTTACTTCGCAAGAGCCAACTTAAATTGGTTCTAAAGCAATAAAAATTATTTTATTTTTCATCGATGCGTATTTCGAATAATAAACAAAACGAAGGTATGTTTCAATCGGAAACCTTAGAATTGATTTGTAAAGCAGGGGTTTAACATTAGCAACAGGTACTTCTGTAAGAAATTATTAAATACGTTTACCTACAGTAAAAATTGTACAAAATATCGATAAACACATTGGTACCTAGTGCCATTAAAGCCACTTTCGCATGTTGTCGAGACGACGACGACGCGACAGCGCGTGATGTTTCCAGGGGGAAATGTCGTCGGCGGGACGAGGGCGCGAAAGGTTAATTAGACCGTCGATTCGTTGGTACGGGTTTAAACGATATTCTTTCGTTTATCACACTACAGTCAAGGCGCAACGTCGGACACGTATAGCGAAGTATGAAACGACGATGCGTGCGTGTAACGAGTACTGGCGTATTATCGACGTGAATAACGCGTCGTTACGATAAGTGTGTAATTAGATACGCGAATACGAACATCGCAGAAAATGAATCCCGTTTATTAATATCCGTGTGCTCGGTGAAACGCGTGCCTGTTATTTGTGAAGAGGCCATCACGCGACAATAACGCGCAGCCGTTAGGAACATCGTAGGTAGAGTCGCGAAAACATAATTACAGTCACTAGTAAACCCCGCTTATCGGACCACGTTTCCCTCTATTTTACATTTTCGCTTGTTTCACTTGTTTACACTAATAGGCTTAGTAGATTAACCCTCTAATAAATTTTCATTAATATTGTTCTTTCTGGCTGTAACGAGGTCGTCGCTTCATCGCAAAATACAACCACAATTAAACGAAGCGAATTTATTTCAGTTATCAAGTAATTTCAAGAAGTTAAATAAACAACAATTTTCGTCTTGGTACCGCAGTACCCGTGCACTAGCGGGTTAAGATTTATTTAAATCCGTATATACAAATAAGTCTAAATATATACAATTTAATTACAAGTAGATATACATCTTCACGCGAAAAAAGGTAATACTAGTGAATCAAATTTAACAAGATTAAAACTTTAGCAAAGCTGAAGTATTTATTGGAAAAAGAATATTTTTTTCTATTGGTTAGTGACTACAGAAGAATTTTTAGAATATATATATATATATATATATATATAAACTGCGGCATTTAAGTAAGTAGTATTAACTACTGTATAATTTATTTACACTGTACCGGTATACTATATTTCGTCTATGTTTAATTATTTAATGAAAAAAGATTCATGACTTTTAAATATTAGGACATCGAGAATAATTCGAATGGTAAGATGTCAGTACAATTTTGCAATACAGCATAATCTTGTGTATGAATAAATATTAAAAGGAAACATCCTTCTATCGAAATGTTTCTGTTAAATACTGATTCAAATATATTTGCAATATATACGAAGTGTATAATGTAAATATATATAAATATATAATACGTAAATATATATATAGTGTATTCAAATATACTATTTAATTGAATACGTCGTTTGCAATTACCAAATCGTCTGAATTCAAATGAAAGGGAAAAAAACACGTTCCATTAAACAGCTCATCAAGAAGCCATCTATTTCTGTTAGTCTGTGAAATTGGGCAACGAAAGTGTGAATTAACGTGCAACGAGCCGAGTCAGGCCTATTACGCCGGTTGCTATCATGAATGTAGCACATACGCCGTGTTTTATTTCGCATAACGAATATCTCGCGTTACTCCGACACGACTAGGTATATTACAGTCGCAGCATTACGCGCGCGTATTACTCCACGTATGTTTATCTACTTAATTCCTACGTGCGCCGGCTGAACCTGTCGAGAGAGAAAGCTGTTTTTCCATACCCGACGATCTCGTCATACCTGCACTCCGCATTCGTTGCGTTATGCGGCCCGCACTGACCTACGCATAAGTCTTACATATGTATACATCGGCTCGGACAGCCTCGTAAGAAACGTATCTTAACACCGAACGCAGGCATACACGGTGTTCCGATAATATAAAATCATCGGCTCCGCTCGACTCTGCTCGGCTCTCCTCGATGTAGTTCGGCTGCGCTCGACCCCGCTCGGCTCCCCACGTGGTTCACGGGGGCCGCAATTAATGCGCCGGACACGCGCGCATACCATTATCCACCGGCGCAATTATCCCCTGGGATTAGATTGCACTTTGTTATCTTGCATTTATACGCGAATCGCCAGCAGCTCGATACGATGCTGGATCCATGGGGAAAAATCGCGATTACACGGCTCGCCGAGGCTGCATTAATTCATGCAAATTCGATCGCGATCCGCGGTCTTCTGCCTCCAGCCAGATACACTCAAGGAAACTACGGCGAGTCGAAATCTTTCGTTCGGGAACTCGACGAGGGTCTACTTAAGGCATATACTTGTGAAAAGCGGTCGTAACACATTGGCGTAGTTGGGAAACTGGTATTTCTGGTAAGGAGTTTATCCGCTAATCGAGGAAGACGTCTTAACTCGTTTTCTGCCGTCTGCCATGCCGTTTCAAGACTACCGATCTTTTTTCTTCGATATGTTAAGCTAGTCGATTGACTCGCCGGTGATCGTGTTAATCGTATGGTACCCTGGTTTATCGGAGGATTATACCAATATGTATATCATATCACATATATATTATGTATATTATAATACATATTATATATGTATTATACCAATAATGTATTTATCAAATTTTCAATATAAGTCCACACACATAAAAAAAACTTGTAAATGCAATTTTTAGTATTTTCTCTACAATTTCGACCGATAGTAATTTTTGAAGAAATTTTCTTTCACATTAGAAAAGTTATCGTTTCTTTGAGAGCGTACGAATATTAATGGGAGTCACTCCTGTATCTTGCAACCAATGCAGACAATTTCTATTTTGCTTAAAAATCTGCTGTTTATTGATTGTTTTTAACGATGTTTATTGATTATAGAATGAAACTTCAGTAGAGTTTCTTGACCTGGTGAACGCGTCAAACTAATTGTTCTGTTTCTAAAAAATATTATAATATATATATTATAGCGAATTGCTAATGTGCAAATGAATTTTGTTTAATGTTATAGAACTTTATAGAGGAGTTTTCAAGATGTACAGCACCACTTTATTGTTACGTAGAAGTGCTCGTAAATTACAAGAATTATTTCCTGGTCATTAATCAGAGATAAGAGAAGTATTATTCATATTGTTCAGCAGTAATACACTTTAAGAGGAAAATGAAACAATGAGCAGTAGGTGTGAAGATCAAAGAGCCACGGATTATCATCGCTCAACTCTTCTACACTCGTTTCATCACGTTGGCATTGTCCGCGTTCAACTTTAACATTCAAATACTTCATACTGCTGCGAGCGAGATTGTTAACTGACGATTACACCATTTCTTGAGAATTATTACTGTGTCATAGTTCGCATATTGAAATCGTAATCTTGTGAACAACTTGTTCATTTCATTCAAGTAGCAACTTACGAGCAGATTGAACGAATAATCAATATTACACGCGTATCCACCAATCAAAATCAAGCATTACTTTAAAAATTTTTGATCCAAATAACAATCATTTTTATGAAACGAAATCAATAAATTTTTTTTATAGACTAAAAGAACTTAGACTAAACTATTCTTTTAAGGTAGCCACCTAAATGCAGTTTGACCGATATGGATGGATCAATAGGCTGCAGAAAATATTTTTATGCTCAGATCATTTTTCTTTTTCAATATATACTAAACGAACAAACTGTTAGAGACATATGCATAAATAGGCAAGCTTGCATCGAAACAATCAATTGTTAAATGAAAATCCAACTACACTGAATTGTTATTATCTTTAGGAAGTATTTATGTGTGCAAATTGTAAATGTATGTTTAGCGATACTGTCGGCGACGTCACATAAATATAATAAATATGTTCTTCGTACAGTAGCGCTAATCATTTATTCGTTGACTGTAGGTGTATATTTTCTTTGACTTCTAAAACTAGAATATTAAATATGAAATTCTTTTTATATTATTACTACAAAAATTATTTTTTATATTAAACCAACCGATGTGAGATATTTATGTGGCTAGATTTAGGTGAACGACCCTGTATATGTATAACGTACATCGTTGCTAAACAATATTAATATCATTTATTTTTTATAAATTACGTATATATAGTAATTATAATTATACAGTTAATGTTAGCAAAACTTATTTGTTGAGATCCGTCATTCACTGGTTCGGATAATCGAGGTTCGGATAATAGACGTTCCACTGTAGGTAGAAAACTAAATCGATGAAGTAAACGATCTACTTTTGCAGCGGTATATTTGATTGGTAATGTAACCATAATGTATGTTCGGTGAACGACCATATACATCTTGCAATCCGCGTAGAACGTAGCACTTTCCGGTAAAAGCAAGGGAATTGCGCGGCGGGCTCGATATAGTCATCGTCCGAGACGTTACATAAACCGTACGGAATAATGGAAGAAACCGGAAATTCGATAGTGTACTTCCGAAAGGACCGTAACGAGCCGTTACTTGGGCACAGACTTTCGGTCGTAATGCGAATACACGAGACGGGAGGAGTCGGGGCTTGACTTTAGTAAGAGTTTACGAGGGCAGCCAACACGGGGTTAATTCAATCAGCCTATAATCCCGACTCTAACCCTGATTACCCCTCGAGAAAGCAGCCGGCAGATCAAGCCGATTCAATCCTGATTAAAAGCCCCTTCGACGTTTTCTTTCCTAACCGGCAATCGTCGTGGCCGGCTGATCTGTTTTGGCAAAATGGCAATTCAACAAAGTTTCCAACTCGCTAAGAATTTCACAAATTCCTTTAAAACTTTGAACGCGCCGCCGATAATGGCGGGGAATTTCGATACCGAACAAGGTTGCAAGCAACTCGTGATTTATTCCACATCTGGCGCAATTGTTCTTTATGAACTACGAAGCAGATAAACAAGTTCTGACTAGTTTGCGCGTGGCAGAGTTACGAGTTGAAAACCTGCTGAAAATACAATCGTTCAATCCTATTTTATTTCACCCTTTCGCTACAATGGACGAGAACATCTCGTTTCCATGATGTCGAAGAAACGATGCTATGGACGAGATATCTCGTGTATATTCATTATCGATATGATATGTTTTATTTGTAAATTTGACACAAGTAATCGATGTTTAAGACATGTCATCGTTGGTGGAAGGTGCTCAACGATGATAAATATAAAATAATAATTGTAATAGATGTAGAAGATCTAATGTACAACAATACAACCGACAGAAAAAATCTCATCCAACGATAGAATGTGTAGTTTACAAAAATAATAGCCGTCGGAACGATACCAGATATTTCTGTAAAAATTGTTGCGTCACATTATGTATTTCACCATGCTTTCACCATCTTTAAGTACTTTCCACCAACGATGGCATTGTTATAAACAAACTGCGGATGTTTATGCAATTTTCAATTTTTGTAGTCAAATTTAAGAAAGTGGAATTAAATAAACTCCTATTTTTAGTGGGAACATTATTTCGCCTAATTCAACAGTGTAATTTGCATTATTCGGAAGCATACAACTGCGCATGCAGCTATTTTCATAGCTACCGAATAATGTAAATAATGCAAAGTACGTCTCGTAAACGAAAAAATAAGACTTTCGTGGGCGATAGCGTCCTAGTTCGATACTTTATCAAGCGTTTTTGACTACTGAAAACCCCCATTTTTGTATTATCGAGAAATGAGAACGCGAATCCCGCACCCTTGCAATCCTGGAAACGAGTCTACCGCCTTAAGAAAGCGAACACGTGCTCGTAAATAGATAATATTTTTGAGCGGTAATGTACGTTTCATAGAACTGTGTTTGACACGGAGCAGTTCAGAGGAGCTAATACAAACGTTACATTTAACGGTGCGGCAGAGGGGGGAAAGAGTGTCTGGCGTGCGAGCCGAGCAGCAGTGTTATTCTGGAATTCTTGAAACACAAATCATAACGTTCAGATCGTGGGGTTGAATGACATCCCGTGACGGGGACTCCTATTTTTATCTTCTGAAGAGAAAACGCGGCTGCCATTAGGATTAGTGGGTTGCAGTTCGTTCACCGGTCGAGTAGCAGAAACAATGGTAGCCCGTGTGCGTTCGTGCTCGGTGGCAACGCACTCGTGGACGAAAGTCCATTTGGAAATGGGTTAAGTGCGCTTAAGATAATTCCGAGTCCTTAAAAGCTATTAGTTTGCTCGCGGCTGTTTCGCGGCCGAGTTCAGGGTTCGCTCGAGAGCCGCGAGAAACTTCCGAAACTGAAGACTCTTTGACCAGGAAACTCTTCTTCCCGGCCCTTCCTTTAAATAGCTCCCGGAGACCCGATTTCGACGAATTAACGGGCTTTCCCCATTCGAAGCCGTCGTTTCTCGACAATTTATCAGATATGCAATTCTTCGTTTCTTGTTATACAGGGTATTTCACCTAACTTGACCGTATTCAATATCTGGCTTATTTTTTATAATAGGAAAAAAGTCCCGGGAAAAGAGTATTCGTTTCGATATCAGCTACAATATTACGAAGTTAAAAATATTGAACTTTAAAAATTAAATGCGACCATGACTTTTTATAGAATAAAGACTTCTTAACAAATTTTTTGAATTGAAATTTGTATACCGCTAAATGTTGATTAACTTTTGTTCAAAACATTTTTTTGTCGCATTATCGTAACTGCATTTTCAAAGTAAAAGAATGCTCTTCGTTTGAAAAAGAATTTTTTAGAAACATTAAATAGGTCCGGCAGGGTTTACAAAAGAAAATTAATAATTTTTTGGGTTGTTCTAATTTCAATTATTATTAAATTTCATAAATTATTATAAGATTAATTAAATGAGACAAGTCATTTTTTCCTAAATTAAATGTTAACTCGGACGTCCGGACCACTGTGCGTAGGGGCTTTGGCGATAGGCAAAAAAATTTTCTCAAGGTCATTTTCCATATTTACAACACAACAGTCTTATAGTTCATAAACAACAAATTCAACGATGTGAGAAATGTTGATCTTCAAGCGACCTTCAAACCAATCCAAAACAGAGAATTGTTGAATCCAAATATGCTTAAAATAATTGCTTATTTAATATTAGAAAAAATAAACCAAATGCACGAAGATCGATAGCGACAGAAAATTTTTTAATTTCAAAATACGCAAAAAATAAACGAAAGACTTGCCCACCTCGTTTCTGTTTAATCTGTTCCAATCAAATCTATTAAGACAGCGAACAAAATATTGTTTAGACCAACGTATGAATTACATAATATGAATTTTAAATCCGAAACCGTCGGTCCCCTAAGAATGACGTAGAGTTTAACGTGTTAAGGAAATAACGTCAATGTACAAGATGTAAACTGAAGGTCTGAAAAATAAATGTACAATAAATATTTAACAGCCGAATAACTGACGCTTTAAAGGCCAATGGATAACGGAGAAGTCGTTGTTGTCGATCCATAGAAAGAGCAGCAGGTTTTAATTAAATTTGCAGGGGGTCCTATTTTAAGCAAATCTTGTTTATCTTGTCCGTTCAATTACCCGTAGATCGGTTTTATAGGCGCCTTTATCTATCGTCTCATACTCGAACAACTGCTGCCGATAGAGACGGGAGGGGCGTTTTACGATCCCGTCGCCGAAATCACTGGCGATGTGATAATAAAATAATCTGGGCCTTTCGAGTCATTAGGCCGGTCCTTGTTACTTAGCGAAGTCCACTTAGCCCCGACGAAGCACCGTGTCTCTCCTGGTTGACGATTCGAGCGATGTCTACGACCGATACACGAAAGAACAACACCATTCGCGTTTCCCATTCTAATGGACACCACTCGAAATGACCCTGACAGCCTTCGCATCTATCAATTTTACCTGTTTTTCTGTATTTCAATTTTTCATGAAATTTATAAACTTGAAATACCACGGCTGAAGACTTTAATTTCAAATAGAAGAGCGAGGGATGACCTGAAGAAGAGTTGAGAGTTAAAGGATCTCGAAACACGACTCTCGATGATGCGTGTGGTTATTAGAGCCAACTAAGCGATACCTATTCTCAGCCATAACAACAGGAATCATTGCGAAGCATCCCGTCTATACACAGGCAATAAACTCGCGACCCGAGTGTCTCCTTCAAAATTTGAAGCGTTGATCCCTATATCAGCGCGGCGGCGAAGACGTTACGGAAAATTACCGTGGCACCAGTCCTAATAGCCAATATACCGGTAACAAGATGCAAACAATGGCGTCCTCGAGAGCCGTTTCGCCCCGTCGCTAACGTCAGGTTATGGTGGCGCAACGCAACAACACGCTTCGCCATACACCATAGAGCAGTAATGTCGCATGCCGTATACCCCGTTAAGTGGATCCAATCAACTCGGTGGCAATGTAACAGACAGACACAGAGAGGGATAGGCGAAGAGAATGAGAATCGTGCGGAGAACTGCAGTAGACGAGAACCGACCACGTTCGTCGGGAAAGGAGAGACGAAAACGACTGATGGAGACCGAAATAGAGAGATAGAGGAGGAGAAAGAGAGAGAGAGAGAGAAAGAGAGAGAGAGCAAGAAGGATGACACAGTTATTATGTTATACGCGTCAGAGATACGCGATGTTAACGCCCAGGGCGATGGGAGCGATCTACCGCTCCGCGTCGCGTCGGCCCGCTTCGATAAATCCCTTTGTGCTGCACGGTTGATTTTCAAACTACCATTTGGGAAATTGCTGTCAATCCCGGAAATGAAGTCTCTGATCTCGAATCAAAACTGAGGATCGACCGAGCGCCGCACCGTGGACAGACTCGTTTCCACGATAAATCTGTTCACGTTCGAAAGATACATATGTACTACGCAAATACGCTGGATTCGTGACGAACAGAAGTCCATCGTCAGCGAGATGAATCGCTCGTAAAACCGAGTCAACTGCGAGAACTCCCACCGACAAAATGGTCCCGAGATTAACCGATTGTTGAAGCGGTTCACGCCACGGTATTTCGTCAGAAATGCTAGCCAAAACTATTTTAACGTTATTTCAAGGTTCAAGGTCACCACGCGGTAGGTCATTGAATTCGTCTCGACGTCAGCCGCGATATTTTGAAATTAAAAATGCGCGGTTTCGTTGATAAAAAAAAAACATTGTTTCGAAATGTTTGATTGACGTTCATTTAAATAATTCAAAATTCTAAAATAATACTGCTCGCATCGAGCGAACGGCTCGCAAAAATTCTTTCCTCGCCGAAAGAGGATTTACTCGGAATTCAATGTCACGCAGTTCCACGCAATAAAAAATAAGTTTCCCCGAAGAAACTCCGAGTCACACGGTTTCCCCGATTCGCTGATTATTAAGCGGTCCCAGTGTCCCTCCGCCGCAAGGATCGCGCACGGAATTCGAAAGTTCGGCCGTGTCCTTGGCCATGGCTGACTGAAACGCTAGTAACGGTACAATTCTATTCACGTGGCCGAGCCACGTAATTCGGTACACGATCCTCCGCAACACTGGGAAGCGAGGTGGCCAGGCGGAGAGCACCGATCGGCGCATTATCTCTGTTGTCGTGTTACGTGTCTTACAACGTGATAAGCCGTCGTGGACAGCGTTGCTGTACAAGCAGGCGGCTCTGTATCATCGACGGCCACAACGCGACGCGACGATGCGACGTCCGGAGGCCGCCGATACTTTCAGTCACGTCGCACCCTCCTGTACCTCCCCGAGTCTCCCTCACCTGTGGGAAAACTCACAAGAGACGACAATGCAAACTCTGCTGGCACACGTCATCCAACGTTGTAAATATCGAGGTCAGGCGCATGATGTGCGGGTCACCGCGATCCGTGAGCCTGTTACTCGCGGTTCGACGCGAGATTACGATCGCTTCGCGGGAAAATCGATTCCTGATTTCCAGCGGTGACAGAATCGATCTCTTCTCCCACCACAGCTGGATCCCCTTACCGCGACAAGGAGACCGCGTAATATATTTGTCAAACGATTTTACGAAATCAGATAAATTATCAAACCTTTACGGCTTTAACCCTTTCCGGTTCACGTCGAGTTTGACTCGACATTAACTTTTGCACTGCTAATCATATATTTTACTGGTTTGTATTATATTCATCAGTAATGCCACAATTACTTGCTATTTAACAACAGTTACAGCGTTCCTTAGTTTTAAGCAGGTCAGTAGAGTTACAATTCAGAATATAATTGAATTGTATGATGTTATTTACGATATCGTTTCCAACCGGTTAATCCTGAAACGAGTGAAAATGAAGAGAGTCGTCAGCTGTTAACCCTTCGTTACACTGATTGTGTCTGGGAAATCCAAATTCAAATTTTCTTTAAATTATCTTGGAATTCTCCGATGAATTCTTGTTTTACTAATAGTAGTTTTCTAAAATATAACAATAACAGTTTACGATAATCTCATAATAGTTTCCAGAAGAAATGTCAACGAAAACAACAGACCAACGCTGTGTGCATAAGACCGCACCGACCGAAGTGAAAACTTCTATAACGATTGCACACCTGTCTGTTTCTCGCTCGATCGGCTAAACTCGACTTCCCCGAGTTTACGCAAATAGCGTTTCACCTCGGAGCGTGACGGATCAGACTCATTCACTGCCCAGCAATCGTGTACGCGGTGCGCATTAAATTGTTTTCATGTCAATACTTTTAAAGTGCCTGCACATTTTATTGGGACACCCTACATATGTTTCACTTTGTTAAAAAAAATGTTGAAAATCGTATCTTCAGAATAGAATGAAACATGGAAATATTCCTTCAGAGACACTAATGCTTCTTCGGTGCTTGACCCAGTTGCCGAGCATCCTCCACGAAATTCTCGAGGCTCCAGGATATAGTTATGAGTTCTCGGTATCGTTCGTGAGACAAACAACGGAGAAGGGGAATCGTTGCCCGTGGTTTTTAGAGGCACGTTAACCGTCCGATGGCGACTTCCGTGTATCTTACCCTGTGTACGCGTTCCTCGCGTGTCGCCAACGCCAATAAAAGATGTGGAGTCATGCATGCACCGCTTGGCCATGTCGCCACTACGTCCATAAGGTTCGCGGTACGGTGGATATGCTTGCGTAACATTTCGAATGGCCCACGTGTACCAATATTTGATTCATGGTGGTGTTATTGCGCTAGGTTTCGACTCGAGGAATTGCATTCTTCGTAGCCAACTTGTCCATTCACTGTTTAGCGACACAGTTCATTTCTTCTAATTAAGATACTCCATACGGTGGCGGACAGAAGAAAGTTTAAATCTTATAAAATAATGGAAGCGAAAAAATTACAGATAGAAAATTCATAAGTTCCACTCTACATTTTCATTATCACAATATTGATATTAAAATATTTTGTTAGTTTTATTATTTTGTAGGGCCTCCGTTGCTTTCTGCTACAGCTTATTGTAGTCTCCAAATATTGACCCTTAGCACCCGAGTGGTGACTCCGAGGCACCTTAGCGATGCTTTCAATTATTCAAAATATTGTTTACATTATTAAATACGTCAGTATCTAATCAATAACCGCGTATGAGGTATTATATACAAGTCGCCAGATTATGACTTGTGTCCTCACTCTACCGTCTCCTTGTACGACTATAATGCGTCCGGTACCGACAGAGTGAGGGTAACTACTTCTTTATTTTGCGACTCACATTATATTCATAAAATAAAAAATATCATATAGAATTAAGTATTCTAGGTCGGTACGAAAGTTTAATTCCCGAGTTAAAATAGCTGCAAGCGCAAAGGTTTAATTCAACGTTGTAACTTCTAAAACGACCAAACGCGAATGATCATGTGGCAATAACTGATCATCGTATTGGTTAATTACTTTAAGTCCAGAAAGCAAATGTGTTGTAAGGTGTCTCTTCCGTACCTTAATTACGTGTAATCCTGTCGCGTGGAATCAGATGTATTAAACGTGATTACGAAGAGGCTTCGACGGGAGCAGCTTTTAGCGAGCACGCTACTTTTCCTCAGTGATAATTACCTAAATTATAGTAGCCGTGAGCGTACGCGCGAACCAGATAACAGTGACTAATTTAATATCGTACTTTTCCAGTTACTTTTATAAGACCGTAAATCAGTGTATCGCGTGTTCTGATTAATGCATCCCGCGTTCCCATAGCGGAATGACGGAACGTGCATTAATTAAGTTGTACATAATCACCCTTCATCCGCCTGCATGACGATGTAACGCTCCGTTGCTTGGTCTCGTTGTCACAAGTTCAACGAATCTGATACCTCGTTGCGAAAATATATATTAATCTAAGGATAGAAGTTTATTGAATTTTCTCAATTTCGAAATGGTTCTTTTGAATTTAAGTTTACTAACAGTGTTATTAGTACGCTGTGAGTCTCTTTATGCGTTTGTAGCTTTCAAAGATTCTGGAAAGGATAAAATATTTTTGGAAATGTTGTTAGAAAGAATAATCTACGGTGTAGCTTTTATAATACGGAATATATTATTATTATTATACTGCGAATGTTTATGCAATTTTCCATTTTTGTAGACAAATTTTCAGAAAGTGGTATCAAATAAAATGTTATTTTCATTGGTAATACCAAAATAAATAAAAATCGTACTAAACTCTGTCGAAATTGATACCCCAGAATTTTTCAAATATTTTCATGAACCGTAAATGCACAAAGATCCGCAGTCTAATATTATAAACACAATACCCTGAAGTAAGTATTATACGTAGGTATCAATTGCAGGGTGTAATTGTTAGGTAGAGAGACAGCCATGTTTATTTATATAAAATGAAAGGATATACTTCACGAAGGAGGGAAGTACAAGAGCAGCAGGGTAATTTACTTAACCGCTCAAGTCCTGGCTCGGTATGCTGCCATCAATTTACTGTGTTCCGTAACAAAAATGACCTAGCTTGACAAAACTATATGTACATTTACGATTTCGAATTTCGAAAAATTATTAGTTTAGGAGTTATATTAATTTATATTATGATACATTCCTTTACGTCGAACAATGTATAGTCGAAGCTTTAAATTTTCAATATAGGCACACACACACACACACACACACACACACACACACACACACACATAAAAAGTTGTAAAATGCAACTTTTAGTATTTTTTCTACAATTACGATCAATTGCAATTTTTGAAAAAATTTCTTTTCACATCCTGTAGTGAACTAATTGCTCTAGCTTCCCAAAAATTGTCTTTTTTAGAGCGTCCGAATATTAATTTGTTTCACTGTACATATGGTTCCATTAAAAAACCAAAGTTGACAATCATGAATCCTTGACACGTCCATCTTTATCTCTTGAAACCCTTTAAACTTCATCCAAAGATTTTTTGCTCTATGAATAATAATAATGCCGTAAATCAAGGTGGTAATATATCTGGTTTCCCACCCTGTTTATGTATGTACAGTAAAAGTAAACTAATTTTGAGAATAATAACGATTCCTGAAAGAACGAATCTTCTACCTCTGCTCAAATTTTTCATTCCGTAGAGAAAGTTATCGTATCCGGCGCTATAGTTCCTTGGGTCGACCTCATCAGTAGCTATGAACACCTGAGACTATTGTAGGTCCGAATTTAGGAATCCCGTTACGGTGGCCAGGGGCCTAAATAGGTCGTGTGTATGATAATGTCGCCATTATCGTACCTTCCGTTGGGCCCTCGGGAAACCGCCAGATTTCGTCGCACACCTGAGTCTTTGAGGAGGACTTAATTAATTAAGGGCCATCCCGTCGGTTCGTTACGCAAGGGTTGAAAGGGTTACGTCTTAACGTCGAACAGCTGATGCCAGACCCTTGGTCGCGGGACAAAGCAGCCGCAAATTTATTATCCTACCCGTGACGCCGGAAACGGTCTACAAACTGTGCGCTCGGTCAATCAGAAAATGTTTCCAACTTGCCACCAATTACCAGGTTTATTAGCAAGCTGACGTTTAATTAAATGCCTGCATTCGATATTATCAAAATGTCCATATGGTGAAATTACGAAACTTTATGACTGCGCTTGGAATTAAAAATTACATTCTTCAACGTCTACAGCCAGAAAAATTTTTGTTTTCTTCTTAATTGCAAATAACTGCAACAAGTGCAAAGGATATATCAGCATATCGTTTTAATAAATTTCGGTGGTTGCACCGTTATAACCTTGCACAAAGTCATTATTTTTGCACACTTAAACTTTTTCGTTTAGGGTCACACGAAGGTCAACATTTCGCGCATCGACGAATTCGTTCTTTTGTGAGCCATAAGGCTGTTCTAATGAAAATATGTAGTTCCATTTAAAATAACTTTGGCGACCTTGACTCTTTCCCTATGATATTTTTTCCTATCACAAAAAATAAGTAAAATATTCATGATGGTCAAGTTAGGTGAAATACTCTGCATATGAAAATAAATTCGACATACTCGGAAGATAAGCATAATCAGAAAACTTGATATTGGCGCGTGTATTAGCTTCGTTTTCAAAGGTTCCCGAACATCGCCAGGGTTATGAGAGATCTTGAAATCTAAAGTTGAGGCATTCCATCGGAGACAACGATCAAACTACAGTTTCATATTTTCGTCGTGGCGGATACGTTCCGGGAAAAATGGTGCGGCCCGTTCGTCTGGGAATCTACGATGCAGTAAATAGTCCGATAGCCAGAGTCGCGGAACGAATTCCAGCAAAAATTCGTTAAAGGCGAGTTACCGGAGTTGCGCGAGCGCGGCGTTCTCTATCTCGGCGGAGATACAGCTTGAAATAATGGTGTTTGCCCGGATCTCGAGATATCATTGTTAACAGCGGCCAACAACCTCGTATTTCGGGCTCACGGTGCCTTGCTTCGGGGGCTGGAGGGCTCGGTGGTTCCGGGGGTATGGGGGCTCGTGGGCTCGAGCGATTTAAACCCCCAAACCATCTCGGCAAGTTCCGCGGAAGCGCGCAGACATTCCTGCAGTCGCGACGCAGCGCGATGCGCCGGAGCCGAGTGCATTAACGTGGACGACGACCTACTTAGCGAAGTTCGAGCGTCTATAAATCAGTACACGCTGCCTTGTACTTATCGATGCTGCCACGTGAGTGCACCCGCTCCCTCTCTCTCTCCCTTTTCCCTCTCGCAGCTACGGACACTGGATAACGCGGTGTAGCGCGGCCAAGCCAGCGGTTTCGTTATCACCGTTTGATAACAGGCGGTTCCTCGGACCTCGTGTCTTCTGTCCCGTGAGAAAGTCTCGACTTTCGATCGACCGGCTGATATTAAATATCGTCGCCGCTCGAATGAGGAAAACACCGGCTTGGGTGCGCGGTGCATCGTCGTAACGCGTAATTCACGATAAACGATTCGAGTATCCGCGTTTCCGATTCTGCAAAGGTACTTTTCTAAAACTACTCGATTACTATCGTAAATCTATCTATATTTATATTTCGCTTTTCATATTTTTCACTGTTTCATATTTCACCCAGCTAATTTCTTCGTAAATGCATAAAAATTGTAACCGTAACACAGTTTGTCCCATGTTATGCGGATTGAAGAGGGAACTCCTCTCGAAGCATTTCCACGTTTCCTTGCACAAGTAACAAAATAATTAAGAATGACGAATGTCGGCTACGACAGCTGTGTAAATGAGATAAAAACCTCTTTGCGCCGCACATAACGGACCACCACGTTGAAAAATGTCAGATCCACGCGTCGCGAGATTCGAAGAACCGATAAGCTTGTTCAAACTCGTTAATACGTCCGGCATTTCAGTAAACGCATTAGCTCGTACGTTATCGGTAGATCTGAAAACATTGGATGCTTCACGGGATGATAAAAATCATCTTCACCAGTGTAAACAAATCGACGATAGAATGGTGCGGTGCGATCAGGTTCGTGGAACGATTCTGACGTATCGCGGGCAGCTTCTCCAGAGCAGTCAACACCGCGTAAGTATCTTTTTTTATCGCAGTGAAATCCGTCGAACTGTCTGGTGAAAGTGTTTCGTTACTTTGACAAAAAAAAATCTCTCACGCATCGTTACTCGCCAGGTCGTCAATTACTTGAACACGCGGTCTACCCTCCCGATCCCCCCTGTCTCTCGCCTTTGTCTTCTGTCCCCACCTGAAGATTTTTTTCGCCGCGTGAAACGCAGCTCGGCTATCCATTGTGGCTCGTTACGTCACCGTAACTTCGCTTTAACTGCTACTTGGACAAAGTTCCGCGTATATTACTGTAATAAGGTTGCTGATATATGTGGTTTACCGGCGCAGTTCTGCCAGTCTTCGTAAATAGTAAATAATAGTTTATCGCGCGGTTGAAAGAAGAAAAAGTGTATAGGTACTGTATCAACGGTTGGTCGATCGTAGATATTACTTAGGCCCGAAGCACGCGACAATTGATATAGTCGTACTCGACGGACGGTAGCACCGACGTTAGAACCAATTAGCCTAGGAGATCCTGCGCGGTATCAACAGAGTGTGTCAGTCGCTGTTCGCTGATCGATACCGATGGGACAATAGGGTTAAAAGCTGCTTGAAGCGCCGAGACGAGATCCTGGTAATATGGAAAATGTTGTTTATCGCGCAGGAACGAGAGCTTGAAGCGAACTCGTCGCAGTCGGTGGTCGGTCAAAGGCATCGCGAAATGAAGCTCTCTGTATGCCGCGTCGTCATTATTGTAAACCGCAGGTAGACAATGCGACGGGGCGAGCATATCTCGAGTGCAGCCGGCGTACCGGCCCCCGGCGACCATTGTCGAATCGGAAGGAAGATTTGCTTTGCATGCGACATCCTTTTCGAGCCACTCGACGTGATGTCTGATTCGTCGCTTACGTGTACACTCGCGAAATCAATGGCATGCTCGCTTCGGGCATAGTTGTGTTATCCCGAACCGTATGAGTAAGAGAAGCAACGCGAAGCTTGTCTTTAACCCTGGCGCCCCTAATGCCGAGTTCATCCGTTGTCTGTGAAGCCAGTCAAGGGTACACCGCGTCGCATGCATGCACGTAGCCGTCACACAGTGCTCGGGACAATGCCGAAACGTCCGATTTTCGAAGTATGGTATCTAGCAAAATTGTTGTAAAACATTGGTAATGTAATGTGGTTTGCCACACGATGGACAATTTTTAACAAATATATGAATTTATTGTTAAAACCGGGGTGTAAAATCGAATATAAAACTCCATATATCTTCTCGAACACGTGCTATTTCCTAAATGTATTGATTTTTATCAATTATTCATTAATTTAATTTTTTTAATATTGACAATTTATTCGAATTTTTCATGTTGAACTTTGATTCAAGTTTTTAAAAAAGTACCGGTAGTACCAAAAAGAATCTTAGAACTGTGCTCAACGCTCTTGACCTCGAAGTGGCATTTACTAATTGTTTCGAACATCGATCACTGAAATTCCATTTCAAGTTACACGATTCGACGAGAATAGCAGGATTAAAATATTCTTATGTTGGTCCGCTAAGCAATAAGTGCACGTGTGAGCAAGTTACACGATAAATAGACTGAGGACTTCGCGCGTTTGTGACAAAAATGAATAAACGAGGCACAAAATTATTATTGATTTACTAAAATGGTTAAAAGAACATTTGACTTGGAAACATTTGTATTCTGTGTAAAGAGCTGCAGTCGAACGATACAGATCCTCCAAACTCGTGCGAGCACATAATGTGGCAGCCAGCACGTTTTATCGTTGACGATAACAATTTATCGGCGGGAGAGAATGCGAAAATTTTGTTCGGGCTCTTCACAACGCGAGCGCTGTCTTTCGTTGATTACAGCGTGGAGAGTGTAAGACCGCGATCACGACGATAATCGTTACTGCGTAGACATCAGCCCTTCGAGCGGTATTAAAAGAGATACTACGCGATCCGCGCGACCGTACGATACTTTCGCCTAGCCCTGAACTAAATCTCCCCGTGACCGTCCGATTACGACTCCGTAGCTGACTGACTACATACGCAGAGAAGCACTAAAGCGCGATCGTGTCTGCCTTAGTAGTGCTTTAATGCCACGGCAGCCACCTATATACCTATAGACCCTGTCTCTCGTAAAAGCAATTGCATCAGACCTGGTTTATATCGCCTCTTCAGGGTTCTCTTTTTGTCGTAGCCCGTTTAGCAAAGGTAGAAAATCGTTCGAAAGAGCGTAGGTGCTACTTCTACCTTCAACGTCTCGTTTTGCTTCTCATTCTCCCTCCATCCTCGTGATTCTTCAGCTTATTGCTGTTCCGCGTATGTACCGTTGCAACGCGTTTGGCCAGCGCGAACGCAATTGGTCAGCCAGACACGAAACCGGTGTAACCACGTGCTGCATAGGCCCAGGTTGGTATGTTTCCAGTAGCATCAAGATTATCCGTTTTCCGTCTGAAATTTTCGAATCAGAGGATTCGACGCACGCGCGTGTCGTGTTATCGTTGCCCTCGGGATGCGATGCACGAATTGAAGCTAAGCGTCGCTATGTTCATAATAATTCGACCAAGCTGAAAGTTCAACCGTGCCGCCGGGAAATGTGAATAATTGCGGTCTAACCGCACTGGGTCAATCACCGAGATACGTATTGTTTGACTGCGTGCAAGGAAACTGTGTTACGTTTGGTCGCGTGGTCAGCGGACGCGTTTCGAGGGAATCCTGCGGTCGTCACTCTTGGTTCAGTGCTATATCCATTTGTATCTATTCTACTCTCCTATTTATGTATCAGCGAAAATCGACGTTCAAGTACAGCAGAGCCCGCCGTATTCCAACTAATATGGAGACAAAAGTGTTCGGATAACGGAACAATCACTTTTATGATATACGCATTAAATTTCATTTAGTTAAATCAAAATAAAGAGATTCTATCATTCGTATGATATGTAAGGATCCCACATCTATTTGTCTGCTAAATTACATATGCTTTTAACGCATATACGTACAGCATTCCATACGCATATGTGTTCATTACAACAGTCGCATAGCTTATAAAAAAACGAATTCAACGATGTGCGATATGTTGACCTTCACGTGATTTTCGACGAGAAAATCAAGTTAGGCGAAATACCCTGTATTTATCATCGAAATTGGCATGCCTTTTTGTTATCGAAACTATTGAAATACGAATTATGTTCATTCGTGGTACAGATAACTCTAGCTTCGTCCTAAATTATGATTTATTTATACTGATTGTAAGTTATGATTAAGATTCGTTCAACCGAATACTGGTAACTGTACGTACATTATATTTTTATATACATTTGATACAAACATCGCTGCGGAACACTGTTCGGATAACAGAACTATCGGTTAACGAGGGTTCGGATACGGGAGGCTCTACTATAATTGAAACGTAGATTCGAGAAATTGTCCGGCTAACGAAGTTTTCTCAGGGTTACATTCTTTCGGATTCAAGGACATCAGCATTTTTCTCGAGAGAACGATGTTTATCCTCGACTACCACATTACTCTTAATAAATAAAAAATGCAGACACGCGTCAAATACGATGACCTTCGAAGCGTTTTCAGAAGATCTATTCCTACCGAATCGTCGTTCATTATATATGTGACAATGACATTTATAGGGGTAATGTAAAATTGAAACGCTTACATTTCTTTTGAATATTCTACTCTGTACAACGTTTGATCTAGTTTGATTTCGTTATAGATGATAACACTGACATATCACATTAAAGACATTAATAAAGTTACGTTAACATAAACATAACTATTGACCTTCGAATTAGGTAATTTCTGTTAAATAAAATTAATTCCGTCCACAGTACGCCATTGTGCTAATTGTTAGTTCAGTAAATGAAAAAATATAGGACAATGTTATAATTTTCATAGCACTCGAGGAAAACCTCAGGTTGAACGAATCTCTAACTGTAAATAATATAATAAAACATTCATGAACTTTAGGCAGGTCGAGTTCAATGTCCGTCGCTAGGTGGAATGTCTACATTGTGTTTAGTATACATGTGTATATATTAATGTGTGTGCTCATATATATGTATAATCTTGTTCTGTGAAATTTTCCCTCGGTTGCAGTTCATGCATTGAATTCTGTATATCGTTGAAATGAATCTCTCATGAGATTTTCTATAATAAATAAAAAAAGAACACATTGGACCGTGCAGACGAGAACGCAAATTGAACTGGAACCGCAAGATGGACACGAAAGCAGCTTCGTTTTCTCGCGTTTTTGTCCCCGCGTGGCGCGGCGGGTGTTTATTGACTCGCGTGCCGGTTCCCTGACACAGAAGCTCCGTTCCAGTTGTAGAATCCGCTCTTCTCTCTTTCCTGGTTCCGACGGCGATGAAGTTATTCGACGAACAAAGCTATCGGCCGCGCAATCGCTCGTTCCCTCCTCTCGCGTGGCGGCCGCGCCGCGCGGATCGCGTAACTTCGAGATTAGCAAATAATATCGGGGCCAAGGTTACTACGGGTGTTGCACCGTTGCGTCCACGGAACAATGAAATTTCACGCAAGCCGAACACATCGCGGCGAGTAATCGACCAGTCGTTTCTGCGCGTAAAAATGCTCGCTTGCTCGCGAGGCCATTGTTCTGTAGATATGTGCGCGCGCGCGCGCGAACTCTCCTTCGCTTCCACCGATTCGCTCACGGACGCATCTTCAAACGTTTTCCGCTTCTCACGGCGAGATCGGTATCGCGCGGGCTCGTCACCGGATGCAAACGTTAAGCACTCGTTATGCATTTATGCGCGTTTATCGCGTGCTATGGTTATTCGGCTCGCCGTAAGTCGATTCCGTCGTCGCTCGACGCGTTATCAGTAATTAGCTCGCGTAAATCACCAACTGCCGGCATCGCGCAATTAACCATCCGCCAATGGTTTTACATGCAAATTTTACATTCGCGGTGACGCTGCCGCGAAATTTCACCGGTGATGGGGGCATTATTAAGTTATCAGGCCTCTGGTCCGAGATTTTCCTCCGCTCACAATGTAAAACCATTTTGTCCATTACTCGTGCGCTGAAAGCACTTTGCACCGTTTATTATCGTGTATCACAGCGATACATTTTTTAATGCCCTCGTTGTAACCTTATTTTCATGTATACAGCTTCGGTTCTACCATGATTTTTTAAAGTTTAACCCTCTATGCGTTCGTATTTATGAAACCCGCGACGAAATTGTTATTTTTTGGGTACGTTTAATTCTGTTGGCAGTTTTCAAGGTGTTAAATACGCTTGTTGTAACGATCTTGTGCATCGAAGCAACAATTTTCCTACAAGCAAATAGCGTTGTTAACCAATACATACGTAGAAAAAAGATTCTATCCGCACACTGGTGGGATTCATATTCGCCCGAAAAGGGTTAAATAGTATATGTAATCGTTCGACGGACTCGATTGCACGAAGAAAAATTATTTTCATGGGTTGTAATGTAAATATGGCAATGGGCGGGTACCTGATCGTTTCTAGTTCTCGTAAATACATAAAGATACTTTGGTCATCGTTGTTTAACCGACGACGTTAATCTTATAAATCTTACATGTATAAAATCATTGTTCCGACGAGGAATAGGCTGACCATTGCGATCATACAAATGCAATTGAATGCAATTGAATCGTTAAGCAATACATTTTGAGAGAGGTTGCTACTAGGCTTGTAGCTTGTACGCGAGTTGGAAACTTTCTTCAAGGAAGAGAATCCTTGTTTCGAAGACGTAGGAAAAGAGACATGGTGAAAGAGGGGCCCAGAAGAGGATCGATGGGAGGAGAGTCTTGCGTCATAGGACGGTGTCGAGAGCTGTTGACATTTTGCTTGGCGTTCCTCGAAAGTTTACCGTGTTCGCTATCCAGGCGGTCCACGAGAAACCATCTTACGTTTCCACCGATCGATAGTCCTCTGAAGTGCAACCGCTGCTACGGTTTGATTGTTCGCGGATTGTTTTGCAAGCGGCACGGCGCGGCGCGGCGCGGTGGATGAATGAATCAGCAGGACGAATAATAGCATGGACAAGAAGATCGATAAGTGAAAATTCATGGAACGATTCCACCCGTTGTCCTCTCTCTCTTAGATACCGGATTAACCAGTTTTCGCCTCTAAACTCTGACATCGACGGAGCCCATAGGGTGACGGACGCAAGAGCCGGACCACGTGGCTCCCGGAGGGAACTTTCGTTGGAGGACGAACGCTGTCTACTACCTACCGGAATTACGCGGTCCAGATTCTCGAACGAACTCGAAATCGAAAGCACGCCAAAGCAGGCCGGCTTCCGTGACGCAATCGTGCGCCGTGCCGGTGTTCCTGACCTGCCTTCATTTTTTATCCCCCCACCGTGGCGCGGTATGGCGCGGCATGGCGCGACGTTGTAGCTGGTAGCGTGGCAGCTACCGTGGCAGACAGCCAAGTAGCAACCGCGATCCAAGCATAGGCCTCATAACGACGGTCAACCGGTGAAGTTGCGGGGCCGTGGCCGGCGTTAACTCCCGCAGGATAAAAATCCTGGCACACGCGCGACCATGTATCGGCTAGCACATCGACGCCAATGAAGGTGGACACGGTGCGCGTCGGTGGGGGCCGAGAGACAGACCGACCAGCCGGCCATTTCTTGGCTTGCGACACCCTCCACCGCGGAGACCAAGCGCGTTTTCCGCTCCTTGGCCTTAATTAACATCTGACACGAGTCCAGTGTACCACCACCCCGGCCGATCCCCCGCCGCTAGGACCTTCAACGCTTTTTTCCCTACCTTGCCTCTTAATGCCGTTTAATTGCTCCTCCAGCTGTGGATACGAGGTTGAAAACAGAGCTGACCGATGCTTGCTTAACCCTGAAACGACGTCGTTTTGCCAGGTGCGCGCGGAGGGAGCGATACCATCGGCGATGCCTGCCCTCTCCTGCGAGGAACCGTCCTGCCTAAAGAATTACCGGTATTACCGAGGCCGATTCCGACTGAATAAGTATCCCGCGGACTGTCGTCGCTTTGTTCGGTTAGTTTGCGGTTCAACGCTCCTTCGACGTTACCCTAGGTCGCATGGGGGTTGCAAACAAGTCAGAGTTTCGTTCTTATTTTATGGAATTATGTGTTAATGAGAACTGTACACAGTTGCATTGAATTACTGTTAACGTTGTCCAGTAAGGTCCAACATTTTTACCGACTCTTTCGTTTGCAAAATCGGGGATCGAATCTATCTTAAAATATAGATTAAATTGTATTTCATAAATCTTACGAAGTCATCTGTACTACATTTCGCTAGTTATGACTAGACTGCGGAACTTTATGCAAAATAAAAATTGTTTGCATCGACTGCAACAAACGAGGGCCAAGTAATAATTTCCTTCATTCTATAATAATATTCGTAAGCTGCAACTGATACGTTGATGTCCTAAATTTTTATATGTATCCATTGTTTTAAGTTGCAACTACTCATTTTTGTCATAAACGCATAAAATCTGCAATCCAGTTATGACCATTTTCAGCCCTCACACTCAATTTAGATCCATACGAATCCCTATTTAACTTTCCTTGTTGAACATAACCTATCGAACAAATATTATGGAATTCGGTAGAGAGTTATTGTGTCATGGTCACTTTACGTAATGAAAAAATGTAAGTATAGTAATTCTATTCACTTTCTACAAAATGGATGAAACGAAAGGATAAAAATTCTTGCAACGAATCCTTGGGATGACAGGTTAATACAAAATGATGGTACATAAAGCGGGAACCAAATATACAAACCAGAAGATGAATAAGAAACACATCCAAACAATGAGGTACGTAACGCTGCGGAAGCCAGGTGCATCAATAAGAAACAGATGTTACGAGCTAGCAAGAAATTACCGGTGGTTTTTAATTCTTGTAAAAACGGTTTATCTACTTCAGCGGAAGTTGACCACCAAGTGTTTATAGTTCCATGCAAGATCTCGTTAAGGGTGCCATCACAATATTTGTATTAAATGGTTGCAAAGGGTCGTGCCCAATTTGAAAATAAGACACAAGCGGTTACATTTTAAAATATCAGATTTGTCAATCGATTAGAGCGACGTCCGAATATATGGCCACGAGTTGACCCCAGTAATTGTTGGAAGCATTCGCTTGTGGCCTGCTTTGATACGAGCCGACTAAATATTCTAGTTTCTCTCTCTCCCTTGGGCTGGCCTACTTTTCATTCCAGCTGATACCGTCCAAACAAATTCATATCCCACTCGGTGGCCATACAGGGTGTCCCAGAAATGTAGTTATTCTTTGAAAGGGATGATCCTGGCCCCCTTTGTTCTTGCACACATTTCCCGAAGAGTCAAAAGTCAAAGTATGTAACAGATCTGGCAATACGTGCATCGCGTAGTTGCTATGATTCTGCTAAACAAGTTGGCGAATGTCGAAATACGCGATAACAGTTAGGGGCTCCAGCGAGTCTAAGGGTTGAAATTTTGATTGGAGGGTGGGTGCACGATGGCGGGCGACCGCTGGAGGCGCGAAAAATAGTCGCGACGTCGTTTCTCGAAATTGAAGTACGCTCGGCGCGAAACTGCCGGAAGAAAAACAGTGAGCTGGAAGGGGGTTAGAGGTGGGAGGACCGAGAAGAGTCGTCTCAGGTTCCTTGACTTCGTCGACGCCATTTTTCCGGCGACAGGCAATGTTCGCTGTATTTGACTTGGTAATGCCAAAGGTCTTGTATACTCTCCGGGCTCCTCTTTCTCCCACACCTTTCTGTCGTCGATGCAACGGCTTCGGTGTGGTGGTAGGTCCTGGCGCTCCGCGCCGTCTGATCCTAGGACAACGCGTCGCGTCGCGCGCGCTCCGCCAACTCCCGGTTGTTTTGCGCGTTCCGGAAACAGCAGCTCGTCGATTCGGAACGATACGACGCTCTCGGCATTTCACGAAATTACATCGAACTCTTCCGCCCCTCCCCGTTCAGCTCGATTTTCTCGTCTCGTTCAACAATCCGCTTGATCGTCCCCGCTTCTTCGCGTCCCCGTTCCACGTCGACTCGTCGACCATCGTTCCATCCGGCGTTTTGTTTCCGGCCGTCTACCTCGTTACCGTGCACGCTGACCTCGGACAAGGTCTTATCTGACGCGACGAAGTGCCGATGTTGCGAACGGGACACCGTGTCCTGCGACCTCGCCGAATAAACCTCAACATCTCATCGTTACTCGAGCACTTCGATCATTCGGATAAAGCATGGGGAGTTTCGACGCGTATACAGTTCTGTGCGGAATCCTGATTAATTTTCTTGGTAGCGAGATCGCGAAGTGGATCGGAAAAGTTACTGGAGTCGGAGAGTCGATAAGTTCCAAAATACATTGAGAGCGTTCCAGCTATCGCACTGAGAGAATTGTGTGCAACATGTTTCAGATGTAGTTGATTCTTGTGAACTTTTTGATACAAAAGTGTACACAATATATCATTGAAATCGTCTTGCTTTTTTATTTATACGGACCGAGATAACACCAAATATCGTGTTTTCAAATTTTTACCGTGTGCGTATTTTATAGATGAAATTTAATACAGCTAAATAAAATCTGAAGTTTAAACAATGAGTGTAGAAAGTCGTTTCAATTGGACAATCGGGAAAGCTTTCTAAACGGATCTACCAGGATAAGCTTTTGAAAAATAATCCTCTAAAATTTCCCTTAACAACCTTAAATTTTTCATTTTTTTCTCGATTGTTAATAATGACAAAAATAAATGAAAATACTCGAACTTATCACCTGCATTTCATATATTTTTCAGAATTGTAACCAATTTATTAAGGGGAGAAAAAAATGTATTCTTTTACAGGTTGCAAGCAACCCTTTTGAAGGACAATGTTCTGTTACCTATCTAACATACATATATTATAATACTATACAACAATGATGATGTTTTAATACACCCAATCTTCCTATGTTCAGTCAAACTTAAAATTAATCTGAAGAGGGTTATCCAAGTCCATTGAGTTGTACTATATGGGGACTGTGTTGTAGTAGGGTTGATATACATAGAAACGTGTTTCCAGAGGGTATCTGTAGATGTATAAAAATTGAATAAAATTTTCGTTTGACATTTTTTTTAACTTTTTCTCGATTTGCTTGAAGAATTACTTTCCTGATCATTCAATTGACTGACTCTGTCAGTCAATGACTCGTATCATGAAATATGTAACTTGCGTGATGTAAGATATTCTGCAGCCTTTCTGGCACGCGTTGGAAGTATCAGATTCCGTCTAATTGTAATTATCAGCGCTGGCGAGCATCTTCCGAGCGACAATTCTGCTGATTCAACAAAAGGCGGAAGTGAGATAGAGCCCACTCGTTATGAGAACAATATATATTCCTGCAGGGGTCCTATTATCCGCAAAGTTTTCCCGTTGTGTTCGTCGCTGCATTTCAAGATCGGCGACGAGCTCCTGTTACTTTTACTGGCCTTGTCAGCATGACACGTAAGTAAACGTCACTTCGGTCGATGATGCGTTTCATTGGCTCTCTCGGCGAGATTTTATCATCTGCCCATGAGAGACCATCGTAATATCGCCGACCGGTGCTACGAGCCTTCCCACGAACCAATTTTCCGGTCGGAACCACGAAAAACCGAAAGGCTGCTTCTCCCCTGGTTCCCATGAAACGGCCATTAAAGCCTGGCACGGTAATCAATGTTTTGCAATCGATAGGGTTGGAATGCGAAAGTATAAAACGACGCGAATTTACGGCTGAGGTTACTCGTAAATTTTTCTAATCGACCATAACGAACCGCGCTCGATACGAAATCGTATGCGTAAATTCCCGGAAGCGACGGCGAACGCGGCTGCATCGGGAAACAGTGGAAAACTCTAGTGAATAATAAAGAGAAAGGAGCAAAAATAAAAGAAAAAAAAGAGAACAAAGTGACCGGAACGGCAGCGTGGCATCATCCCCAGCGGTTAGTTAATTATCGAGTCGTGCGCTGTGTTACGAAAGTATCGCGGCAACGCGATTCAGTTATGGCTGCGCAGTGGCGCGAAGCGCCCAAGGTCAGCGCAATCATCTCCTTCGTCCGCTCGAGCAAGACCGAATTTTTCTACGCCGTCGTGTAATGCGAAGTACGCGGAATATAACTTATCATTCATTTTGCCAGGGATTGCGTTGCGGGTTTTACTTAAGCGAGTAAGCGAGCAAACGCGAGGCAAAAAACAAGAGCAACATCGCGCGCAGCCGATCTTTTCGTTTCTTTGCCTCGTAATAAACTAACGGATTATTTCCTTACACGGTGCAACGTGGCCACGACCCTCTCGCTTCTTCCTCGCGCATCCCCTCGATCGGAAATTATATGGCCTTCTTCCATTTTTCTCTCGCTCAGCGAGAAACGAACGAGCCACGAGCCACTATTTACAGCTGATCCTCCACGCGAGTTCAGGCTATCTACTAAATTTAAGCCCTTCGCGAGCTTCTGGTAGGGGAGGTTCTTCACACGTGGAAGGAAAACTTCACACCTCTCTTCACCCCTTCCCCCACCCGTCATTTTAGGCGTCGTGGGCTTCGCGAGCGTGAAGTCGACGGTATCGGACGCTTGAAATATTTCGACAATACATGTATCTCAAGGTAATTGAAATTGGTGCCTATTGTACAAAATTATCAAAAGTTGTGTTTTATGCGTTTTTACGCAACCTAAATCTAAAGTTTAACCTTAACTCTGCGTACATATGTATATTCTAATGTTAACCCTGTATTGCGAGGTGCAATCACACCCCATACATGTTCTCAGTGCAAAATGTAAAGAAGAAACTTTGACTGCGTAAGTATTTATGGAATTTTGTTGACTTTTATGACGGTAAGCATGGAAAGATTCAAAAATTGAATAAAATATTTAAAAATTCTCTATAAATAAGAATAATAACTTTAATTTCATTTTTTTATTTTAAATTTTCCAATGTACGTATTCATTAGTCTGGGGTGTGATTACACTCCTATACATAGAGCGAAGGTCAATCATAGGTTTTAGTTCCCGAGGAGAGGGAAAAAGTTGTTCGGAATAATTAACGAGAACCTTTTTCCAGAAAATTACCAAATTTTCTTGTCGGTAAAGATACACAGCAGAGCAACTCGTTCTTAATTTCTTATAAAAATTAAAGTTGTTTCCCAATTACATTTTGATTTCTCAAAAAATACTTTTATAATTTGAATTGGTTCACTTGAAACTGTAAAGCCACCCTATTGCCTAAGTAAATAACGAACCAATGCAGAAAGTTCCAACAATTATGTATAAAACAATGAAGATAGACACAGTCCAATCAAGTATGCAGAGATATTTTCTCACCGTGAAAAAATTGTGCGTACGCATATATCTGTAAGAATAAAATTACCATAACAAGCAATGTAAATTGCATTGTATACTCTGCTGCTCGATCATGTACAGACACATCGTGAAAGGAATAGATCCACCTACCCAGTGACCTCTTTATCCTTGTGTGTAGTGATTCATCTCTTTTATCCTTCATTACGAAATGAAAATGCACGACTATATGAGGATCAAGCGAGTTCCAGAGTCCTCGCGTTATAAAGACTCGGACGACTATTATTTCTGAAACTCGTTGCGGAGACTGTACGTAGCCGTACAAGCTCGGACACATTTTCCCAGCGTCCTCCGCCCCTCGGGTCGTTCCCAGCAAAAAATCCTCTCCCGCACGTTCCTGAACTCGGCGCCTCGCGGTTTCGAGCCGAATTGTTCGTCGGGGTTGCGCACCGCTTGCAGCGGGCTCGGACTTTTTGCATAATCCCTCTCGGAAATCTTTGCATAACCCACGATCGTATCCAGATGTTGCGAGCAGTTGCCACTTAGCGGCCAGACGGTCGAGACATAATATTTGATGGCTCGCGTTAATTTCTTTTTTCCTCGGTAGCCGCGTACGTCGCGACGTTATCTCTCGTTCGTATAAAATACTCGAACGACCGGAGGATCGGCTAGAGACCGTTAGAAACGTATTTCCCAATAGTTTCCTATTTTTGGATCGCGAGAGAGTCTCCTCGGCCTCGCGATGAAACTCGAGTTGTTAAAAAGAGGCTGTGTTCCGAAGTCGGAGTCGCTTCTCAACTCGTTTCGTCGCCCGGTCGAGTAGAACGAAAAGGAAAAAGTCGTTGAAATATTTTCTAAGCGCGTCGCCAGCAACAGGTAACGTTTTATCACAGCCCCAGCCCCCCTAACGAGCGCGCAGAACCAGGTGTTTCAGTGCGACGTTTCGCGATTCAGGCTCGCTGCTCTAATGTTATGGTCAGAACTGTTGGAGGTGAGTGTACCGGGTCGTGCAGGCTGGGACACGTTTTCCTAACCTCCCTCTCTTCTCCCGCTACATCCTCCTGCCCCACCGGCACTTTTTCTCCGTTCCTCTCTTTATCTCCGCGGAAAGAGGGACGAGAAGGTGGAAATCCGACAACGGGGAGCTAAAGCGGGAGGGGAAAAAGAAGAAAGAGAGATAGAAGAGGTTCGAGACACGTTGTTGGAGAAGGTGGTTGAAGAGGGAGGGAGAGGAAACGAGGTACTCTACCTTTCCCTTTCTTTCCAGCCTCTCCGTCCCTCTTGCTAGGGACAGTGGACGCGCGGAGCATTATAACTCGGCTTCCCCCTCGTTCTCGTTGCAACCTTTCTTTCCCTCCTCTTCGTCTCCTCTTCCTCTCCTCTTCGTCTCCTCTTCTTCTCGACTCCCGCTAGCCTCCCCGAGCCTTCCCGGGCCTCCTCGCCGTGGTCCCCGAACCGCTTTCCTGCCTCCCCCCCCTCACCCCGACCGACAGTACACTCTCAGCTGCAGCACGATGAGAGATACAGGGACACGCGGCCCCGCTTCTCGCGAGTAAAACCGTCCTTGATCCCCGGGCCACGCTCCATACGATACGAAAGAGGCACGGAGTGGCTTCTCTTTGGCCGACTCTCCCTCTTGTTCAGCACGTGGTCACCACTGACGTCACGAGGCGCGCTCCGAGACCTAGCCGTCCGGCGTCCGCGTCGTCACGAGAACCTTAGGGCCCGTGCATACTACCGTGTCTCGCGAGTACGCGGCTCTCTTTAACCTATAGTTCCCCAGGAAGCTGAGCTTTTTCGATAAAAGAACAGCTGCCCTTTTGGTAAGCTGTTATCAAAATGTCAAAGTTGTAACTTCTGCGAATCTTAGAACGTTATTATCCCCTACTATGCACACTGCCTGTGGGGCCAATCACAATTTCCATTCAACCCCCGTTTCAATTTTGATAGCAGTCTTTCGTTTTTCAGTAGATTCGATCTTGCTCAATTTTGGTGAAAGCTCCATTAACCCTTTACAGTCGGAGATATTTTAATTTGAAAATTAAACATTTACTCCGACCTAGAATGATTTCATTCCATATCACTTTTTTCATTTTATGGATATTAAATTGATATAATAACTCGTACAATACTTAAATGTTTAATAGTATTGGTTAGATACCAACATATTTAATAATTTAAACAACATTTTGAATAATGGTACGGCAATTTTTGGTGGTGCCTCAGAGTCGTCAATCGAGCGTTAAGGGATAGTAATTCAGGGTGATCGATACTTGGTGGTACAACCATAAAAAGCGCTGATTATACATAATTAAGTCGAAAATGTAGAATTAAATTTGTTCACACGAGGCATTGTTTTTGAGAAAGTTGACTTTCAAAATCCATCGAGTCTTAACATTTATAAAAAGTAAATCCGAATCGCCGAATTTTCAAACTCGATTTTCTCAAAAACAAAACCTCGTATGAAAAGCTAATAAATTTAAAATCAGAATTAGAAAACGAAACTAGTAGCTATTTATAATCGATCAGATAAAACAAGTATGTGTAATATTGTTAATGTAAAATATCCCAAAAATAGGTAACTATATTTTTGTATTACAAAAATGTCTTGGATATTATTGCTTGTAATTAGACTGCGAATCTTTATGCAAAATCAAAATTGTTCGTATCGATTGTATGAAACACAAGTCAAATGAAATGGTCGTTCTTCGACAAGATACGAATAATACATAAACATTCGTATATTAATTTCAACCTTTTACCGGTTTAAATTGCATCTACCCTTGATACTTATAATAAGATTGTAGGTAATACGCTATCCACTTATTTGACGTTCGACGACAACGAAAGCAAAATAAACAAGTGGGACACAATTATAAATTCGTATTGTAGGAACTTTGATGTGAAAATGTCATAGGTCGTGCGCGATGTTCTAAGCGTTGAATCAGGTTTCATCAGAAATTTAATTTGACTGCTCCATCGATATCGCCTCTCCTACGACTCGACGAAGCAGCTACCGTTAACATGCACGTGCAAGCTTTGTCGCGCGCGATCCGTATCATTACGCATTTCTGGTCTGTCGTTAGCGCGATAACCAATGATTAGGTGTGGGACGCGAGCATGATCGTTTCGACAGCAACTCTTGCCTGCGAGTTGCAGGCAATGTTATCTGGACGCTTTCCTTCAGGGGATTTAGGTCTGACGCGCGCGTTCTCAGCTACGATAACGCCTGCTTGTTTAGGCGTAGGCTCTTTTCCATCTCACGCTATTCTTTTCTCTTTCCTTTTTTTTTTTCTATGGTTAGTTTGTATTCAATCGGGAACCGACCGTTCCACAGAGGTGCTCATCTTTTATCGTCAATTCGCTACGCTAGATCCTAGCTCGATCGAGGAAGTCGTTCGTTTAACGACAGTTAAACTACTGGTTCGCTCTTCATGCGAGATTAATTTTAAACGGACAGCCCCCGGGAGCATTGCCGATCGTATCGAGCCGTAGGATATACGCGACGATCTCGCGAATATCTCTTTGTTCGTATCCTGAAATTATCTGTTCGCAGAACCACCGGTCATGCGGGACCTCCTCGACCTCTTCTTTCCTCTTCGACACGTGGCTAGGGCTGACGTCACGAATCGCACGATCCTCCCGCCTCGGTACGCTGGTATTCGTTAAGTTACGTTCGCGTCAGCAAATCGGTGATCGCTAATACGAACAGCTCGGCTAAAATCCTTCCTCTGTACTCTTACTTTTATTATTATTAAACACATAGCATAAGATTCAAAATAAAAACACCGTGTAATCACAGGTGGTACAAACCAAGAGTGAGTAATTCTACATAAAAAATGAGTCGAGAGTCTAGAATTAAATTTTTTTGAAAAATCGACTTTGAAATTTCTTTGTGGCTAAAGAATCGAATGCAACGTATACCAAGTTAATTTCATACCAAAGATAATGTTCGAGTTATCGTATCGTTTTGATGTTCTGTCAAAAACATAGCATATTTTCGTTAACCTAAACCTAAATAAATCAATATTACTTACATGATAGTCTTTCAATTTCATTAACAAGCAAAATATTCCATTAAAGTTCGAATTATTAGCAAATTTTGTTCTTTGATAACATTTTGTCCCAATGCAAGAACAACTTATCCCACAACGGGGCATAAGGTCCCGCTTCGCCCAACGTCAAATCAATGAAGAAATATAAAAAAACCTCTTGCAATATTTTAATTTTAACTTAATTTCAGTTTAGAATTTGAAAATATAATATATTCTACAGCGAATTACCCGTGAAAGATGAGAATATCTATTTCTACGTAATTTTATATGTATGTTCAAGATCGGAACTTTTAGCCCCGGTCTCCCCTACCGAATCACTTTTTTTTGTCAGATTGGCCTTTAAATGCCTAAAAAATCGGTGCGACCGTTAGGACGAACAGCCTGTACAAAAGCAGCTTCGCCGGAACGGATCACCAACGACGCAGCGATGACTGCCCCGCGAACGCGTTCCCTACGTCTCTTCCTGTTATACGATGAAAACGTGAAGAAACTACGGAGGATCCGAAAGCGATCGCACGCGTAATATCAAGTCGGCGCGAGAGCTACATTTAGAGACGGTGACCTTCGCGAACTGTCGGTCGCGCAATTGTGGCACGAAATACATTTGCAACGAAAGCAGCCTGACGGAAACAGTAAAGAGAAAAAAACGTCGCTTAAGATTCCGAGCTCGAGGCTCGAGGCTCTCGGCTCACGGTGCTATGCATCCCTGGAATCGGTTCTTTGTTGCAAACGTCGCGTCGCGGCGTAATGGAGAAAACTCATGAGGCTGTTTTCTGAGTGACGAAACGATCATTGACGCAATACACCCTTCGGTCTCGCGCAGAATTGTTCCAGGTGTTCCCTCGCGTAGGAGACGCAAATAGCGGCTGTGTTTATTAACGCGGTAATAGATACCTGTTGTCTTTTTATCGACGGTGTCGTGTTTCGTTTACGAGAAACCTACAATTTTCCGCGTTACGCGTACTCGCCTCTGCGATTTATTACATCAGGAAATACTCGGAATTCGTTATCGAACTCGTTAATTACGATAGATGCGCAGCGACCCAGAACAATAGGTATACGATTACCGATAATCGCGGTACGTCGAAACCGAAGAGATCGATCGAGGGCATCGGCTTTCTTTTTTATATTATTCTCTTGGAAAGATCATTCTAAAAGTAGCATAGCATTTGGCACTATAGAATGTTCGCGTAGATTATTCTGTCACAAATTATATTTCAGGATCTGGCAAAGTTTTGTAAGAATATTGTTACAATTAATAGAGCGACTCAATATTTTTCAAGCGAAAACTGCTGTAGGCGAGCGAGCGAGAAACAGACAGGTGTGCGATCGCCATAGAAGTTTTCACTTCGGTCGTACGGTCTTATACGCACAGTATCGTTTAATTCAGTTTGTTTATAATGTAAATGAGGAAAAAATTCCAGCCTTTACACCTTATGAATATAAATCACGTAATGTTTGCGACCGTGAATGAACGGTGCAACAACGTTTCATATTATTCAAGAATGATTATAAACCGCTGGCGAACGGGCTATTTTTGATATACATAAACTTCCAGTGTCGTCGGATCAGGGAAATTGACTCCATTGGAGACGAAAAAGTTGTCCCCTCTCTGCCGGTGCTGGTTGACAGAAACGAAAGCGTGGGGGAATAGCTTCGTAGAAGGGGAAAGGTAGAGTGGGAAGGTAAGTCTACTACGCGTGAATTGAAATCGATGCGCAAGATGTGCTGAATTGATGGTAAACGACTATCGTATCGTATGTCTGAGAACAATCTTGCACGAATTGTTTTCGAGCATTCACTAATTTCGAATGTAAATGATTATGTTCTTTCCGTTTATCGCTCTGGTACATGTTTCGTCCGTGCTTCGAAAAAAGTGTGCGTAATATGTATCCGATTTCATCGGAACTCTGTTTACATGGTTATCTACATATCCGTGCTCGTTCCATAATTTTACAGATAAGGGGGTACAAGTACGATCGTGGCGTTACAAAAGGAACGGGATCTGGAAATGACCAATTTTTGAGGGGGATACCGATAGCCGGTAGCCACGTAATCTCGAAACGACCGATAAATTTCCATTTGTCGCCGTTCGCTCGATCAGCCGCAGTTAATGTCGTGTTCCCCGACTGTCGCAGGAGGGATCCGAAAACGGGTGCCGTGGACAGTGAACACTTTTCAGAAATAAAGATGGTCCGAGTGCGTGGCTTGGGTGAGACAATAACGGTACCAGAGTAATTTATTCTCGGTGGACGGTGCGGTGGTAAGGCGCGGAGCTGGCTCCGCAGCGACCGGCGATCCGCGTGTCTCCACTTTCTCCAAGGCCTTGGTTCGATCGGTCGTTCTTACACACCGCAGGCGCGTCCTCTACCTGTTTTGCATAAAACAGCGACTCCCGGAATAATAACGATATGCAAGACAATATTCTCTTGTTACGTTCCAAGCTCGGACCGACGAGCACCAGCTAACGATGCTGCGCCACGTCTCTATTCATAGTAAATAGATTGCGGAACTCTGTGAACCTAACGCGCACAAAAACTACAAAATACAATTTCATCTCACTTGCTATATTCTGAAAGCATCAATAACGAAAAAATCGTTTGCAATTTAAATTTCTTATATATGATTTTTTTATTTTTATGGATACGAAATTGATATGATACCTCGTACGATACTTAAATGTTTCGTAATCGATTAGATACCCAACATATTTAATAATGTAAACAATACTTTAAATAATAGTATAGCAATTTTTAATAGTGTACACCGCTCGAGTGCTAAGGGTTAATACACTCTGACATGGATTAATTTATTATGAGAATAGTAGATCCAATAACTATGTACGTATCTCACCGACATCTCCTTTTCTACTTTTCTTAATTCGTCACAAGGAACATATTTGCAACGAAAAAGCGTCAAATATACGATACATCGGGACTCGAATTAAAGACTCCTCGATCCGGCAACAAATTCGCTTAAATCCATCCGACACGTTGACCGACATAGCTCGAACTCGCCTACGATCGACGTTCGAAGGTGAAAATCCCGAGAGGATTGGATTCCCGATACCGCGAACCTCGTTAGTCTCATTTCATTGAAACGATTCGAGCTCGCGCGACGGGCACCTTGCCTCGGTCCGATTCAATACACCCGGTCGGTGTACAATTCATCTCTACTCCCACGTAAGTCAACGTGATTTCAACGGCACTCTAATCGCGCCGACTTGCTGCGGAGAGACAGTTGTGACATCGTGGCCACGCAACGGCGTTGCCGGAGACACGTGTTTCGTCAGACGCGTCTCTCGACCGTAAACCTGGCGACAGTAAAACATGAATGTGATTAAAAAGTACTAGACTCGGAGCGAGTGTCGATCGGACAGGATCGGAACGGTTCCGATCTCGAGTTCCGGTGACGTGTCAGGGTCTGTCTCGATAGGCTTTCACCGGTTCGGGCCTCGATGTCCCTACGACCTCGATAAATAGCCCCTGGGGCCGAGAGGAAAGGCCAAGAGGTGGTTGGTGGTGGTGGAGAGGGAGTCAGGCGATACGCGCGGCGAAAGGTGCGACGCGTTGCGACGACTTTACGCATTCGTAGTAACCTAGAAACGGGGCCGGTGGCACATGGCGAATACGTGGAACAGATTAGCGGTATGCACCGTGGACGACGGCCACGACCACGACGAAGACGACGAGGACTACGATGGCGATGGCGACGGCGATGGCGATGGCGATGGCGACGTCGAGCTCTGTCTCTGTGTATACAGAGTGAATTACTTTCGCCGTTCGGTGCAACGCGTCAATGCCATTAGCCAGCACGGCTGGCTAGCTGCCTGGCTAGCTGGTTAGTTGGTTGGCTGGCTGGCTGACTGGCTGAAACCGGCTACGCTGCAAAGCCGAACGAACGAACCGAGGGACTGCCCGGAGAGAAACTGGTCAACTGGAACCGGAGTTGTGCTACCGCGGAGTTGGATCGGCCGCGAACGACGTGGGTTCACCTGGACAGTTGGGGAGATATGCCGACCCACGCTGCACGCTGCTCGTAAAGTATTGCACTATAAAGTGCAGGACACGCCGCAGTCAGTCGATCCCTTCTTATCCTTCTTTTTCCCTTTCTCTGCCTTCCGTCTCCCTCCCGCCGTCTGCCAACCATCCTTCTCTCCGTTTTTCTTTACTCCTTTCTTGCCTCGAAACCTCTCTCCCAACCCTCACCCCCTTGCCCATCCCCCGCCCCCTCCCCCACGCCACCCCGCGACCGTTCTTTCTGTTTTTCTTTTCAAGCAAGCTTCTCTTAGTCGCTTTCGAAACGCGTAGGAAGCCACTCCGATGGAAACCAAGCCTTAACACGTTCGCGTACCCCTATACCGTCGACACGGTTCTAACAGCGAAAAAGTTTCAGGGGAAGAAGAAGACCGAAGACGATCCCTCGGACCCGGTCTATATAGACCAGTCACTGTCGCATGTCGGTTCGCATCGGCACGCGCTGGAAACGGTCCTCGACGGCGGACGCTGATACCATCGCGAACGATCTCTTCGAGGATAGATTCCTCCTACGGAGATCTTGATAGATTGCTCTCTTTAAGGATCTCGACCGGTCCACGAGATAGCTCCTTTCCGCCGGTATATCCATCTCGCCACGAGTGTTCCTCGTTCCTCTTCTCGTTCCACTTTAGCGTCATAGTCCGAAAGAATGCTGAGCGACCAATTTACTAGTCGACTTCCTGGTTACGCGTTATCGATTCCCGGTAGCTTTCGACGCATCCGAATCAAACTTTAAGACGACCAGCTGCGGAATCGGTCATCGTCGTCGACACGACAGCGCCACTCTCGGAGCAGATTCCCAATATTTTAAACTTACGATCTTTTAGATGTCCCGAGCAATTAAGACTTGTCAACCTTTAGACGCTGGCTCGAATAGGTAGCAACATAGTGATTGCAAAATTTACAAAATTCGACCGAAATTAACCGATATACCATTTCATCCCCGATACCTTTGTTCTAATGTAATCAAATGATTATACGTGTGCGGTCTTTCCGCAGATGTAGTTACACTTTTATTTGTTGTACACGAACATGTCAGTCAATTTTAAATATCTTGGAATCAATACGACCCCATTGCTTTGCAAGAACGTAGGAAAAACGTTTACGCTGTATATTAAGACGTCATCTTTAGGGTATATGGAGATAATTCTATGTTCAGGGAATAATAGTGAGAACTATGTACGAGTATATTTGAGTAGCTCAATAGCTTCCTGAAAGGCTCTTCTGGTAAGGGAAGAATCAAGAAATGGAATCGTATTCGTTTCAATCGTATCGGTATATTTATAACATATAAAAGTGTTGTTACACATTCTGGGAACAGCATTTCTTTATCTTTCATATGTTTATAAGCAACAATAATTTGATCAAGCTTGAACAGAAGTCAGGAGGATGAAGACGGTAGCGTGTCAGTTCATTTCGATCGAATTTTTTCATATGTCGCGGTCAATATGGTGCAAACTGTTCGAGTTCGGCGCCTAAAATTTTGAAAAGCTTGAGAGACGCGCAATAAACCGTACAGATTTGGATAAAAATCGGTGACTACGTGGCAAAGTCTGAACGATTGAACGTAGAATGGCTCATATTTAATGGTAGTTAAGAGCAAGCTGGTATTGGTACAGTTCTGTCCGGAGTAACCGGCGACTGGTATTGGTGACGAAGTCGGTGCGAGTCGATGGTGGTGGTGACGGTGGTGGTGGTGACGGTGGTGGTGGTGACGGTGCGGTGGCGGTGGCGGTGGCGGTGGCGGTGGTGGGGTCTGATGCAGGTGTTGGCCTTGGGCTCCCTAACGCCAAGCCTACAATCTCTAAGGCTCGCCTATATATGTTTCCTCGCCGGTTCTCCGCGCACCTCACCACCTTCGTGGCGATTTTAAACCCATAACGCAATACGCCAATCCGAGTCTTTGTTTAGCAGAGGCTCCGTGTGTCAACGGCGCACGATTGGCTATCCCGGCTCGCTGGAAAAAATCTTACGAGACCGAAGAAAGGGGAGATGAAAAAAAACGGGACGCAGCGTAAAGCACGTCTTTCGTCATGCGTTTATTGGAATATGATTTAATTCGACGAGATGTTGCAAAAGGGTATCCTCCCCACGCCTACGCGATCAAGGATTCCGATGCGATTAGAACAGGGGAGGGGGGGGGGGGGCAAGGACAGTCGGTTTTCCAACGCGACGAGACCTCTGTCTGCATCGGGGAATTAATTAATTTGAATGGGGTCTCCCCGCTTTGCTATCCCGCCCTCCCTTTCATCCCCTGACTGTCCCCCACTCGACGTTCAGCGAAACCATTTCCAACTTCGTCCACCGACTCGAACGCCACTCAATTTACGCTTGAAATACGATTATCTTCATATTAAATATCAGCAAAACATCCGAGTTATAATTCCGTCTCGAGCCACGATAAAAGGAGCTCCGATAATGAGATTTCCGAGCCGACCCGATAGCGAAAGCTTCGCAAGCTGCCCCTCGAAACCGCTTATGGTTTACTTGCCAAATACTATGTGTAAATTGTAATTTTCGCAGCTCCTATTCGTCAAAACCACCGATGTTGTTGTTTCTTATAGAACGCTACTCGTAAAACTGAAACAATAATTTATTTATATTCGATATTGGTAATTGGGAGCTACGTGGGATTAATCGATCGTGTATTGTGGTAAAAATGATCTGTGATACAAAATATCTGATGCACCACTAAAAATTAGGCAACGTATCGATCTTAGTTGTATATAAATAAGTTTTCAATACCACTGCAAAGAGTTAGGAGTCGCGGTATTAGATTGAGTTTGGTAATAATTTCCAATAAGTTATCGAAAATTTGCAATCACAAATAAGCACTGTGATATAGGGGTGACGCGGTAGCGAGTGTTCGCTCGTTATCGAGAGTATGAAATTTAAGTAGCTTAAAATTTCCTTACATATTTGAAACTGTAACAATTCCAATATAACCTTTGGGAGTAATTGCCGTGTATATTTGAATATCATGCAATAGCATCGAATAAATCTAATAAACTACGACGCGCAACGCGAAGAACTCTTCCAAATTTTGCAACGCTACTCCACCCCGACACGACGCTCCCACGATTTTAGCTCGTAAATCAACCCGCCGATTTCGCCATACTATCCAGGAAGAATCGGCCGTCGAATCGGCGCGGCGCGGCGCGGCGTCCGGGATTTTCTCCGCGCCCCGTGTGTACAGTCCCGCGTACACAATTTCTTACTCCAAACAACGCGTGTAGCCGCGCGCGTACAGCCGTATTACTTTGTGCTACGTGCAAACGCACACACGGCGAGACGAGTGTGTTGCTCTTCGGCTGTTTAACCCAGCGGCGGAGCACCGATGAAAATGAGTGACTGACTCCAACGCGCGGTTGTGTGCGGGGACTCGTACGCGCGAGTAACGCCACTCGCACGCAAGCGAGCAGAGCGGAGCCTGATCGAGGCTTTTGCGTATGCATTAGCGAGCCTTCCGAGAGGATAGCGTCGAGTCTAGGTCCTTCGAAAAGACTTGCATTATTGTATCCTTCCTTTATAACGTGCATTAATAAAACACCTCCCTTTTCATTCTCTAAAGAAACAACGGGCTGAATTATTGGACACGCGGCTCCCTCCAAGCATATTTTCTACGTAGAGGTTGGGCTCTCTTTTGCGTGAAATATTAATTTGACGAATAGAACTGATGCGAAGAAAAATATTTTATAATGTAACCGAACAATCTCGGTTGTAATTCTTGTCATTTTATTTTAGTGTCCGGTTGAGACTTTCAAAAATTTTTAGCGTGCAATAGACGACTCGATTTGTTATTTTCTTTATCGAATAATGAAATCGCTGGGTTCATTTCAATATCTTCGAATGAAACCAAAATGCTACGCTGCTCTGTTACAGTTCACCTAAACATTGTCCCATTTATTAAATTTTGAAATTAAAATTGAAGTATTTGCTTTGGCAATTTTGTAGATATTATAGTTTACTGGCTTGAGAAACTAATTCTTCGAAAATGGCATTTTTGTATTCTCAAAATGGTAGAGCATCGATAACTAATTGAATGTATGCAACCGATAAAATGATTCTATTTTTATTTTGTCTTCAACTAAATGCATTTTCTTAAAACGTACACGAAAGTATTTAGGAAAGTTAACACCGAAGAATTTAAATTATTTTATAGGAAAACCATTCCTTCTCAGTTAAATCGCACTATTACGACCTTTAGTAAGTTCCTTCGGTGTCAATCATGGCAGAAAATGTGATGTCGCAACGGGAACACGAGTAACTATAATATCTCTTCACACATGTACAAGTGTTATTTCTGATTATAAAAAATGCTGTTTTTCACTATTAAAAATTTTGTACAATATTGCAATTTTACTAACCGAAGAGTGTCGAAGAGTGACAACTGTAATCTTGACAACTAAAAAATAGCGTGAAATTTAAAATGACATTTCTTTATGGAAGACCCTTCGGTATCTGTAGAAATGGCAATTTCCATAGAAAAGGGCAGAGTAATTACAATGCGATGGGGAATGCTTTATACTCCGTCGGGACAGACACCAATTTCCTGCAGTGGTCGCGGGAACCTTTCGCGCCTCGGCCTTTGTTAAACGTGTCTCCGTAGGAGACCAGGCGGCAGTAAACGGACGAGCGCGTCGAAGATGCTTGTAAACAGCGTGGAATCGATCGCGAAAGGAGACGTCCGAAGGTGGACGAACGGACGAGCAGCATGATAAGGAAGGCGCGACATCGCCAAGGCCGACCGAATGAAAACAACCGGCAGCCTTTCTCCGTTCGGTCGTGTGTCCAAGCATTCGACGCTGTCAGCCTAGCGTTCACGCGCGGTGCCGTGGGCGGCGACAATATTCCGTGTAGTTTTCCCATTAATAATTTGCCTACTGTCGATCGCATCGGGCGTCGACGAGGGCCATTACGAGGATCTATTCGGATCGCAACCGGTCCCGGCCAGTCCCGGGCCCGGCGCGGCGCGAGTCCTACACGCTCAGACAGGCCCAGCGGATTTCGTAACGATTCCGAGCTGTGTGCGCGTTCATGCGTGAGACGACCTGGATCTTTTCTCTCTTTCAACGCGTGCGGAACCTTCGCGAATCCGTTTACCAATTCTTTACCGATTCTCTGCCGTGGACCCCCAAGAATTTTCGTCCGAGCGAATCGCGTGCCTCGCGACGATTAGAACGCGAATTGCCGCGATCCACGAGCGTTAACCTCTTCGCCCGTTCCACCGCGAACGATAAACCCGCTCGATTTTTCACCGTTTCGTTTCTACGTAGTTTACACTCCCGGTTACGTAACAAGATTCCATGAAAGAAACAATTTCTAGCGGGCTAATGCTATGGAATTATTGACGGTTACCGATATGGAATATACTCGTTCCTCTCCTGCTCCCCGTCTTTAAGATAGCACCGTTGTCTCTGTGTTCTCTTTTAACACAAACATCGCTAAACTTTCTCCGGCAAGTTTTCCGACTGCGCTCGACCAGAAGCACGATATTGTGAAATCTGATGTTTGAAAAGAATATCGAACGGTAGTTGATGTATTCCGTGTTCTATCAATCTTCGGAGATCGATTCGTTGATCGGAGCAGCGCGCTGTCTATGATAGTCGTAACGAAAACAGATAGTGCCTCGTTACTCCGAGTACCACTTTCTCTTTCTTTTAACGTTGTCCTGGACGATCCGTGTCCGTTCCAATTGACGAAGACAATCCATCATCCTGAACATATTAAGAAATTGAAGAGTTCTCGTAGACAAGTTACTCGGGATTCAGTTATACGCTCCTACCATGCGATCTTCATCAGCAGCGAACAATGTCGACTTCAACAATTCATTATTTTCGAATTATCCCGGGACACGCGTCCATCGCGGTGTCTTCCATTCTCGTTAAAATGCAGGCGAACTGCAACTAGGATACCCATGGAAGTAAAATAAGTCTGTCGTAATGCAATAAACGGTAAATTGTCACGACGACGACGTCATCGATCAGAAACCGAACTATTACTAATTTGCAATGTTGTTAGCACCGGTAGAAGCCACGTTCTCGGCAATTATAACGGGACACTTCACACGATATGGTTAATCCTATGATCTGGACGCGTATGTAGCGTTAATTGGATTATCGGCTATCGATCCGACTAATTCGATCTTGGCTCGTAGGTCTCCTCGGTGAACCAGTTGCGTCTTGCGCATAGAACTCCGGTTATACGCCAGATATATCTAGCAATTTTACGCTTCGATCTCCTCGTTTAATTATATCGTTATCAACGACCATTATCCTCCGGTGGCACTGTTACAGAAATCAGTGCGACAATCGACGACAGATCGAAGAAGCATTTTATAGTTAAGCTTCATTGTGGCACCGGAGCTCTCCGTTTTGTCTCAAGAATGCAGATTGCTATCAAAAGCGATTCATCTAGTCCTCGGATCATGTATTTTCAACTCTGGTCCATTTTAAAGTTTTCCTCCTTTCTAATCTTAAGCGAACATTGGTTGATCGCGAGTACACTTTTGTGCGTAGCTTTGATAAAAATTAGTAATTAGATTAAATAGACGCGATTGGTTGTTCCAGCATGCATCGAATTGCGTGTAAATTTAACATTGAGCGTAATCCATTCCAGACTGATACTCTACGACGAAGTTAGTTCCAAATGTGAGTTACGTTAATGTGTACGTATACATTTGAAAAACATAAATAAATGTTTCTTCGATGAAAGTCATAAGAAATCGCACAGATGTTGAAGGAGAGAAGTCGTCGGTTCCTTAAACCTTCGTCGTAGCATATTTTACAACTGTAACGTCGAATCTGAGGGATTCATAAATTCTCATGAATTAACGTCGAACTTATTGTAAATGAATACTCGAAGAATTTGTATAATATCCTATCGGACTTCACGAAGATCGCTTTAATTAATTCAATTTAATTTGGATTTAATCCTTATGTATGGATTCATTGGCCGACTCTCGACACGAAGATGATATCTTTACAAACAAAGTGTTTCCAAACTTCTCGATCTGGATATCAACGTAAATATGAAGAAACATAGAGGTTGGACATCCGAGACACGCGAGGAAAACAAAATGGTTGGCACTCGTGAAACGATCGAATTGGCTTGCAGATTAGTTTTTCTATTACGTAGTGTCTTTTACACATTGGCGAGGATTCCGTTCCGCGGTGCGCGCGCGGTGCGCTGCATGCACGGTGCAACACACGCGCTGCCGTCTCTATCCGTTGCTCTTTCTTTCTCTCTCTACCGTATATCTTCCACGTATCTGGTGTGCTTCTCCGTCGATGCATTCGTATTCGTGTCTTGGGTTACGACAGAGTAGGCCCGTTATCGGGGCCTGCTGATTGCCTTTGAACAAAGAGGGCCCTACCTCGCGCTGTCCGCTCGACGAGGACGCCGCTAAAACGAGAGGAAAAGAGTAACACGAGGAGATTGTTCGTGATGAGGTGGTTAGACTGGTTCACGCACGTGTGTGCGTGTTGGAAACACGGTCCCCGGTGTGCGTCTTAAACTGCATGCACTCTCCGACGCGGCCGAGGGGGAAAGGGATCTCTCTTTCCCTCTTCTTGGTCCCTCCGACCCTCTACCTCGGTCTCTCTTTCCCTCGTTAACCCTTTCTTCCTCCCGCCTACTCTGTCCCTCGCGCGTTCTTCCGTCCTAGTCGCTCCACCTTCGCCTATTTTCTCCGTCCAACCATCGTCGGTTACCGTTCTCTCTCTCTCTCTCTGTCCCTCCGCCAGGTCCCGTCTCCTTCCCGCCGCGCCTGTTGCCCGCGTGAACTTGTTCTTGGCCGTTCCGTGCTCTCCTGGCTCTGTCGCGCGCGTAATACCGCAGCGCAACGCATCAGGACAACCGGGGAGCGTGGGGGCGATGAGAGGAGAGGAGGGAAGGGAAGGGGAGGGGTGGAGAGCGGAGAAGAGCGGGGCCAGCGATAAACAGAGCCAGGACGGTGTAGGGGCAGGAAAAGGGTGAAAGTCTTTCGGAAAATCGAGCGTCGATTTCTTCTACTGTACGCGCGTTTCAAATAACCCCCCGCCGCCGCCGCCGCCGCCGCCGCCACCGACGCCGCGCCACACCGCACCGACCGGTGGGAGAGGGAAAGCACAGGTGTACGCTCGGCTAGAGACTACGTGCACACGAGCTTCGGTAAAATTGAAATATAAAACCCGCGGATACTGTTAGCGCTCGGAGTGGGGGAGAAGGAAACCCAGCGGTCTTTCAGGCGAATGAATTATAGTTATGCAACTGGGCTATCATAACGGGTATCGGCGTATTATTTCGAAATCAATCGCCGGTGTGTTTCGGACCGATCTAGACATCCAGCTGCCTCCGCTTCGAAAATTCGCCAAACAAAATTACGTTATTCCACGCTATCGATTCTTTCCGTTTACGTTATTGCTTCCCACGATTCGACACCGGTCAAAGCCTCGACCGTAGGAAGAAGCGAGGGCTAGCGTAAAGGCCCATGCGTCGTAGCACCTATCGAGGGTGTTAATGCGTATGGAGGCGGGTTTCATGATGTTTTCTCTTTCTCTGCCTCTCCTTCTTTCTCTGCCGTCAGACTTTTCTCTTTCTGTTGTTGGTCTCTTCCTTCTCTGTCGCACTCGGTTGGATGCGTTCACCACCTCGTCCTCTCCCATCCTTTCTGCTTGCTGGCTCGCTCGCTGGCTCGCTCGCTGGTTTGTTTTGGTTTACCGGGTGTCGTGTGTGTCGAGCGAGCGTCGTACTACGTTAAGTGAGGGCGAAGCGCGACAACCGGCCCGAAGGCGCCTGCGCGAGCGCGAGCGCGCGCGCGACCGATCGCCAGCGAGCGGATAACAGCAACGCGCGTAGCCCCGCGTGTTCCCCGCGGATAATGTTAACAGCCGTTAGCGAGACGCGCATGAGCCGAGGCCACGCTGATGCGCGTTTGATAGCGCTAGGCTTTTGTCAGCAGGATCATCGTCGGAGCGTGTACGTACCGGTCGATTTGTAGCATTAACTAACACGCTGTCTAACACGCTGACTGTCGTGTAAACACTCGTAAAACTTCGTGTAAACCGAGATTTATTATAATATCCTATGTATTCTAGTCTTGAATTTCGTTTCGTTCTGTTTATTTTTCTTCACGGGTCATTAAGCGTTTACGAAACCATGACTCTGCTATATTTTATACGACGACTGGCCATTTATTATTGAGAAATTACGACGGAACTGTATACAATTGGAATAGATGAAACGGGTTGACTATTTTTACACCGGGTATCCTTTTCTTAATTAATTTTCATTGCTTACAGCGATTAAGAAAATGTATGAAATGTATGCTCATTGAAAAAGAGCATCAAATTTCGCTACCTTCTAAACATTGTCTTTTCTTATACAAGACAAAGTTACGATGGGATATACTAACTTTTACTTGCATTTTCCATAAGTTTCTAAAAGTGTTTTACCGATTTTTAAGTATCTTAGTTTAGGCTGAATTTGTTATAGTATAAAGCTTTCATATTGTATTCAAATACTGGAAAGACTCTAGCTACAGTGGCACGGTTTAGGTACTATTTCATCGTCATTTACAGTCGTCCGTTTTTAAGGACTTGCTACAAACATTATCATCTTTAAAACTCTACAAAAAATTGAGTACCTTGGGATAGATAATGGAAAGAATAAGCAATCCATCGTTGCTTCGTGCTCAAAATGGCTAATTTCTGAAATTGTGTAGAACATATACAGCTGAATTCATAATGGATGGGACGATCGTTGTAGGTGTTTAAAAAAGGGCGGTTCCACTTAAAAAATTGAAGGTATCGTTGAAAACAACATAGATATTTGAGGTGCAAACGTTAGGTGACTCACCTTGTATATACACATCATCGGTCAACGCGTATTGAGAAATGAAAAAGTATGAAAAAACAACATCAGACACATTATGTAGTTCGGACGAAGTAGACTTGAACAAAACGAATTTAACTTCGCCAGTCGCATCCACCAATTCAGTTTAGTCTAGCTAAATACTGGCACATTTAGGAACCTAGAATCGTACGCTGACTCGAGGCTGAAGATAAGGACGAAGCAGGATCATCGTTCCGCGTCAATTATTCTGACACTCGGCCGTACAAAGCTCACGCAGACAGGCCTTGAATTAAAATCGTACGAGTATCGGGTATCGAAGTGTTCAATTTCGCGAGGCTTCACCCAGAAGGGCGATCGATAGAGCCTAGTGGCCGTAAATCAACTGGTTTTTCCAAGATCGTTAGGTGAATTATATCAGGCCGTTCGTCTCAGAATCGGTGTAGCCACACATTTATTATCGGGCCCTTATCGATCGGTATCTCAGGCGAAATTTATTTGCGGCTGTTCACCGGCTTATTTACGACGTTGGCAAGTTCAATCCACTTGTTTCTTGTCCGGAGCCAACGGCAGCACGAGACCACGGTCGTCTCTATCAGGCGGAGCCGAGCCGAGCCGAGTCGCGGCACCGAGATCGCGTGTCGTGCACGACCCAGCCCGTGCTTCCCTGAACTTGAACTCGTTCACCGGGCGTTCAAGGTGGCACCACCGCGCTACGAATTCGCTTCGGCTTCTCTCTGCTCTGCGCCTCTTCCCTCTTCCCTCTTCCCTCTTCTCTCGTTCGTGTTTCCGCGAGCCGTACAATAGCGGCAGGCCGATGCCACTGATGGTTATGGATGAACAGTAGCAAACGAGAAACGACAGTCAACAAGAACAGTCGAGAAAAAGGAGACTGGGAGCCGGCCTGCGGTAAATCGTTCGTTGCCCAGAATCCGTCCGCAAAGCGTTGCCCATGACGCAGTGCGGAAATTCCGGAAGTTCCGGACAACTATTGTAATCCAGAATTCTCATTCTTCGTTGGATCAATTGAATTGGTAGCCGGAGAAACGTTGCATATGAGATTTCCTTAAGATCTATTTTAACTTCTATTGTTCTCCCATCGAATCTTGCTCTCCTGTAAAATTTGCATTTTGTATCATCCAACGTTGTTTCGGCCAACAATGCAGTCATTAAATTGAAACGCTATCTTGAATTCTATCGCAAGTTCAACAGTCTCGTGGATGAACCGTGGCAGCTAAACTGCGAAGTCGATAAGGCTACAAATGATCAGCACTACCGGGCGAGTCAAAATGAGTTGCTCTTGATTTATTCTTTTGCAATTACAGTAGGACCTCGGTTATCCGAACCTCCGATGTCTGAGGTCCTTAATACCCCGTCGGAATTATTTTAGTAGTTTGCAAAATTGCTTTGTAAATCAAGTAACAAATAATCGAACCTTTGCGCCGAGAGCATTAGTAATTTAATATCAAAATCGTCGGTAATAATAATAAAACGAAGCTTGCTATTCAAGTGTGTAGACATGTTATAATAATACATATAAAGCTTGAGCAAATATTCGACATTTTTCCTAGTGGCCATCGTTTGTTCTCAAGGGGGTGAAAATTACTTCAAATATAAAGCGAGGTATTGCGTAACCAGTTAACCGCGTTCGACGTGTACACTCGTCATTGCTTGATTTTAATTCCGCGCTCGGTCGGGGATTTTTAAAACTAAATTCCGCAGTTAATGGGTTAAGAGGCTTGTAATTTTTCATTGTAAAAACGCAGATCCACGTAATTAAATTTTTGATACGCTGAGGCCCGACTCTTTTTCACGCGTTGTTACAATGTTACAATCGATCTAAAATCTCTGGGGTCTGTGAGACCCCACCTATCTAACGGCGGGATAATCAGCATGGAGGTGTCGCTAAATTTAAAAAATATATTTGGTCCTAATATTGAAATCAATTTTCGCTTTCAGAAAATAAATAACGGCTGCTCAAGAGAATATAATACGTCACAAATATTTGTTCGAGTTTTATGTTACAAGTAGACTGATATTTATACATTTATGAAGAAATTGGGTGAAATCTAAAACAGTAAAAGATGAGAAAAATCCAAGAATATTGTTATGAAATTTTCAACGTCAAAAATCCATTTAGCGATGAAGTGAATTTTTATTTAACTGCTGCGCAGTCAGTCATAAGTTTCACAAAAATCGAATGGTGTCGCTAGGATAAAACGTCTTGCAAGAATATCACCATGACTATTAACGATTGCAGCTAACGAGCATGCTGTTTACGGTAATAAATTGTTGAAATCTTTGTAGAAAATATTAATAAGTTATTATGCGGATTTTATTCGCAATTCAAAACAGTAAACATATTAAAAAAATTTAAGGACATCGGTGTGGTAGTTTTAACTTAATAAAATAATTAAAAGAAGAGAGAGAAAACATCTTTTACTTCGCATAAACCTACGCAGTCTAGTCTACACGAAAGAGAAAGAAGCACCAAATTAGATTTCGATTTTCTACCGTCAATCTTACCCATATTTTCCGGCTGTCGAAGAACAAGAGGAACGGAAACAATGGTCGTTGTCACGGGATGAACAGAGCAGGAGGAGGACCTAGATAAGAAACCGTTCGAAAAATACGTATCCAGAAAATCCTGTTTCCTTGGACGCGGCGGGGTCAGCCGTGGACAGGGACGAACGGAGACGTGTTGATTTAACGGAACAAATGCAGTGTATCGGGGCGGACCTGTTCCATCGGCACTGGCTTCTGCATCGCGAAAGAAACGACGCAGAAATCAGCGCGGTCTGATCGGGTTCCTTGAACCGTGGACGTGCGCTATAGGTGGCTATTGCCGAGGTGGTGTTGCCCGCTCGCGCAATTCGGTTCCGTGAACCTCGGGACCAGTTTAATCCGCGTCCAATCTGCGGCCGTGCGCTTCCTCGAATCGAAGAATGAGTTGTCGGTAACGGCTGGACACCGCGTCTCGGCGCCAACGCAACGTGCGCGTGCACGCGAGTGCGTCCGTATTGCTCGTCCACTTTTTCCGCACGATCCCTCGCGGACTCGACAGATGTTCCAGCCTTTTTTCCCGATCGAGCTAATTATCGGGGGATTAGTATCGGGACAGGAGAGCCTGCTCCTACCTGTTAACTCGTTAAACGGTGAAAAATTCATGCGAAGCGTTTTCTAGCACCTCTGCTCCCTATAATTTACATCCACGACCCTTTCGCGTCCTATGCATTCTCAGAACCGAAGTGTCGTGCGTGGAACACTCCTCTATAATTTTGAGCTTGTCACAACACGTTCGCTGTCAAACTACACATTCCACAATAAGCAATAATCTATTCGGTATAAACTGAAAAATTGAGTAAGTTCTGTCAAACGATTACTCTGTCGATCGACTTCCTTCTTGTAGATTCTACATTAAAATACAGAATCTCTTGTTTTGAAAATATTTCGATGAAATTTCGTATTTCCCTTTTCGTATATATTTTTTCGATAGGATCCGAAAGAGACTCTCGATATCGAGTACACAGTTTTTACGCGCTTTGATACTAATCGGATCAGATACCAGATTAACGCACACTGTTTTACATCGGAAATCCATTGCGCAGATGACGGTTGAGCAGCATCACGGATTAATCAATCCATCGTGCCACGGATTTGCCGAGAGTAAAGTATCGGGTGAAAAGCAAGCAGGTCATTCGAAGTTTCGTCCGGGATTCACGATCGACGCGCGAATCGTAAGAACAGGAAATTTGAAAAGCGGCGTGGTAAAGGGTAATTGCAGCCAGGATGTGTGCGCCTAAGATGAAAGGGGTGGTGCATGGGATCTTCTTCGGCTGTTCGGCTCTACGGCTGTTCGGCCAGAAGAGGAGGCTTCCATATGCATCCAACCTAATAGCGTGGGCCTTGGCGCATGTAAAACCGGAGAAGGTAATACCAATTTCTAAGAGCGTAACTAAGCGGCCGAAGTGCAAGTACTTATTTTATCCAAGGTACGTATCTGGCCGCGCGTAGCGTGGAACGGCATCGACGCGGTCCGGTTCGGCTCGTCGCGGCGCTCGAGGTGCGCGCCGATCGTTTCGAGTACATCGAACCCTCCTTTATACTCTTACCTGCGTAGGTATATACCTGAATCCCCAAAAGGATTCGGATCCATCGTGAGGAACAGGTGTCAAGAGGCAGCGAGGAAGGAAGAAGAGGAAAACGGAGAGAAAGATATAGATCGAGCGAGACACCGGATAGGGGGAGAAGGAGATGGCGAGGAGGGGGTGAGAACGGGGGAAGAGAGCAAGGGGGAACGGAGCAAATGGTAGGAAAAGGTGGAAGTGGGAGGAGGGAGTAGTCCCCGGCACCCAACTCCCCCTGGTCTTATATTCCTCGAGCGCATCGAGAGCCGTCGCGCGCAGCCTCCTCTCAAGGATAACGAGTAATCCTGGATAGTGGATCCGCTGATCCGAGGGAGACTCTCTTTCTCTTTCGTGCCGTGGTTATTTTCTCTCGTCGCTGGCTCCGGTCGATTGTCCCGGCTCGGACCTAGCTAGAACCCTTTCCAGGCGCACCGTAATTACTTGGATTTTGATCCGAGGAGACGGAAGACGTACGCGGGCAGAAGTGTGGGAGGACGGGCCCGGAGGAGGTCACTTTTTTCGGGTTTATTACTAGGAAGTCCCTGGCCTTCTTTTCGTTCCTTCCTCTTTCAGCTCTTCTTGCTCTTTCTCTTTGCCCTTAGAACGTGACTCGACGAAAGACCGGGCTTTTGTTTTGACAAATCCTTCTATACGTGTGCGTCGACTCGTCGATGGACCCTTTTTTCTGGTCTCCGCAAGTTCTCTCAATCTCTCCCTCCCTCCCTCTCTCTCCCTGTGTGTACGTGTATGTGTATGTGTGTGTGCAAAATCGTGTCGATCGCCCTCGCGCTCTATTCCGCGGCCCTCCGTTCTCCTCCTTCGGCTGTGGCCGCGCCGAGCTGCCACGATCTCTGCTAGCGCGAGCGAGACGCAGCGAACGCGGCGGGGTAGCGGGCGGGTGCTTTAACTTGCTCGTCGTTTTGTCGAAACCCCCACCAAGCTGGCCCGATGTAAACACGAGTGGCTGATAGCCGCGGGGCCCTGCGAGGGGATCCAGGGGATCAGAGGGGAGGCCCCTGAAGAGGGACAGCCGGAGGGACGACGCGAGCGAACAGGCCAGTAGAGGCCGGAGAAAGAGAGAGAGAGAAAGAGAGAGAGAGAGAGAGAGAGAGAGAGAGAAACAGAGGGAGACAGACTCCGTTCGGGGTCCGAGCAACACCGAGCCGAGGCGAACCAGGCCGAGCCGAGATACAAACGAAACGAGCAAAGGGAGAAAAAAGTGAAACACGAGGGAGGCAAAGTGCAGCTGAGCCCCAGTGGCGTAGCCACTCGCAACTTCGTTCGGTGAAGCCGTACGGCGCGATCAACCGTTGAAACGTTTCTACTTTTCGCAACAAATCTGCAATTTCTTTCACATTTATCGGTACTCTACTCGAGCCTGGAATTCTTTTTAGCAACACCAACAATTTAATTATCAACTTTCCAATGCAACACACGGCCGCTAGGACCGGCAGAATTGGCAGTTGCAAGAAGCTTCTGCTTAAAACCGCGCGCTAACGAATGGCCGGTTATCCATTGTTGCGAAAAGTAGCGCGCAATTTCCCGATGAAAGGGCGCAAAAAAATGCACGTGCATCTCTGTGTAGCGACCCTAGGCTGGTACGGGTGAACCAAGGGAGGCACGCCGCTTTTTCCTGGCTGAATAATGCGAGCCAGGCCTATTGTGTGCCGCGTGCAAGTCAGTCTCTCAATAGCTGGGCTCCTAGTCTGACACACGACTCAGGGACGCATGTATGTAGGTCCCAACGGTCTGTGTCCGTTGAACTGGGTCACGTCGAAGTGCATGATCGTAATTTTTGTCCACTCCCTTTCTTCCTCTGCGACCCACCTGGTCATCGTGGTGTTTCTCTTCGGCCGGAGATCTCATCTTTCATTGTTTCGGGGTCCATCCTTTTTGTCGATCGCGACCTTTATTTCACCGCGTGGCGAGAACGTATTCTTTTCCCTTCCTTCGGTTAATCTTCTCGTCCTAAAGCGAGGAACCGGGGAAACAAGGGGGCGGAGGGGTCGACGAAGATGACGGCGGAGAGCGAGGGATGGTTGGCGTCATTATGAAAATGATACTGTACCTGTAGCCAAGGGGACAAACCGCAGACCATAGCAATTACGCGTAATGAAACGCCCGGGTCCACCATGGCGAGCGACGACTACGACGGCCGACGACAACGACGACGACGACGACGACGACGACGACGACGAAGAGCAATTGACGACGTTTACGTCTACGTAGCCGAGTTCTGGAACACGGAGGCACACCGTATCGCGTGTAAGCAGGCAGTACGAATCTGTACGCCACCTTTCCACCGGCCGAGATCGTGCCGGATAGCGCGGGGAATTGTATGCAATCACGTGGCCGTGGCCGCGGGCTGTTTTGCACGGACAAGTCCCGATATTCAATGTATACACGCCCTGCTTCGCGAAAATGACACCCAGAGAATATGGATTTGGTCGGGTGTTTATCCGTCTTTCCATTCTCCGCTTTCGCGTGTCCTCTTGATGAAATTCAAAGTTTCAGGCCTGGCTTCGCGATCATTCACGCTTTAAAACATAGTTACATGTCCCTGGAATTGTATCCATATTCCCTGAATAATTTTCTATTAACCTTGAAGTCTTGTCCCCCTTATAGCACACGTAAGCTGCATCCAATGCGAAGAAACAGTATGACCTACCAATCGTTATATTATTTTACAATATAATTTTGTATTCGAATTGACTTGCACACCTGACTATTTAACTTTCCATTGCAATAAGCGTCCATACGACACCGAGACGAGGATTAAATTGAAGAGACTCGGACGAGGTTAGCCACGAAAGGCTAACCTGGTTCTTGTGGCCAGGAAGATTGTAGACAACGCGATTTCGCATTGTCTTGGATACCTGTGCGAGATGATTCGCTTGGGAGAATTATAATCTGCAAGACGTCCATAACATCGGTGCTCCAGATTAGATGATCAGACCTGATCTTGATCCTGATCGCGGCGTTCTTCCACGGTGCTTCGCGATTTTCACGAACCAGCAGACGTTCCCATCGAGCCGTTTTCAGGGACGCCATTCGGTAAAAACGCGCGTGACATTTTCGAGGGAAAAGGTTTCTCCTCGTTAGAATCGGCCAGCGCGGCGTGCCTAGGCCCCCGTCCCGGCCTACGATCCGCCTGTGCCAGTACACATGCATCCTCCGTATCTGAAATTCCTCTACACGTGTTCTGCCCGCAGTCACACAATGTTTAGCCTTTTGTTTGACGTGAATCACCTTCTGTGCGACGCGAGCGTCCCGATGCCGATCGGTGTGCGTGAGATACGTGCGCAAGCAGCTCGTGTGTGGATGTTCAACAGGTACGAGGGCCGACGCACGGTGCTTTCTACACGGAAACGCGAGATACACACGTACCGGCGGCTCCGTGCATGATGAAGGGCTTCCACCATTGTCTCCCTGTCTGTATGAGTCACTGGCCGAACCATAAAATAGTTATAGAAACGAGTTACAAGGGGACCCTGCCTTCGAACGATACACTCCCGATCCGCGAATACCGGATCCACGGTTTCGTGGGTCGATCGGAACAATCAATTTTCAACTATAACTTTTCAATGATCAAAATTTTCTGCGATATTCAATGACGTTGCAACTTATAGTTTCAATGCATGGTTTTTTATGCCGCAAATGTGAATCAATTCTCTGATCATCCAAGAACATAGAAGTCTACAATAATTGTGCCGTTTATCAACAAAAATGTTACAGTAAGTTTTAAAAAGAAATTTAAAATGGAGTACCCACGTACTGTGGCGAGAAGACACGAAGGTCTCCGGCACAAGACTTGTGTCCCTACTCTACCTTCCCCTTCTACGACGCTATTCCCGACGCTTCACCCGCGGCCCGGTCACGTGACGCGTTTCGTCTCTGTCGTGCAAACGTCCGGTGCTGGCAGAGAGAGAGAGAGAGAGAGAGAGAAACTTTTCCCCTCAACTCGGACCTTCTTGTCATCTTACCACAATCCCTGGTTATCGACATAATAGTTAAAATATCATACTCTGCAGCATCCGACTGTCTCCAAATATTTCAAAAAATTTAACAACCAGATCGAACGTATCTACGCTTCTTAAGGTTCGTGTCTGTCCGTGATTCTACAAAGAATGAACGCTTTCGAGAATTGATAGGAGCCTAATTTATGACATCCTGAACCGTTGCTTTCCCTTTCCGAGCGTCGAGATGACGAAAGCCAAGTAATCGTTTGAAACACTTGGTTCTCGTATAAATTTATCTACAAGTTTACGTCGACAGTATTGGAAGAGTTGAATCGCGAATGAAAATCGCGAATGAAAATCGCGAATCAAACCGTATCTAGGTAGGGGTGCAGCAACAGTTTGAAAAGTGGAGAGTCCATTAGTCACGAGTGCCGGACCTCAGGTTCACGACTAACCGCCGCGCCGCGCCGTCCTATTACGCTCTCGTTCCAAAGCCGGATTTTTTTTTCTCGGTCGGTCGCCGTGTGTAACTTGTTTCGATATTTGCCGAGATACTATATAATGTTGATTGATCGATCACCCGACCATTGTTCGTTTCGTTAGCATCCATTGTCGGGATAGTCGGTCGACGCAGGCTTTCGCGGTTCACCGGTTCGTGGTCATGTTCTCGACATTGTTCACCGTTTTTCGAAGGCTGTTTCGTGAACGTATTGCTATCAAAGGTTTTTCGTAAACAACAATTCTGTTCTAATTATGATATACAGTGAATCGCGGTAATATTCGAACACTTTCGAAAGGACAATAACTTTTCAACATTGGACAACACGACTTGGATTTTTCTGAGAAGTTAGAGTAATTGATTTACTGCAAGACGCGAAGAATAAATTTTGGAAAAAATTACAATTTGTCGGAATTATAGAGCAAATACTAAAAAATATTTTTTCATGTGTTTATATATATTCATATATAGACCAGTTGAAATTTTTTTAAAATATCTCTTTCACACGTCATATAGTAAACTAATTGTACCAACTTCTCAAAAAAATCGAAGAGAGAGTCGTATGGTCCAATATTGAAAAAGTTATGTCACTGTAGGTGACAGCATCTTCGTAACTGAAACGATCGAATGATTACATTTTTGCAACGAGAAATTAAGAAACTTTACTACTTTTGTAATTAGTTTTTCGCGATTAATGCAAAAACAGTAATGTTATTAAAATAAAAATACGATGAATTTTTATGAATCCGCTCGTTTCTTTGTATTTTCTAATAGTAAAAATTGACATCGAAAGTACAGTTTCATAGTCAAAACCTGAAATCATTATTTCTAGGTGAAACGAATGAATGATCACGGTTCTTGACACGTTATAATTCAGATCCAATTTGCATATTCGCATATGATTCCTGTTCAAATAATATCTACTGCAATTTATACATTTCCTCATCGCGTTACGAGATGATTTATGATTTCCATTTTATGCTTTTTACCAAAATGTTTTTGCCAGTTGAGAAAGTAAAAAAATAAAAGTCTGTTGTAGATAGATCGGGAGGATACTTAACCCTCTTCAGATCAAAAACATGTAGGCTAATGTGATAATGCTTAATCCAGAAAAAATAATATTTTTCATCCGAAATACCCCACCTGGCTCGTGGGTCAATGTCGAGTATATTCGACACCCGTAAACAAGTCACCACATTTAAAATAGTTTTATACAAAAATGTTCATAAAACATTTATTTAGATTTGAATCAATACTCACAATTTTTTTTAAACTATCCAATCTCCGTATGTATTTTATTTTTCGCTCCATAATTCGGTATTTTTACGAACTTGGCGACCGCTTCGCTTCAATTCGTAAATGACTGACTGAAACAATTATGAAGTGCAGAGGTCTCTTTCTGAACAATAAAAGTGAGAATCATAAACAAAATTCAAATTTACGAAACTATTGGCCTTCGAGAAATGGACAAAACCATGGAGAGGGTTAATAAATGTTTTATCGGAAAGTTGCAAAAGTACTTTAGATTATACCGAGGCAACGAAGCATTACGGTCACGTAAACGTAATTGAAAGAGGACTATGTTACCACAGCGATACGATGAAGTTCGGCATCATTAAATCGGCGGTCTATTTCCCAGCAATCTAATATTATACACAGAATTGGATTTTACGATCCCGCGGCAATCGCTGATACCTCGCCACGGTTCTATCGCCGCGATACCTTCAATCGCCGTTGTTCTAAACGTCTGTACGCTGCCTGATAGATAACGATCCACGATAGAGCACCAAGCCACTGCTGATACCGATCAACAGGGCCGAGATAGAGTACTTACCAGCTACCGTGTGGAGTCGGACGTCAGTCAGCATTGTCGGTGGTTGCGTCGACCAAGATTGAAAGCGAAGCCGGAATAACTGGAGGCGAACGGTTAATCGGGAGTAACGCGTAGGAAACCAGCTAACGATCCGATCCGGATGAACCGATCGAGCAGATTTATGTTGTCCGGCAGTTTCGAAAACCCGGCGACGCACCGCGGATACTGTCCAAATTTTTTCCTCGTTTTGCATATAGCACAGACCGAAGTCGAAAGTAACAATTTGTACCAAAGCCGCTCGATGAGGGGAGGGAGCACGATTTGAGGGGAAAAAGTTACCCTCTCTCTGCCAATACCGCATGCACGACAGAGACGAAACGCGTCACGCGACCAGACGGATGCGTGAGGAATAGCGTCGTAGAAGGGGAAGGTAGAGTGTGGGGAGGGGGGGAACATGACTCTTAATCTGGCCACTCTGCTTTCAACTACGAGTACGCAAAAACTATTCTATTTACAATAAAAAGGTTACGTAGTTATCTAACATTATTTTACCACCATATTCGATTTACAACAACTAACGTCCGAGTTATTTTAACCCTTTTGCATCATAAGCGCGTAGCACAAAACGCTAGCGCGCATAATCACAGCACGCATGCACGCAATTAGTGGAAAGTGATGATTGCAAACGTCACCAAATGACGATATGGGCCAATTTTCCACTTTTTCGAACGATGCAAATGGTTTAATTCAAATATTGGTCGGTATATAAGTTAATTGCAAATTTATATTATTATATAAATAATATATATATATATGTTGGAATACACTAATTTTGCATAACATATCCAATAATAGTAGTAGATTTTGAATTATTTGCAATACTACTTCCACCACATTTTCTCCCACTTCAGCCTCCGGCGAGCATACCCCACCTGTCAATAGTTAATTGACAATCAAATTTCCCTATCCGTAATGATCTGTTGACACGTTGCCAGGATACTATTTCTGGGCGTGCCGTGAAAGACGCGCAATTAAATTGAGAAACTAATCGTTCTACTCAACTACAGAAACTGCTTCCGCGAGTTCGATTTCACTCTCGGTTGTTGGAAACCAATTAGCCTATAATCCAATGAAACCTCTGACCCACGTTGTATTCTACGACCACACTGCTTGATACATTTGACTTTTGCAATAATTTCGTTTATGATAATTACACGCTGCACCACGTGAAACGAGAAGTGTAGACTTAAGAAACTTGTTTGGACAATTAACTCGGTACTTATCGGAATGTAAACTTAATCGGTAAGTATATAGGAAATGTGTACTTGTTGCTCGTGTTCGTTATTTTCTTCTGGTGGACCGTAATTTCTAGCCTTCGGATATTACACATTCACGTAGACATCTACCTAGAAAGTTCATGACATTTCCTACTTTTACGAATTTAAGTAGTCTTTTATTTAATTATCTCCAAACATTAACAAACACGCGAATGACCATTTTTCTAACTAGCTTCCTGAAAGTAGTGCAATTCGATATTTTTCATTTATATTAATCGTTGATTTCAACCAGTAATTCTCATCCCGAAAATTGTCTCCTCGATTCGCCGCGAGCTCCCTTGTAATTTACCAGCGGTGGCGGCAGTCCGATGACTTCACTGTTCAACGAGTTCCGAGCGGTCGGTCGGTCTATCGAATCACAGGAAGCGATCCTTCATTCCGAGGAGGGCCTTCCTAGGTGTTCCGAGTGTCCGCAGGACGGCTTTCCAGCCGGCATAGAAAACGAAATCGTTGGCCATTTCTCGTCGGCTGGCCGGCCGAGCTACGGTTAACGGTGACCCAGATCTCAAGTGGCTGATAATTACGACGAGTTGTCAGCGTGTAGCCGAAGCAAATCTAAGCGCTATAAGCATCCCTGGGCTGAGTGACTGTACGGATGTTGGTTTCGGCGGTGGGGCGGAGAAGGCGGGGCGGCGGGGGGGGGGGGGGAAGGGCAGGAATACATTCAGTGAAATACATTCTAGAAACGGGAACGCGGGCGTCATCCAGTGTGTCCATGCATCAGCGTATAGGATTAGCCCGGTCGCCCTAAGCAAGCACTCGGGCCGGGCTTTCCGAGGCGAACAAAACGGCGCCGTGTCTTAAAACAGTGATGTCCAGCGTGCGGGCGCCTCGCGCGCTTGCTTCCCCTTCCAACCTTTCTTTCTTGCCAGGTTAGCAATCATATTGGTTACCGTCACGGTCGTGTCCCTGTGCTATGGTGTCCGTGACCAATGGCGAACGCGGCGTTTATCTCCCGAGATTTTGGACAGCATTGCTTTAAAACACAGCGGGTTGGCGGAAAAAGAATCGAAACGTGCACGGTGTTAATTCCCGTTTCAAATTTCAGCGTCTCCGACGACGCGAATGTGCCGACACGAGGCGGAAACGACATAAGGACCAACCCGCCACTTCGCTAAGCGACTGGAGGAGAGCTTTGTGCGATTGGATCGCGTTTGACGTTGTCAGGCTGGTTAGCTTTAACAGCTTTTCCCTAGCTCCGGTCCTTTGCAGTCACGCGTAACCGCCATCGGTAAAGCGCCCCAGTTGGCTGTGTTTCTTCTTTTTTCCATTCTTTCTCTTTCCTCCGTGAGTGCGAGAACCATTCACAAAGCACTCCTTCGGTCCTGCGTCCTTTGCCGCGCTCCGGCCCACCGTCCAATTAGCGATATAATTAATAAATATTTCCTCTTTCAGCCGAGGGATTCCGGATCTCGAGGAAATCTCGCGCTCGCAAACAGACCGTCCCTTTTTCCTTTTTAATTCCTCTCGTTGCTTGCGTCTTCTATCCTCTTTCAGCTTTCTCATCCTCCTGGTAGACATTGTAGAGTTATCACGGAGAAAGTGAGTAAGACAAACGGAAGAGGAGAGAGGGAGGTTCAGCGTTCTGGTGTGATTCACGTTATTTGCAGAGGACACACCGAGCCTCTCCTCTCTCCTCTCCCATCCCCTAGCCGCCATCGTTTCCTTTCCTGGTCCCTTGTTACGCGATCGGCTCCTCTTTGTCGCTCCTGCGGGGACTGGTGACATAATTACGCACCGCCCGGAGGCTACTCCACCTGAGTCACTCGTCTTCACTTTCTTTTGTTCTCGTTGGCGTGCACCGATGGTACTCAACGAGCTGGCCAGCACGGCGATCGCGCCGGTTTTAAATATCACCGGTATCGCGGTCCCTACCTTCTGCCGCGTCTTAGATGACGCGTGTTACGTAACGTAAAACTCAGTCCTGAGGCCGGTTAATCCGTCCCGGAGATGATCACAGCAAATTGGATCGATAGCTCTTGTGTAACTTCATCTTTCGGCTTTTTGCACATTACTGATACGTACATTCGCAGGCACTGTGTCTCCGATGAAAACCTACAAGCCAACGAACCTCTGTGTGTGTGTGTGTGTGTGTGTGTGTGTGTGTGGATCTGGTATCCCTCGATTTCAATAGAATGTGTCTGTAAGCACAAACCTGATTGCAATCGAAGATTGCATACAATTTCTATCCCAATAATGGTACGATTTTGCGCGAGTATTCTTCTGGACAAAGAGTTTAGCGAGGTAATTAATTCTGTACAGTTAGACTCTTAACATCTCAACGAAATTAATCGTAGACAAATAACACATAGACCGTAGGGTAGTGCGAAACCTCGTGTACTTATACGATGCGTGAAAATTAATGAAACGCCAGATTTAATGATATTCAGGCAATTCAATTTGTAGCATATTGAAATCACTCGAAACAAAAATTAATTAGCTCGACGTCATTCGATCCTAAGACTAAAAAGGAATTTTAAATAATTGATCACGACGAGTACCCTGATACAAATTCTCTAGACACGGTCCCATCCCATCCATCCAGACAAAAAAAATTGTAACCCCACACGGTAGCTTTGAGTATCTATTGGATCGTGTCACTGTCCCCGCCCTTGGTCAAGTTTCGATCGTCACGGCATAATGATCTCGGCGATCGCAAGAGTGTAGATGAACCCGAGAAGGAGAGGAGAAGAGAGAGAGAGAGAGAGAGAGAGATATGGTTGCGCCAAAACCCGTGACAAAGGCTGATTTTTTCCAGCGAGTTCGTCCCCGCGAATGCTTCTTATTTTCATAGAACGGCAATGGTGTAGCGTAACACCGACATCTCCATATGAATGGCTCCCCTACTAGGCTCGCAGGTGTACCACCCCATTCACTACAAAAGAACAAACCTTTAGGACAAGTGTGTTACGGTGGCCGCCCCGTAGAAACGGTTACACCATGATTTTGTTCTCCTCCGGTCCCGTCGCGCCAACCCCGTCCCGTCTCGTTCCGCCACTCTTCCCCCATTTTTAGTTATGTGCGGAGGAACGAAGACGGAGAGCAGCAAGCCTTTGCATTATCGAGGGGACAGAGATCGAGGGGAACTGTGTGCAGACTATGGGAATCTCACAGGTGCATGGTTTTCTAAGAGAGAAGAGGACTTCGCCCCGGGCAACGTTCGTTCCTATTCGTTCTACGCTATGTTCCTCCCGAGCGTTTGTTGCTCGGTGCCGGTGTACGTACAGGGGCGATTCTGGAGGGCGGAGGAATCCTCCCCCTTGCCCGTAATAGCGATATTAAAACACAATATCCTGTGGGACCAGGGAAAAAAGTTGGGAGCCGGTTAGGGGTGGTAGTAGTTGCTCCGTGCTCGAAGGTGATGACACTGCTCGAATGCACGTGCATGGGAATCCGATATCTAGAGACGCACGCACGGAACACGCCTGAAGAGAGACGGGACGACAGCCGGGTCAAGAGTACCACGCTAAAGTCCCACGGGTTAAGGATCGAAGCCTCGTAAGGGGCATCCCGAAAATTCAATCGGTCCCGGTAATCCCTTAGCGTCATCCATCGATACGTCTGCGTGTCGAGAGGCTACCTACACCGTTGTCCTTTCGTGGAAGGGGAACGGGACCATTATGGCTTGCCGTAAAAGGCCGATCGTTTGTCGATATCGAGATAACCTCGTCTTTTCTCGTTTCGGATGGCTCCTGCGCCAGCGAAGATTAGGCGTCGTAGCGAGGAGCTCCAAACTGGAAAATGAATTGTAAATAAACTTGGAATAAGACAAGGAGGAAATTAATGGTAAGCTTGCTTGGCCGCAGGCTGTATTTATTAACGATTAGTAAATGAACGACAGATAGATCCGGAGAAACGTTGTGCCACGGAGGTCGTTGAACCCTCTCAACGGAAGGTAGACTGGGGCACTTTGGGTCAAAAGTGTCGCCATAAAATTCGTGTTCGTGGAACGTTCCTCGGTTCTGGGATTCGTTATCAGCAAAGATATTTCTGTACCTGTGGGTCAACCAGGTCGGGAACCTCGATCATCCGTTCGGGAACGGGGACTCTAACAAGGGATATCACTTAAGTATAACACGCCAGTTTTAACGAAAATTTAAGGTGCAGTTTATTAAAGAATACGTATTTTCTGTATCTACGATCATCCATGTATATGTCTGTCTAATCCAAGACGTGTCTAATCTAAGACAACCCACAATGAAATCGATATTTTGAACATTTTCCGCCGAAAATTTCATATTTGCCCGCACGGAAAAGTTCTTCAAAATGTTGAGATTTATAACATTTTTAAATGGTACCTCTTTTATGGTACATATTCGATATCATTGCCACTTTATCAATCGCGATTACCTTGACGTATTTTATAAAAGTCATCATTCTGAACAACTTTTTGCTATATACGTCTTAATGTGTGAAAAATTAACGTAGAACTTTTGTTAAATTTCCATTGTAAATCTTCATTCCTGTATATGGCCCAACATAAACGAAAAAGAAAAATAAACAAAAACATATAATGTATGTACGTGTATATTGCATAATGTCCACAGGTGAGCATAGAAAAACAACTTTTGGTAATTATGCAGAATAGGGAGATACGGCAAAATTTGATCCAGACCTCGATCTAATCGAGACCTAACCTAGGCCATCGTGTTACCGTGAATTACTGTCTCTAACTTACGATTATTGATAGGTAGACTATGATAATCATATATCTTACAGTAGATGTCTCATACACGTACTAATTTGCATAGCAATGAATGCGTATACTACTAATCACATGTTCCTGCTAATCCTCGGAAACTAGGACTGTGCAGCGGTAACACATGTAGAGACAAATTGTTTAGAACGATAGGCCCAGACCTTGATAAGACCCTTTTCGTTACCGACGGAACTATGCTCCATTTTTTCGAAAGAAGATGACAGCTGTCCATCTCGCTATTATTTCTTGAAAATTGCAATATAGGAGTAGACGATTATTGAGACTGCGGGTATCCTCTTTCGAAAAGCAAGCAGACATTGGCAGTACAAAGAACTTTGCACCATCCTATGTCGATGATCATGAAAAGATTGCAGGGTGGAAGAGTTAAATCAAGTTGAACGCGGTACAAATTGAAATACTATTGTTGACAGACGAGTGTCAGTGCGATCTCGAGGTAGCTCGGTGCTCGCCAAATGCACAGATCCGAGAAGACGATAAAGGGGAATCGTCATGGAGGCCGTTGAACCTTTTCCCCTTAAACTGCTCAGGTATACACCGTCGGTGTATCCCCAATCGATCCCCGTATATCTTCCAAGATATGATCCCGATCGGACAGCGATCTCAGGGTCCTCTGACCTTGACCACTTAGTTCTGGTAGCGAATCTCTCGTACGTGTATATACGGGGCGTCGCTCGTAAAAGAGCGAAACGGGGTTTAACCTTGAAGTGTCCTGGCAGTCTCTTCGAGTCCCGATTGAGTTTGCACGCCTCTTTTCAGGGCTTCCACTGGGCCGGATCGAATTAAAAAAAAGGGAGAAAAGAAGGCGGGCGAGAAGGAGCGAGGGGCGCAAGAGTGATCTCTGTGGGTCAAACGATACCCGGACCCAGTCCCTGCGAAGCTCGATAGCCACGTTTTCCGTTGTAAATTTCCCCAAAGCGCGAGTAGGACGTAAATCGATCAGACACTGCCTTTGGCTCGCTGTGGATGAGGTTTTGTTCGTTTTCGGGCCCTGCTCCTGTACAAGAGGGAATCGAGGGGCCTGATGAGTCACGGACGGTGCCCCGCGGCGAGAGCCTCAGTGACTCTCAACGCCCTCTTCTTTTACCGTGCAAATTTTTCACCTTTCTCACCATTATCGCTTTACACATTGACAAATCACATAGGCCATCCTTTTGGACAGCGAAATCATATTCCGATCCTAGAAGATTTATTTATAATATTTGTCGAAGGGTTCGGATTTATTGCATTTCGATTAAGAAATATTTTAGTTTCAAAAATAAAACTAGCCACTCGGGTTACATGTCGATTGGTATATATTTTCCGGTGATATTTCTTCCACAATTCCGTATGCAATATTTGAAATGAAAAAACTCGTTGATCGTCTTGAAATAGTTTTTTAGTACATACATCGAGCCCTGTCTGTGCTGCAGCACTAGTTCTGCGGCGAAGAAGAAATTACTGAAAAGACACAGTTGAGAACCAGCCAGCTATAGCCAGGGGTTTGGGTACGTTAGGAACACGTGCAGTCTCGAACGGTCCAGGTCCCCCCGTAAACGTGTTCGTGTTCGGATGGTACCGTTCGGCTGTGTGAGTTGAGATATAGGAGGCTCCTCTCCCTCACCCGGTGCCGGGCCTTCCTCCTTCCTTCTTCCTCCCACCTCCCTCATCCCCGGTGCCCTAAGTTATATTCGAAAGGGGAGATTTGTATTTGTGCATTCGACGTATTGTTTGTGTAGGTTGCCTCCCCTGGCAGGTTAGCCACCTGTTGACTAACCTGAACCTTAGGTTTCTGCCCACACAAATCCCGACGACGGCGACGACGACGATGTGTTTTTAAACTACCCCCTCCTGACCAGCTCTTAATCTTTATTTTGCCCTCAGGGGTTGGAGACCTCTAGTCCCCGAGCAACCAGGGGACCTTCCCGCATTTGAAATCGATGCCCCGCCGAGCTCTCGATTCCTTCCTTCATCGAAAACCAAAAGGAGCAGATCCGAAATGGAATAGAACATTCGACCCTCTTGATTTCTGGAAACCGTTCCGTCGAGCTCTTTGTTCTCAGCTCGAAACACCTCTCTGCTGCAAGATCTCAAATTATCGTCACTTCCTTTGTTCAAACGCTGACATTATAGTAGTATAACTCAAGTTTCATATTTACTCGTGCGACCGTCCAAACTTTACTCACTCACTCATCTTTGCACCCTTATTATAGTAGCTCATAAGAAAAAAATTAATCCTCTGCACTCGGAATTATCTTAATTCGAAAATTAAACATTTCTTCCGACCTAGAATAATTCCATTCTATATGATTTTTTTTCATTTTATGGATATGAAATTGATATAATATCTCATGCAATACTTAAATGTTTAGTAGTTGATTAGCTACTTTAATTCGAAAATTAAACATTTCTTCCGACCTAGAATAATTCCATTCTTTATGATTTTTTTTCATTTTATGGATATGAAGTTGATATAATATCTCATACAAAACTTAAACGTTTAGTAGTTGATTAAACACCAACATATTTTGAACAACGGTACAGCAATTTTTAGTGGCGACTCTGACTCACCACTCGACTGCTAAGGGTTAAATTTGCTATATTCGGCTGGATTTCAAAGCACACTTTTCTCAACATTGTATTCACACGATCGAAATGAAACTTGTCTCAAGAATGAATAGCAGCTATCTATCTACGATCCTATACGGATGACGGTTTTCACAGCAACGTCAGCAGAGAGTAAGGCCGATCGAGGAATCGTCTCGTCATTCGCCAGACTCAACGATGCGTCTCTGCTATCAGTGGGTTTTCCATCGCAACGCGGAAGATTAGCGATGATTTCGAGGTCGTTGAATACATTGGGAACAGCTCGACGTGTAACATTTCTCATTGACCGCTGCCCGCGCTGGTGATCCGTCGCGATTTTTCGAGATTCTATTACTATAAAGGACTCGGTCCAGGGATAAACAGGATCAGGAAATAGAAAATGCAAATCAAACGGAGAATCAGCCGCGGCGAAATGAAAAGGATCGCACAATATTATCAGATTCCAACCCGATAGTGGACGGATATGATCCTATCGTAAGATAATCGTACGCAACATCGAGCAATTAAGATTTATACGCGAAGGTGTCACCGGTAACCAGTGACTTTCCTATAAATCTCGCTGATCAACTTTACCCGCTACTTCCAGCTTTCCTCCTCGGGCTATTTTGTCCGTTATCGTTCACCGATTCTACCGTACGTACCAACTACCATTGCTGTTGGGAGCTTGGAAATCGTCACGTTCATGATAGGGAATCGGAAGTTAGTAAGTAACACAAGTTCTTCTTGCATCGCTGTACTTCGACAGGCGTTGAACATTGATATTTTGAACGTAAATCCCTCGATCGGAAAGCTAATCAATCTCTACTTTACTAATCGCGAGCATTGCTTCGCTTACAGATTCCTCTATAATGTTTATTATAATATCATTTAACGGAAGTTTAACCCTTAGCACTCGAGTGGTGATTCTGATTCACCAATAAAAATTGCTGTACCATCATTCAAAATATTGTATACATTATTAAATATATTGGTATTGACCGAATTACTAAACATGTAAGTATTGTATGAAATCAGAAGAAAATCATATATGTAGAATAAAATTATTCTAGGTCGGAAGAAACGTTTGATTTTTTAGTCAAACTAGCTCCGACTGCAAAGGCTTAATCTAAAAAAGGAATTTTCACTATAATTCATTAATAACTGATTCCTCTACTCTATCTATTGATAACTATCGTAATATATATATATATATTTTTTAACTTAAATCGTATTTAACTTAAAAAGTAGTTACAAGTGTCCGGGGTTCAGACGGAAAAGTCCGTGGTTTTTATGCCGTTCCGTCAGAGTTCGCGATTTTATGGATGGCAACCGTACCTGGGAATTTAAAATGGGACACTCTGTATTCGAACACCTCGGCAGTGTATACATACGAAATTTCAACTGGAACATCTTTCGCTCGCTAAAAGATGGGCCACGTTCGGGAGTAACATGTGTTGTTTGAAGGAATCTATAGGTAAATGCAAATAGATGTTGACCAGGGTCGAAGGAGGAATCGAACGGAGAGGAAAGGAGTGGCGACTGATTGCAGCGTATATAAGGGGACCGGGCTTCTTCGATACGACCTTAGTCCGCGTCTACCGCTCGATACAATCTCGGCAACGAAGATATTCACGTCGGAATGAGATTTCCATCCGGTATTGCCGCTGGCCCGGTTCCAGCTGAACCTTCGGCGAACCGGCTTGCACGACCACCACGCTTCTAACAATCCTGCAAATCGATTCAAACGTATTCAAAGCTATTCCCCGATATATACGCGGATACTGTCATCGTACCATAATAGTTCCTCGCGTGCCGGACTACAATAGACCTCGTTGTCACTGTTTCGTATTAAGTCGAGGATTCGACGCTGCGATCGATGAACGGAGGAGGGAGATCGAGAATGGGGTGGATGAGAACGAGGAGGAAGAGGAGGAAGATAGAGAGAGAGAGAGAAACGGAGACCTTACGAGGTTATGAGCGGAGAGCCGTTCTAGGAAATGAATAATTAACGCCTGTTGTGGAACGGAATAGATACGGACCCGAGATAATATTTCAGCCCGAGGGTGCTAGGTGCAAACGGAGAAATTGGAAATCAGCGATTAGGTTTACGGGAGGCTCATCTCATCGACTGAGGAAAATTCTGGGGAAAATGTGACGACACAAAAATTTATTAATTTTTATTATTATCATATTGCCTCTACCGGATCGACAATTATCCAGCGACGTGAAAAATACAATGTTTATTAAAATCATTTGAAAATAAGAAATTGACATATCAATAGAAAAAGCACAAACAATGCCATTCAACCATTATTCGATCTCTAGAAATTCTAATCAAATTTAATGTGTATTAATCCTACAATTTTAACAGATTACCTAGCGACAATCATTTAACAAGTTTTAAAAGTCTATGGTCCACAGGTAAAGACTTTTCGATTATAAATCAACAATTCATCCTTGGTAACGTCATCTAATAATTTATATAATTAATTACATAATTCTGCGCGGCACAATGATTAAAAATCGAATTTATAGACTTCCGGTGGGTAGAGTGTAAAGGAGTGCATAATATTATTAAAATAGCGTTATTGCGTTGACCTTGTCACGATTATTTTTTTCAATTTACTTCTATTCCTTTCTGTAATAAAACAACAGGTTAAAGACACCATAAAAGATCGCTCCAGACACGATCAATCTGTCTGAACCCCTTAATTTACCATAAAACGACGACATGAAATATGGAGTTGCGATTTGAAGGTTCGATAAATTACCCTAGACTATCTAGGGAAATAGGTTTAATCGAGGCGGACCGTGGCGAGAACGGGGAGGGCAACTTTCGATCGAGGAAACGGTAAACGCGCTCGAGCACGGTCATTGGGCCGTGTCACACTCGCTGTTCCACGCTCGCCTAATTTCCTTTTCGTTATTCATAGGCCGGCGTGTATCTCGCCTGTATCAGTTGCCTGCTTTATGGCTAATTAGCGGGGTCGATCTACTTCGACCGATCGGTCCGGACCACGGCAATAATTAAGTCGGCTCGGATCGCCGCGGCGTCGATTACCTCTGTCGATAATTGCGGCTTAATATCGCCGCTTAATACCTGGCCAACGAGCCGAACGTGTCGGAAGTAAAAGCCACGGGGAACATTGTCACCGAGCATTAATGTATTTCGCGGCCGCTAATTGCATTATTCACCGTGTCTCCCCGCCTTCGCCCTCGCTCGGCTCTCGGCTCCGGTCGATTGTATCGAGCCGCGTAATCGGTTGCCTGTGGATTATATCGTTCCTTTGACTTTTCGCTCCTACGCTACGCGTGCGTAACGAAGCCGTTTCCAGAGGATTGCGCTTCGAAAAATGCTGGATAGAGGGTATCAAAGGGGATCGGGCTCGATGGACTGTATCAAATTCGGAAGCTCCAAAGAGGATTAAGCTCAATATCGAATCCTGTAAATTACTTGTGTTTTTACACCTATTACAGAGAAACTGACCATCACCGTGCATCGCTACCGTTACATTCTCCGAATCGATATGCTCTCATTTTTCACAGCGCTCGAATTGCCTTCAGGTTTTCCGAAGCAATTATGGAAAATAATCACACCTGAATCTTATCGAAAAATAAAAATCTTTTTCTTATCTTCGTTTCTATTCAATATTCATATCGGTTTGAATATTATTCTGAAATTGCAAACTGAATACAGGTCACATTTTTTGTGAACAGATTTAACTTTTTACACCTTTTATACTGAATTCGACTCGCTGGAAGGTCTTAGAAGAGGCGGAAATTTTTAAAAAATGCTTGCACGAAAGTTATGTGGTATAAATATTTTTTTCATATATTAAATATACACGGTATTAATTAAATATAAAAGTTTTAACGAAGTTTTAAAAATAAGAAACTGTCTACCCATGTGTGAAAATTATAAAGAAACTGTGACAAACATTCGAACACTTTTCATTATTTTTAACGATAAAGATGACGATAGACATTGCCAAAAAGAATGTTGAAAAGAATGTGATAAACATATTCGTATTAATGTATGTGTTCGTAGTAATGTGTGTGTTCATAATAATAAAAATAAAGATATTCGTTTTTATGTTAATATTTTTTATGTATCTCTGTATCGTTATCGGAAGTATTTTCCACGTTCGAAGTACGAATAATTACTGTGAGAGACGCTTGATTCGTTTGATCGAATAATTTTTGCCAGGGGTGGTATAAGAGCTTTCCATTCTGACAAATGTGACCGTCGGCCATAAATACCTAACACGGTATTACCACGTTGCACTTCAAAGGAAAATTAATTCCAAAACAGTGTAATTACTGTAATCCTACATATTCACTTTGACCGCGATTAATAATCCTAATCCGGGCGAATCCTCGGACACGAGGCGAGACCATAGGTCACACGGGTGACGTTTGATGGACGCCGCAGGAACCGTGGCATGTAGGTGCGCGTCCGTCAATTTCTCCGGAGGCGTGTGCACAGGCTCGCTGAAAGGGTTAATCTTGGCCATAACACTATTATCAACGAGTCAGGAACGCGACAGATCGCAGTCCTGCAATCGCGGGACAGGCGATCACGTCCGACTGGGTCAGGACGGAGGATTCATGGTAGGCTGGTGGCAGGCAACGAGTTGTCAGGATAGAAACCGATCGGTAACGATGTGTCGCGGTCTGTTAATTCGCGACAATTATAGTTGAGTCATTGTTTTAGGAAAAATCGAGCCGATCCAGCAAACCCACGATCTCGCCGACAATATTCTTGCATGATTGGGTAATTACATCCCTCCTGCTTCCTCCTCCTTTTTTGTTGCTGGTAAATATTGCTCATTGTCCGCTGCGGTTCAGCAGCAATTTCCATTTTGTTGCAGTAGCCTCCGATATCGTAACCTTTCATTGTCGACCGGTCAAGCCGAGCCGCGATCCGGTTTTGAAACAGCACTATGTGCCTCGATTTTGACAGAGACACCTGGCAGATAAAAGTTTTTGCTCGCGGAACGGGTAACGCTCCGGGGATATCGTCGCGCGCAAAATTGCAAGCTGCATTGCCACACGGTATTGCGATGTTGCGACAGACAAAGAAACTCGTCGATCGAGATTTAGCTCGGTGACCGTGCTCTTATCTTAGGTATCTTGTAATCCCGTTGCAAGATTACGCTGTTGAGATGACTGTTCAAGGAGCTCCGAGGCTCGGAGCGTTGAGTTTATTGGACGCCTGAGCGTAAGTCTGTTATGTCTAAATTATGAAACATTTACTGTTTCGTTGTCTGATGCGGTGATTAATAGCGTTGACAGCTGGCCGGAGCTGAAAGTTATCATCGATGCGATAACGCTCGTGTAGACACAGCGATTCAATGGAGTTTCAATGAGCGAACCGAGCTACTCGCTAATTGTCTCTCATTACATAATTACCGTAACGTCGATGACACTTCTTTTTACGGGTAAATGGAGATGCGAATTACGAACCCAAGATTTCAAGTTTTAAGAAAGATATAAAAAAGGAGGAAATAATTATAAAAATTAAGTTATTTTATATGAAGAGCCCAATTACGAATTTTTTAGTGATAGAAAATAATTCACTTGCGAAATCACTCTGAGTCAGTATACTTTTGTATACGTGTTTCAAAATACACTATGATTCAAGAATGTTTGATTAGTTACTATAATGACTAGACTGCGGATTTATATGCAAAATAAAAATTCTCTGCATTCGTTACAACATACAAGAGCTACATTATTATTATGTTCAAAACGATGAAACAGTATTTTTAGGTTGTTGGAATATTTTCACAATTTTACTTTTGAACGTTTTGGACATAAATGCATAACGGATAAAGCCTCGTAATGACTATTAAAAAAAAACGAAACTTTCATTTTTAATACAGCTCTATCATTCCCGGTACAGTATTATTGCGACGTCCATTTAACAAACTTGAAATTGTTTCAAGCTTTCCCACAACCCGATATTTTTAAGCCTGTAGACCGTGCAGACTTTAATTCGAAGCAATTAGCATTTAATTTACCGTTCCAGGGTCGAGTTTAATGAACCCAAACGAAAATCACGAGACTGCTCGTGACAAGTTTCGTTCGAACGATAAGATAGTATGCCCAAGATATCGCTGGCCGCTTGCATCTTATCGATAATCTTTGCGAGAAGGCTCAATAATCATTGCACTATGTCACGATTGCCTCGATTTATACAGGGTGAGCGGAAACTGGTGGTGCAACCGTAAAGAACGTGATACCACATTGAAAACTAAGTCGAAAATGTTGAATAAAATTTGTTCATGCGAGACTTTGTATTCGGGAAATTCGTGAAGCCTTGATTTAAGAAAAAGGAGATAGGATCTACGAAAAATGAATTTCAAGAATTGAAAAATCTCAAGTTGCCTCTCTAATCCAATTACAAAACTTCATTATTTTTCATTATTTTTTATGGGACTTTTATTAACTCATATGTAGCATTTTTCTGATTAAAATGGCACTGTATTTAGTGGTTTAATTGACGGTATGCAATAAGTTTTCGGATATGGCGGATTCTGTATCACGTATGGAACAAGACATTGCATACCTCTCATACTACCTCTTGGCGTACAGTACCTCTACAATACATTTACAGCTGAATTAATTCATGGTTCATTTGCGACTATAATAATTCACTTTATCTGTCACCTGTTACCTTATACAGTTGCGTATACCAGAACAAACTGGTTAGCTCATTTATTGTAGCACCTGTTTGTCTAGTTCGTATTGAGAAACATACATTGAGATTGATCAACAAATATTTAATATCATTCCAAACAAGCACAGACTTCAAAGTATTGTAAACTGAATTTCATTATTTTTCTATTTATTTTAGTGCTTTAGTTTTTTACAAAGTATCGCATCGCGGTAGGTATCCCTATCAGTAATTGTTGTCGGTAATGGTGAGATATGAAAGTAGATTTGCAAAGCTATTAGGTATAGTGACATCGTTCGTTGTAAAATTATTATTTTATCGAAAAATTGATTAAGCATCTATTTGCAGTAATTTAATTTCGTTGTCGCAATTGTATATTATATGATAAATGGCTCATTACGGCAGCATCGTTTGATGACCTTCGTCAGATAATGAAATTCACTGAATGGTTTATAAAATATAATGAGAGTTGTCGTTCGATGTCCTTCACCAGCCAATGAAATTCACGTTGTTGCATTGTTCGACGAGGGATTCCACTGTGGAGAAGCCTTTAACCGGCAAAGTTAGACGCTGGAGAGATGTTCGCCGGTCGTCGATGATCTAAACTTGGCCTTGCAATCTCCCTCCCCCTCTAGAACGAGATAGAGAGATAGAAAGAGAGAGGAGGAGAGAGAAAGAGAACTCTAAGATTACAGGTTGTCCGAGTGTCGAGCAGGAGCAGCAGCCGGTATCCTTTTTCTAGGAGGCGCTGCGAGAAGATCTTCGTCTGGGAGTACAAACACCGCTGGCCATGACACCGTAACCTTACCCAACGGTTGATTATCCGTGCCGATCGTTAGGATCATTAGCCATCTCGTGTCATTAGCTTTATTGTGCTCGCGTCGGTGATGCCTTCGCTCTTGCAAGTCGTCGTTTGCATAATGACACGTAATTATTTATCTAGAGTATGCAAGCAGCGCGCGCGCGCACAGTGCAACGATGCGACGTCGCATCCCGAACGATAATTCCATCGAAAAATCGGTTGCCAAGTGGTTGCACTTCCGGATCGATTATTGTTAGAGCCGTGAATTTTTCATACGTTGTTACACGAGTAGTCATTTTCAATTTGCTAGAGAACTGTGGTCCAATTTAGAGTTCCGTGATTTGACGCTTAATCATATTTGAAAATTATATTAATATAAAATCATTATTGAATTCTAAATTTTACATGTTTATTCCCTGCGCGATTCTGTATGTATTTTGTTTCGAACATGATAGAATCCTCGACCCAAGAGTATAGCCGGACAAGATGGTCAAAAGTGTCCCCAAACTCTGTGACAAGTTTCAAGTCGGTACCACTCCTACAAGGGTAGTTACAGGGTGAGCACGATTTAACGAATTATGCTCTATTTCTTCTGTTCTGCCCAACAAGAAGTTACGAAAAAATTTATCGTGCTAGCAGGACGCACGACAGTGAATTATTTGAAAATGTTTGGTTGGAAAATCGATTTTTTTTAAAATCCGCAAGCATAAAATTACCGATTTTATATCGAAGTTTTCAGAGCACCACGTTTACAATATGTATTAAGTTAGTTGTGTCTCATCGCGATTATCAATGTATATTTTTACAGATTTTTCGGATTAAGCAAACATGACTTGTGCGTAGATGCTATGATCTGGGCTACCAGATAGGTCAACAAATTTAAATCAAAATATCTAAAATACAAAGGGGATCATTCTGAAAAAACCCAAAATGCTTTTCTTATATTACATGGGCACTATACCTTGCCTTTGCCTTGGAAAATTGAAAATTAATTGTAGCCCCAACGTTGGATATTCATTGGCAAATTGGCAAAAAAATCCGCTCCGGCCGATAGGATAAGAGAGTGCTCAATATTTGACGTACTCGAAGAGTTAATAAATAAATATCTTCTAAGAAAGGGGCTCAAAAGCTATCATCCTTCTCTGGGCAGTCGTAAGAAATCCGTACGGAATTATCGATTTTTTATTTTGTAAACAATCTGCATGCTGCGCAAGTTCAAGAGAGCTGAAACTACCAATTTTTAGCGTGACCGATCGTTACCTTTTTGTAGGTCCCGTTCTCCGCCGCGCCGGTTAGTACGGTTGCTGCCGGGTAATACGAGCATTCGCGGCGATGATGATTTCGTGGCATTGGCGCCGCGCAGTTAGATAATTTAGCAAAACATCGCGGCGCGAACACTCGAACGCGTCCGATGGTAAACGTGGTTGGCCTACATTACGCGAGGATCGGTGTCCTGGCCGTGGAACCGGGCGTGTTTCCGAGAAGAAACGGATTGTTCGCGGCACGGTACTCCTTTGGCGAGACTAATGGAACAACAACGTAGCATCGGGCACGTAACACGTGCAATTTGAAGGCTAGGTAACCGGCGACCGACCGGAAGAAAAAGAAGAAACCGGCGAAGAAACGGGGACGAAGAAAACGAGGAGAAACGGCTCGAAGGCCAGTGAAACAAGAAAACTCCTAGCTGCGCCAATAACAAGAAGGAAGCGCCGCGCCGGACCCAGCCGGAACGATGCTTTTGCATATTGCATTCAGCTGCAAAACCATTATGCAAAGTCAAAGCTGCGTGCGACGCATGCATGTGGGCGAACGCGTCGTTGTAAACCGTGATTAAAACATAAATCATGCGTAAGTTAGTGGAGCCATTTCGCGCGATCAGGCATTATGAGGATTTGTTGCCCGGAGACCCTCCTGTTCTTCAGCGTTTAAGTGATTTCTTTGTAGGAAAGACGATATGCCGGAGATGTCAGGTTGTTTCTGTGTTCAGTTGTCACGGAAGATCGTTCGACAAGTTCCCAGGTGAGCGATCGATCCAATCTTTCCTACCGATCCCGTTGTTATTCTCGGGATCGCCTTCAGGAAGTACGATTCCTTTAATCAACTGTTTCAAAGAATCGATAGAAGATTGGAAATTTCTTGTACGGAACAGCAAAAACAAGAAATTATCACGACTGACAAATGACAATACATTGGTTGAACTGTTAATTCAGTTTCAGAGACTTTATCTATACCCAGCTTCTTGAAATGTCAATCGACAAGCCAAGGGATCAACTATTTTAGGTGCCGCTTGGAGGCTGTGAATTACCAATTTACGAACAGCGTGCAAGTTCTCCAATACGGTTGATTCAAACTAAATTGGCCACTTAAGGCCACTTCAGTTGAATCATTTAAAAATTTTATTTGGTTTATCCGAATAACCTCGTTACAGTTCTTACTTCTGCCGTCAACTTGCGCTGTTTCCTTTTCCGAGGTAGATCGTAACGAGACTCGCGACGTTCGGTTCTTCCCAAAGGAAATTTCCGAAACATCAGGGTTGTTATCTCTTACAATTACACTCGTCCACGGTGATTACAAGAATCTTTTGAATAGAAGGAAATTGTTTGCCCAGAGAACCCAAGACGGCTCCTAAAATGGAATACAGTAAAATCTTGATCTAAGCCGAATCCTCGGGTCCGCGCTCCGACATAGATCGTGTAGAGCTGCTATCTTTTTGAGACCTCGTCGACCCAGTTCAAATTATATCATGTTTAGTCTCATTTTAATAAGAAAAAATGCCACAAATAAGTTAGTGAAAGTCCCATGAAAAAATAATTCAAAGTAAAGAAGTTTTGTAACGAGATCAGTAGCGATTCGCACCGATATGCCCGACCCCGTATGTTTACACTTTACACCGTTCGACGACCGAGGCAGTTCGAGCTTCCTAGCCCCTCGAGAGGTATGCCCTCCAGTAGAGGGGGTAGGCGAACTGATTAAGATCGTACAGCTGCTTGCGGCTAAGATCGCGACTTTACTGTATAGGGGAACGCAGCAGCATTCTTTCAAAACAATAATAAGCAATCTTCTTTTAAATTGTCCGGACTATGTTACTCTGCTAGTTTCGAAAAGGCTTTCAGATTTCATTTGCGTTTCCAGTGTTTGTTTTCAATTACGCGTGCTTCTCAAACACTGACCCCACCCAACATCTTCCGTATGAGATGACCGCATGTTTTTCGCATCTCGGTGTCTCGCGCGAATGTTAACTCGTCGTTAACACCAGATCCAGGACAACGGTGTGCGAAGACTTGACGCGGCAGCTCGCAACTAATCGAACGAATGACAGGCATTCCTTTCGTAATATCTCGCGTCTAATTGCATTGCGCGTAACGGCCTTTTCGATCGGTCGTTAAGGTGCCTTCTCGCTCAAGGATTCGCACAACCACGTATCTGGATCTCGGCGGTGTATCGGCCGCCTCCGGGGCCTATGATTAACGACGCTAATGGCAGCGCGCGCGAACGCTGGCTCGCTCTCTTGCGGAGACAATGCGTCTCGCGATCCGATTGGAAAGTCGCTGATCGATCTTGAGGCCGATAGCTTGTTACTAGAGATGGGCTCAAGTGCTTCGCAAGTAGGCTGTTCTGGTACTTGACGCTTTTGTCATAAAATGCGTCTAACTTTCATTTTTTTAAATTGAGACACCCGGTTCTTTTAAATAATTTCTTAAAAGTCATCCACAATTTTCTCTGTGAAACTTTCTCTGTGAAACTCGTATGTTATTACCTTTCATTTTCTTTTGTAAAAAGATGCACTCGATTTAGCCAATTACTCTTCCGAATAAACAATAATTTAATTACGAATAATCATTTTAGAAAAATTACCTATTGGGTTGGCAACTGAGTCATTGCCTATTTTAAATAAGAAGGAAAATTCAAAATTTTGCTTAAAAATATAACTTTATTCAATTAGGTATTGTCCGTTTTTGTCGATGACCTTTTGTATGTAATAAAATAATTTTTCCTACATTAACCTTTCAATCACAGTTACTATTTTACTATTTTCATCAATTTCTCGAGTATAATAAATGTTTTTACCGGAGGTCGGTCGATTGGCCTTGACCTTATCTACCATATCGCGACAACAAAAGTGTATACGTATGCACGTAGAATAATTTTTGCCCTATCGTTAGGTATTGTCCTCTCGAATCAATTATTTTCATCAATTAACATTTCTCGTACAATAGAAAATAAACGAAATTTAGGATGCTCAAGTTGGGTAGGATACCCTGTTTGTTTAGAAAGTTACGAGTGAGTACATATTGAACTTGATCCCATCCCTACTCGTCATCCCGATCCACGGCCGATCGAAGCGGCCATAATGGGACGTATTATGCATGCCCCTGTCGGGGAAAATTGTACCGATTAGCGTCGGAGGATGTGCAATTTTTTAATTAAGATCTTTCTATCTAGCCGCTGATCCCGCCAGGCGTTTTCCTATTTCTGATTTGTTTCTGAAATTACGGTGATTACGGTGCATTAGCATTTTTTTCCTCTCGGCTCGCTGCCTCATCCACTCTCGGCTGCTTGTCCACGCGGAGATTGTATAAGGACAAGGCTGCTCGCCGCGATATCTGCCCGTGAACAATCCGGGATCGATAATTAAGTTTTGATGGACGTGAACTCTCCGATGGGAAACGGAGAAATACTTACTCGCCGCCGCGCCGCGAGTGAACACGATTCCACCAGATGTTCTGCAGCCGCGAATGAGATAATATTTTAAGAGATGCGCAATTAACGCGATGATTACGCTTGCCGGAGGAAACAATACGTCTTGCGATCCGATCTCGCGAACGATCGACGTCCAACCAAAGAGATAACGTCTCCTGCTGGAAATAATGCTTCACTTCGAGTCGCATTCCTGGAAGAATTTCATTTAGCCGCGGAGTTCGCGGAATCCACCAACGAAATTTCCGCGCGGACGCATTCGGAGCCAAGCGGGTTCGCTTTATGACCTCTGGTCGAAGGACCGTGGACGGCCATGGCTCAAACGTGCCCGTTCGGAGACTTGTTTGCTGGCCAGAGATTATATCTGCCACGGAATAGACGGATCTTTAACGTTTCGCCGAGAGAAAATTGAAAATGAAAGAGAATTTTATCTTTACGAACCTTGGCGACTTTTCAGACGTACACGGTCCTTCCGGTCTTTATTTGTGTGCTTGTTTGGACTGTTTCAACAATCTTCCGACATCAATCAGAACGAATTTAAGATCAGTTATCAGATCCATGATATCTCAAGACATTTGTAATTTATGTACGTATTTATAGAATATCCAGTTTTGTAAAACTGTATACTCGGTCGCATGTGTCCTTCATCTTTTGGGGATAGTCTAACTAATATTGCCTTCACCGAGCAGAGTTACGATGAACCAAAGACACTTGTTTAATTTCATTCGTAATATCTCTGTACATATATACTATGTGCCGATAATTATGGAAGTGGTGTAAATCAAATATCCACACAAATTGATCTCATTGCTTGTTATGTAATAAATTATTTCTAATGATTATACAATAATGAAGTGAACAACTATATACTATAGACTATAGAGGGTGAACGTTTTACAGGATGCACGTGCAATAAATATAAATTTTCTTTTTCTCCTAAGAAATTATAATAAAATAAATCGTAGAGTGAGAGGGGTTAACAACTGACAATTAAATTTTCACCTAATTGAAGATGCTCGAAATTTTTCTTTTGAAACTCGAGACTAGGGCCAACAAAAGTTTCTGAAACACGAGGCCCGAGGAACCTTTCAAAGCATAAATCAGTGAACTATGTCTGCTGATAGACGTCAAAGGGAATGTCGACGCGATGGCTGACCTGTCTCACGTCGTTACCAGACAATACACGGGACGACACTTAACACGGGCCGTCCGTGGTGACCTTAAAATAATAGACTATACAGCAAGATAACAAGCGGGGGCGCGCGCGCGCACACGCGCATGCGGCAGCGTCGAAATGTAAGCACGGCCACGTGTTACAAGGCAACACGTGTCGCGTGGTTACCAGTGAAAATAAATCGTGCGCCACGGGGACGCGGACGGAGAGAAGGAGCTTTGAAAAAGTCTGAACGAAGAAATTCGAGAAAAAGGTTTCGGGACCCTTGTCGGTTTCGCCGGTTTCAGTGACTGTTCCGTGCTGTTCGCGGAGGCGTTCCACGATCAAAAGAGGGAAGAGATACGAGAGAAAAGGTTGACGTCCCTTTCTCGGCAGGGTCGGAAATTCCACGCCGCGCCGCGCCGCGTTGAAATTTGTCAGCCCGTCCTGGAACGTGACAAAATGTATTTCGACGAGTTCTACAGGGAATCGACACTCAGTCGACGCGACGGTTTCGAAGTACGACGAGGAGGACCACCGCGTAATCGCCGTGTAATTTCTTCGGGGAACCATCGCGCCGCAATTGAAAGACATTAAATCGGGAAGCATTAAAATTCCACGGAACGTAAAACAAAGGTGCGAATTTTTAACGCGGACTTCCGTGGAAATTCATGAGAGGCTTTAAACGCCCCGTTGAGACACCATTAACGTGTAACAGAGCGGTACGTTTTACGGTGAACTTTGTAAGATGCATTAAAAAATTGACCGTCCGGCCCGACGTAACGGCCGTTTAACGCCCTGCTACGGCCGATCCCTTCGCTACCTTTAAATCGATGCACGCCAGACGAACTGACGCTACTCGGAATGCATACCATACAAAGGAATATACTTGTAAACTTCTATGACCGCGTTAATGTGCTTTTTAAACCCACGCGGACGGTCGTTCGGTTTATGTCCGGTAGGCCGGCTGTTCCTTTTCGTTCCGACGCGACGCGACGGGCGCGATTTGCGTCAGCGAGTTGTGTTGGCTTTATTGGTTCAACTAAACTGACGAGAATCGACGATAAATTAATCTAGAGTAAAATCATTATTTTTAGAGTAAAATAATTTCTTTGTTTCTTTCTGCTCGATACTCGTCCAACAACGTCTACCGTAATGTAAAACATCAATAAACAAAATATACGTGTGCCCGATGCGAACTTCTCGTCGTCATTAAATATTTTTGCATTCGTATATTGAAACTAATTCCGATTTATGTAGATGTCTCATACACTGCGATTTCCTTCGCAGCGACCTTGATTAAAACCTCTGTGATTAATACTTTTCTATGAAAAAACAAAAATGTTGTGCTTCCTCGAAAGGGGCGATTCCTGAGATTATTTGAAGTAAGCTTTCGAGAAAGTACAACATTTTTGGGATTTCTATTCCCGTTTTTAGTGCGACAACTCCAAAAAGTTGAAATCTGTAATAATAGATTCATAAAATGCGCAGAAAGTTTAAAGGATTTAATCGTTTTAATGAAATAAAATATTGCACTCACGTTGAGATAGCGCCCGCGAAGGTGTTAATGGCGTGATACTAAACGCGTTTGGGACAACGCTGCGTACCAAGAATATAGTTGTAAATCTCTACGAGCCTGTTGACACGGTTTTTTATATTCGTAACGGTCGGCGCAGTGGTTCTTCACGTTTACGTCTCGGGTCGCTGAAAATTGGTTACACCGGGCAACGCAGCCCACGGCGGTAGCCGCCCGTTACGACGCGGGATAAAATGGACTGGGGGTAAATAAAAAAGTTTGTTGTCTCGCGTAATGATTCACGAATGAGTAACGGGCGCCGCGTAAGGAACGAATTGTCCGGTGTCCGGTCATCGCGACTCCTTTTTCGAAGATCCTACAATCGACCGTGACGACAGGGTAGATTGTTGCGAGACAGAAGATGACTCAAAGAAACCAATAAAAGATGATCAGCTTTTTAAGCGAATAATTAAGGGTCGTTCGTAGCAGACGGTGCTTGAAATCGTTCTAAATTGTATCGCTCCGAGGAAGCTACCGGAAAAAGTAACAGTCTCCGCTGATCCTTCAAGCATATTTGGGTGATCTTTGATGACAATTGAATAAGCCGGCTCTTTGCGGTCTTTTGGCGATCATTCGCTTCGAAGTGAATTTATTCCGACATTGTAACAAATATTTTATACAATTAACGTTTAATTTAGTCCAGTATTCTGGTCTAACATAATCTCATTTGTATTCACTTTAGCATGTTTTAGCATGAAATCACGATTTTATTATGATACATGGACATATTTACATGGATGTTACGAGTAGCAATGTCACAAAATGACGCTTGAAATTACCTCAGGAACCGCCCCCTTCAAGAAACTCGAACATTCTTGGGACACTCTGTATATAAATTCAGAAATATAGTATTTAAATAGTATATAAATTCAATCGTCCAAGAATGGCATCAGGTTTATAAAACATACATTACGAACGGGATTGTAAAAATGAAAAATATATTAGCGCTGGCTGGGTTGCATGTTGCACCACAAAGAAGAAACGATAACGCACTTTAGAGTTTCCTTCTGGACAGTCTGTAAATTAAGTGCCGAGGCATGTCGAGGAAAGCGCGTATGTAAGTGGAAAACCGCGGAAGATCCATGGAATCGCGCTTCCTTTTGAAGGTACACGATTGCGAAACCGAAGGAGGCGCAGAGTCTTCCCAGGTAGATAGAAGGTGACGATGCCTGGCCGATGAGTGTCTTTTATTCTCACGGAAGAGAAAAGTCAAGCTACGATTATCTGTGGAGCGCAGGTGCGCCACGGTGCATCACGGCAGCCGTATTCACCAAAACCGTAATTGCTGACGTCGTGACAGTCGAGGATCTGTCGGATGAATCAGTGGAACAGATAGAATTTTACTTAAAGAAATGATGCAATCGTCTGTTTCTCGAGAATGTTCCCGCAGATCTTCTCTTCCGCATTTTCAATTAATATAGGACTGCGATTCAATCCGAGGTAAATATGATCATTCTTCGAGATAACTTTAGTAATCTTATAGATGTATCAAAGTGGCTACTATTAATTATAGCTTTGTATTTTTATGTGGTTTGTGCAAACAGAGATTCCTAGGCTACTCGTGTTCTTCCGAAGAGATGCGAGCCGTTACTGTTGCAGACGTTAAATGTTGTATTCATTGATGCATCCCTAATTCATTTATTATACAAATTTCTACATGACTTTTACTACATTAAGTCTTAGTTTAGATATTCGCAAAAACTGTTAGGATGACTGAAGCAAACTCTGCCTTTTCCCAATGACCGAATACGTTCTCGAGGGAGGGGGAGGGTCTCTCAACTGGGTGCGCAACCAAACGATGGGGATGACGACGCGACGTTAAGAAAACGGACAATACACAAAGAAACAAAGGTTTCGGTAAAATTCTATGCGACATCATTGAATTCCAAGCACCACCAATTAATAAATCAACAAGCTGTCATAGTAATCGTACATCGGAATTCTCGTTTGAATTTATGGTAGGTCTGACAACCTAATCTAATTGATTGCGGAACGGGGTCGAAGTTGGAATCGCCGAACGCTCGGAGGAAAACGTCTCGCGTCATCAACGTGAAATGTCACCAATAAAAACGGTCGCTCGACGACTTACACTCTCGATCGTGACATCGTCGATCCGAAGCGCGTTTCCCTGGACTTTAGTGGAGCACATGTTGGCTCGTATCGGCGGGGACTAAACGCGCAAGACCAGCGGCACGTCTCTTCCGAGAAGCAAGAAACGTGGATCGTTAGAGCTGTGCGTAGCCACCGGTGTGCAGTACCAGTTTTGATAACAGGTCTCGATGAAGCGTGGCGTGTGTGCGGGTGCGTTCACTAGTCTAGGAGCAGTAAGGCAATGGTCCAAGGTAATCTTGAAACGTCCCGCCGGTTATCCGCGATGTTTGACTTGATCTATGGAATCACGTAGCCGGATCAATATTCCGTGTACGTGTTCGAATGCGTGCAAATACTAGTAGTCCGTGTTAGATACGTGTCTTTCTCGTGTTCCCTCTTAGCTACCGTTCTCCTCTCCCTCCCTCTCTCTCCCTGCTTCTCTTTCTCTCCACGGGCCATTGCCATCCATCTTCGTCGGTCTTTGAGCACGGAGAATGCGTACGTACTACGTGTCTAATTAGCGAAGCAAACAGTGTAGTTTCTAGGTAGCAAATGGTAGATACACAGACGAATCGGTTGGCACACAAGATGGAGTTGCAGGTCGAATCGCATCGTCGTGTCGACCGACGGACCTGTCATCCTGGGCTTCGAAAGTCGTCCCGAAACCCCCCGCCACTCGGATCAGGTCCCGATCATTGCTCGAGTATTTACTCTGGTCTCGGATCGATAATAATTACTTAATCGCTGTTAATTGGATCAAGGTAAATCCAACCGGTCACGCGTCAAATGTTTGATACTCATTAAGGGTCTGAATGGATGTCAGAAGGGAGGATTACAAGTAGCTGGCTTCCTAGAGTTTATTTAGAGTTAACACAATTTAAGCGAATTCGTTGTTTGCGGGATTTATTATCAAATGACAACTCGAAGACATTGATCCTATAGAGTTCAACATTAATTACTTTTTGAAAATCGATCAATCGATTCGAATCAAAGATAATTCTAATTGTTTATTACGAAATGGCCCGTAAACCAAACTGTTAAATCTACTATTCCGCTACTTTATAGTTTGGCGTACGAGCACAGCACAAAAGAACCAACGTTGTATTTTTTTCAACAAAAATGTGTTGATACCTAGAACACGCCTTGCAACTACTTTCTTGCACATTCAAGTTGTTGCATAAGCTGGTTCCGTGCAGCGCAGCGCCTTTAACCAGCAACACATGGTCAAAAATCGAGGCACAGTTAGACGATTCTACGCCTCGGTTTTCCGAAGAGATTTCGCAAGGATCCGCGAGACGGCCCATTACCGTGGCAGCGATTCCGAAACGAAGCAAAACACCGCGTGGATAACAAGTGCATAAAGCTGAGAACTATCTCCGTCTTACCGCTCTAGGATATTAATTCCCGTTCGCGGGATTCCCGCAAGCGAAAGACAGGCAGCTGTCCGGAGTGTTGTGCAGCAAGTTACGTGTATCTATGTACCTAGCATTACATTGTTGCTCGTGATCCGGCTACTATTATTAACTCGATTATTCGATTAAGCTTTCATTCATGAAAGTCATTAGCAGGTTGCAGATTTTATGCATCCGTTAAAAACTGATAGGAGTTATAGGAAATTATAAAGACGTTACGAATTTAACTCTCCGCATGCTACGCCGGAGACATTCGTGACTCCTAGGTGACGCGTAGGCACCCTCGTCCGAAACACGACGAAAACCGACCCAGACGACTGAGCCATTCTCTTATATCGGAACAAAACTGTATTAGTTTGATTCTGGACATGAACATGTTCTTACAATATTTTCGATTTATTAAAATTAGCGATAACAGGAATATATTTTTACTGTTAACTTCTGTTTCCTATAATCAACTTGGAAAGTTTTTATTTTGCATGAAGATCTGCAGTCTAGTCATTCGTAATATTTGCTACTTTTGTGTCAGACTGCAACAGTTTTTATCATAATATGTTCAAAGAAATAAACTTTTTGAATAATTCTACGCAACTGCATCCTCGCAACCTCAATGGTCGTAAATTAAAAAATATGTCGACGGTAAAATTACTGGAATAAGGATTGAATCGCTTCTGAAACTTTTTTGTAAGAATAAAAGTATTTTATCAAGATTTCCCAGGCGATCGTGGATTTATTTAAATAGAAAAACTCTTCTTTTAGATCTAGCATACGTCTTCATCATCTCAGGTTAGGGCTGACGACCTGGGTGAAAATTGATAGACACCGCTGAGAAAGTGGTTAATTTCTTTAAAACGGTTATGGCGCTGAGATTCTTTTCTTATTTAAGAAGCTAATGCATTTCTCGTTGGGGAATGAAGCAGTTTTAATTTGCTGTCAGCTACCGACACAAAAATCGGCTGCCTCGCATCGCGAATAGAACAATGAACAGTAGCGTCATCGGGTTCACGATTTAATTGGCCACTGTCGACGCGAAGAGCCCCGTTTAGTTCCTCCGAGGTGGTTCAATCTGCGTTACGCGATGTAACGGTAGCGTTCTGGAGATGAACGGGGTCGAGTGAAGCCAAAGAGAAGGAAGAAGAAGGAGGACAGGCGAAACCAGCAGTGCAGGAGTGGGGAAGAGATAGGAGGAGAGGGAGGGGGAGGAGAAAATGGAAGAGCAGGAGCAGAAGAAGAAGAAGAAGAAGAAGAAGAAGGAGCAGAAGAAGAAGGAGCAGAAGAAGAAGAAGAAGACGACAACGACGCCGATGACGATGATGATGCAGGGCCCTCGAGCACGCAGCTGGCTCGTCGTGTCTCGTGCATTATGCCATCGTGTAATGCCTATCTCATCCAAGGCCAGTTGTACTACAGTCCTCGGCTATATACCGCATATATTGCAACGGAAAATAAATCGTTGCGCAACCGCGCCGGCCGAGGCGATAGAGTGCGAGGGTGCTACTCGCACGGAGCGCGGTGGCATAAAATTATTGCCTCGTTTATTCCAGGCAATGATCTCATTGCCGGCTTAGCTGATATCAGGACGTCGATCGCCGATGCCGGAATTCACGGCGTTTTCAAGGGAAATTATCGCGGCCCGTTCGAACGGCTTCCCCGGATTTACGTATCGCGATCAGTCCTCCTCCTTCTTCGGCTCCCTCGCTCTCGCGGAGGAGATCATTTTGCCCCGATAAACCTGTAATTTCTTCGATCCGCGGTCTCGGCCAGGCCCGCCTAGCTGCTTGTCCCACTTACACCGGGCGTAAACAACGCGTCGGAGAAAACGTATACAGTATATCGATACCGATGCTGGAAACCGTGTCCGTGTCGCAGGGTATACAATTGTCTACCGACCTCACCTCTCTTTTCAATTCGGTATTCCATCATTTCGAATGCCAAGTTGATGGTCCAGAAGGTCGCGATATCACCAAAATATATTTTAAATTATCCATAAATATACTATATCTACATGTATATTTATCATTCTATATATTTCTATCATTCTATATATATATATATATATTTATAATTTCCTATTAGTTGTGATATTCTTTCAATGTGTCATAATGGTTTTCCGCTATGAATTATTCAGGGTAACCAACGGCTCGATGAAATGTTAGGAGTTTTCTGTTTGTTAAACCAGTTTTCTAATGGGGTCGTTTGAATTTTACCATACCAGTTATGTTAAAGTATCGATACAAGAGCATATAAATTCCTGGAAACACTTGAAAATATTCTAGGAAAGTCTACTATACGATTACACGTATACAAAGTAACTGTTTCTAGTGTTTCATTAATTTATGATAGTATCAAGATATAAAAATGTATGAAAATATATCATACTTTCTGTGAACGTAGCAGATTTAATTATTTCATTCAACTATTTATAAATGAAAAATAAAAGCGCTGTATTTGCTTTGTACACAGGTACAGAGAATGTCATACTTTCGCATAAACAGAATGTTTAATCCTATATAGACAAAGCAGGAACGATTTTCTCGTTACGAATATTTAATCTATTTATATTTAATATTTAATCTCGTTGGCACGCGTTAATTTCGAATATTTTTGGTGGTTTCATGAAAAATAGTGTATTCTTCAAATGATTTTATTTGATGGTTTTAACCACTTGTCTATGACATCGGATCAAAAACTCACGATAAAGATTTTAAACAAATGTATTTCTGTCAGGTGGAAATAAAATTGTACTCCTCCATTATCGATATTTAACCATTAGCGAAAACATAGGAATACGAGCAGTATACATTTTTTTATCTTCTGGGAAATTATAAATAAACGGACAAAGAAATTTCAATGATGGTAGTTGCAAAAAAAGTCATAGTCGAAAGGAATAATATCTGACTCGGACAATTTCTGTAAAAGACAGTAGCTTTACGTCGAAAAAAGAATTGGAAACAAAATGAAGGACGTCTTTACTTTTTGATTACGGACTGTAGTATTTATTTCTTCATCGTATTGACGTTTTTTCCACAGGTTCGATTTTGAGGGACGAATAAAGAGCTTCGAAGCAATTGTACGCATAGGTCGATCGATATGGTATTTGGTAATTATTATTAACAAAAATGTACTCCTCACGGATTCCAGTGTCTTTGAAACATATTTTTAAAGTCAATATTCTGAATAACTTTTCCCTACCCATGTATACGTCGCTTGACCTTAGTTTCCGAGAGATTTGCAAATATATGTTCGTACACCTCATATACCTATGCATTATACGTATACCTATCGTATAGGATATATCATACTTGTATTGATTTCTCGAGCAGTATGTATGTCTATTTAATACCATGTAAATTACCGTGTCTACGAGGCATCTACTTTAACATGTATGATTATCATAGTTTACCTAATCCAGATCTACCCTAGATCTCATCTAGATCTCGCGTAGACTAACCCAGAGTTAGCAATCCGCGATAACAAGCACGATCGAGTTAGATACAAGCGAGATCTCTCGGGCAAACTTAAAATCTGACTTAATTTAACTATTCAAAATCCTATATTATGACGTAAAAGCATAGAGTCTTTGCCCCTGTCTTGAAAACCTAATCCAACCAACATAAACGTATAAAAAATATTGTAAATATCATGTGTAACATCGAGTATATATTTATGAATTTTTCAAAGACTAAGGCTGAGCGACGGCGGCAGGTATAGAGGTAATTATCTTTTCGCAAGTAGTTACGCGGAATTCTCTTTCATCGTGAAACATTATCGGCAAAAGAGAGGGCGTAATTAATTGTATACGTAAAAAAATGGTGCCACGACGAACGTCTATGCCGCCGGCATAGGGATAAAAGGAGCGCATTGAATCGAAGGGAAAATTGATATAAATATGAGACCGGTTTGACTGTGCCGGCCGCGCAGCTCGTCGGTGATCTTTTTCCAAACACGCTTCGTTGAAAGAACTGAACAGCGGCCGCGTTTCCTCAGCGCGTGGTCCACGAGGTGAACAAGTTTTCGCATCAAGCAAAAAGAAGGTTCAGAACGGTCTATTCGATCGCGTGTCACGACCGTGCGTCGCAGCGGGTCGTGTATCGTCCAAGTCCGCTCGAAAATCTCGAGAAAAAGCTCGTTAAGTCGCGAGGCGTGTACGCGACGCCTCCCGCGGGTTCGAGTTCGGGCCCGGGACCCTTAAATTCGGAGTCACGTCTACGTATAAACGGGGGAACGGAAGAGGAACCAGTGAGAGTTGGGTATAAATACACCGCGAACGGGTCCCTTCTCGAACCAGAACCCTAGCAGTAAGGAAAAAAGGACGGTGAGCGGGAGGGGAGGCACAGGGCAAGAAAATAAGAGGAAACAAAAGTATATCGGAGAACCGGCTCATCAGCTGGCCGGACTGGTCTGTTGTGTTGCCGTCCTGCTTCCACCGCAGCGAAACCGGTCGTCCGTTCTTCGTCCGTCATCGGGAGATTGTTACTGGCCTGAATTTTATTCGGAATACGACCGACCAGCTCCGTGGATCCTCAGGCCGTGTATCGATTCTACACTCGGTGCGTCACTCGCAATAAAAACGATTTCCTCCAGGCCGGCCATCTTTCATCTGTCGGTCTCAATATAATGTATGTCCTTCGATCGGAATAATAATTCATGAGGACCAGTACCATTCTAAGAGAGAAGACATACCGTTCTCGAGTTACCCATTAGCAGAACGTCCCTCAAGGAAAAGGGCTGAAACCATTGGCGCGCGCGTCGCCACCGCAGAAGAGGATCACCGATCCTTCCAGGACGTCGAGCGCAGAAAAAGAAGCATTTTCAGTACAATGGACTGATTCCGAACGATGCCTTACGCTGCAACCGGAGTAGAACACCCTGTATTAGAGACGGCGGCCTTAGTGGCTTGATCGAGGCTTCCGTGGCGATGCACGGCTTCTTCCTTTATACTTTATACAGTCCTTTCCTTCAACGGCTCCTCGGCAGCCTTAGGGCCTGGAGACGCCCTCTCTCTCTCTCTCTCTTTCTCTCTCTTTCTCTCTCTTTCTCTCTCTTTCTCTCTTCTCGGTCATCCTTCCTCTATCACCATCTTCTTCTCAACCGTTCTTGCTTCCTCTTACTCCGTTCTACCATCTCCTCGTCCCGCTCGCGGTTTTTTCTCCTGCTAAACTGTCCCTCTTTCTCTCCGGTAGCATCTCTTCTCTTTTCTCTTTCTCGCTACCGTCTCGGTGTCCTCCTCTGTCCGCTATCCTCTGCTCTCCTTTTCCCCGCGTTAGTAGGAAAGCCAAGTGGTCCTTTTGCTCGACGCTGGCGCGCGCGGCCGGGAGGCATATAATTTTCTCGGTGTTTTTATTGCGGGGTAACTTGTCTTCAGGTGAGCCGGCTGAGGTGGAGGTGGCAGAGGCCGTGAAGGTAGAGTACTACAGGCACAGCTAACGCGCAGTAGCTTTGCCCTCCTCCCCCTCGCCATCCCCCTTCCCGACAATTTCCCTCCACTCCACCCCGCGGTATCCTTCTCTCTTTCTTTGGCTTTCTCTCTTTTCCCCTACCTCTCTTTCGCGCTGACTTCGTCTCGCTCCAGCTTCCGTCTCATCCTTTACGACCGTCTCTTTTCCTCGCCCTCGCTTTGTTCCTCCTTTCCACGTTCGCGTCTCGTCTTCCTCTTCCCTCCGCCGTGATTCTGCCGGTCCCTTCTTCGTCCCTCCCCGTGGCCCCCGAGCGGCAGCCACAGCTATGGCAGCACCGGCAGCACCGGCACCAGCACCGGCACCAGCACCAGCATCCTTCGAAGCGCAAGGATTTTGACCCTCGTTTCGTGTTGCTTGCGTTTCGCCGTAACTTTACTGACTTTGTTTTTCGCCTCCGGGACGCGAACGAGGAAGCAGGAGGGCAGAGAAGGAGGAAGATAAGGTTGATAAACCGCGGGCCCGACTCGCCGCGTCCTCCTTTTCCCTCCACGGGGGCTAAGAACAAGCCAGTTACGAATTCAAGCGTCTCCTTCTATTTCTGGCGACCCACGCCACTTTGGCGCGACCCGCGAAAGCCCCGTAGGTCGTGATCCGATCGCGGACCGCCCCCTTTTGTCGTCCACGATCGACCATCGCGGCTCCGCGCCAAGCTACACGCGATGCCTCTTCCGTTTCTAAGGGGATCAGCGCCTCGCCGTTTTGGAAACCCTTCTTCGACGGTTCACATTATTGTCACCGCTCGTTTCTTCAAAGATGAAAACATCGAACACTCGAACTTCCTAACACTGCTACAATTTTCATTTTAGCAAAATTATGCTACGTTATTTGTTGAGATTTCGCACGGACTTCGCTGCGAGTGACTACGACGTAATATGCCAGAGTTAACGTTTCAAATGTAATATCTTGCGAGTATAAAACGAAAAAATAAAACTATATGAAAGTGGGATTAATAGACAGAGGACCTCGTGCAAAATAAGAATTTTCTACCGGATTTGCAACGAACTAGAGCGAGCTAGAAATTTATTTTATTTCTCGTTTAATAGGTAGAAAATAATATAACAGTATTTTTAAAATGTTTTAACTGTTTTAAATTACACCTACCCATTTTTGTCTTAAAGCATAAAATCCGCTGTCCAGCGATTATGTCTATTGTCCAATATTTAACCTCTTAACTGCGGAATTTAGTTTTAATAATCCCCCACAGAGTGTGGAATTAAAATCAAGCAATGTCAAGTATACGCGTCGAACGCAGGGCGAATGGTCCTATTATAAATTTTACGAAAAACGAGGAAGGATTCCATTTATATTTGATAAAAAATTAATAATTTATTCTCTATAACTCGATAGAGATTTGGATTGACGTGTATACACGTTGAACGCAGTTAACTGGTTAAAGACTTCTAACTCTCATACAATATTTGTCAATTAAATGATTACATTGACAATCATATTTATTTGTATGCCTACATATTCTTGAATGCTTAAATATTGGTTTATTTCGTTCTAAAACACAGTTGTTTGAAATGTGACTTGTCACTGAGTCTTATACCAGCACATTACAGCAGTTCAATGTTTGTAAGGATACTAACGGATATAATGACCCGCTGTTTTGGAAAATATGAGTTAATGGTAGTTTTAGTCAGATATAGACGTAAGAAAACAAAAAAATTAATAAATAAATGCACTTATACCACTTTCAAAAACTCATATGTGTTCTCGATTGCAGTGTTATAAAGAAGCTCAATGATCGCACGCGAAGACACTATGTTTCTTAATAAGTTTAGAATTATTTTCATCTATTTTCATTTTACTCACCTCCTGTCCTCTTTAACTACGTAAAGTACCTATAACTAACTCATTCTCGCAAGATCTCTTTTTACACAATCACAATTTCATTTCTCTCATACTATAACAATAGCATGTTTTGTTTTTATTATTGAGCAACGTGCTTGTTGTTTTTCATCATTAAAAATCTACAGAAAGAATATGCCAGAGTTAAAAACACTTACAATGATTCAAAGTCATCGGATCTAAATGTTTATCAAGTAATATAAAGAATAGAGGAAAAGGTGTAGTAACTAATAACTGGTAAAAAGCATCTTTAACTTCGTGAATGGTATACGAACGAACTGAAAATGTCGTTTCATGTTTTCATTTAACTGTTGTGTCGACAACCGGTTACCCAGATACCCATTTACTAATACCCATTACTTTTGAAAATTCTTTTAATATTTCTCTTCACAAATAGCAAAATTATTGTAGACTTCGATGTTCTTGGATGACTACTAGATAGCGGATTTGATGCATGCGTGACAAAAAATGAGTAGACGCAATTTAAAATAATACAAATATTAGAAGAATTTAAGAATATCGTTATATCATTTTCAACTTATTAAATATACCAAGCTAGAAAATACATTTCTATTTCATTCCGGCTCGTTGCCATTCAGACAGAACATTTTTATTTTGCATAAAGATCCGCTGTCCGATGATCACAGATTAATTTACATTTGAAGTAGAAAACTATGTATTCGAGCTATATGAAGTGTAACATCACCGAATATCGCGTAGAAAATATTGTCTATCGACATAAGGGTTAACAATGAAACATCGCAGTAGTATCATCTTTGTATAGTCGACCGTCCGTCTGGGACAATCCATCGCTAGGTAGAGATCCCCGAGGACAGGCTCCAAGACGCGGGGATTTTCGATCGAGTAATCATGTCGGCCATAGATCGAGCTTGACGGATATCGGCGGAGCCGGGGTCCGTGTTCGCAAGGTATTACGGCCGCGCGTGACTAATCTCCGGCCAGATCCTGTATTGACAAATCGAGACGAAGATTTTTTTGTTCACCATCGTCCGGACCAATTGTTCCGCGTACGCATGGGGAGACACGTCATGGGAGTGCACAGGTGCGCGGCTCGATCGTCTAATTACGCGGACAGGCGTTATGGCACGTCGCCATTTAAGACGTTCCCGTCCGGCGCGGCGACGAGTCGTGCTCGACCGAATCCGGGCAACGCGTGGCCAAGAATCGCCGTCCTAGCTAGCTACACCCTTCTGTGTACGCGATAATCGCCGGAAATCAAATTCACCAGATCGCCGAGCAATCCCGCGGTTAGCTGCCTGCGTCCTATGATTAAACGATGGAGAGCTATTGGCCGAGCAGCTACCTCTCAGACGATAGTAGTTCAACTCACGAGAATCAATTCGAAGGAGATTTCTTTCTCCTCGATTTGTTATAATTTGCAGTTGCAATGTTTCGAGAACGCTAAAGTAGGACACTTTATTGTATCTGCTACGTTCCTGCTGTACTTGTAGCTACTTGTGCGCAACGTGTACCGACGATTAACTGTCCTGTGTTCCCACGAATACATGCACTTCAAACCTGCACTCTCGAGGCCACTCGTGCCAGACTTGACCGATTAGTCGCGATGCACCCATTACCTTTATCTTTGGAGACTAACGATAGCCGTCGATGATCGCGGGAGGATGGGACAGCTCCCACCGTCGCGCATGAAATCATTACGCGCCGCATCTGGTTGCCATTTATTCTTATTTGTTTCTGTAATTTTCCGAGCACTTCGTACCGAAGCTCATAAACAATCCTAGTTAACGCCAGACCTACCGGCTTCAGATCTCTTATTTTACATCTGTTGAAATTATAAAGACGTTCTCGTGAGAAATGACTGAATCAATGTCTTTGATAGAGCACATACCACATAAGAACTGCGCAAAGTTTAAGTAAATTCGTTACGTGATTTTTATATGCGTCTAGAAGAAATACATTAGAAGATATATTAGAACAGATTCGCAAATGACAGGTGATTCGTTCCAGCGGCATTTCCAAGCACCTGGATTTATGAAAATAATTGTGCCTGTAAACTTTTGAGCCGGTAAGACAAAATTAAAACAATGAAATCGGTAAAATTCGTTTCGACTTTACACCTAAACATCCAACCAAACTCCAATGGAAATCTTAATGGCTTCAATTATTCGCGAATTGTTGTCAGAATCGTTCACTTTTCGGGATTAAATTTTTCCTTGGCCTCTCGCGTCCAGCAAAAATCACGGGGACAACTGGCCGGTAGCAGGAAAAGATTCGTTGGACAGACGGTCGGCCTTTAGCATCCAGGCAGGACGTGTCGCGACAGCCAACAGGGTTAACCAGAGGTCGATTCAGAGCGGAGCACGGTGCGACCATACGCAATAATCGAGCACGCGTGCGTGGAGGTAGTCGAGTGCAGAAGCATTCGCCAGATTCCAATTTCAGGACAGACGAAACCCCATTATGTGTACGTCAGAGGCGGAGATGTCCGTCACGTTGTTCTCGGTCAAAGCTGGAAGTCGTAGCGGATCGGTCAGTCGATAGATCGGCCAGGATGCCGGAGGGATTCTGGTTCTCGTGATCTTCGTCGATCTCCGGCGGAGCTAGCTCCCGTTCCGATGCGCTCGCCCCCTCGAGCGTTCTGATCAGCGCAGCGGCTGGTAGCGCGAGTAACGCGTCTACTCGCGCAGCATATTATTAGCAGCATCCCCGGTTCGCTAGCCTGTTTGGTTGCCGTTCGTTCGGTCGTTCGGTCGTTCGGCCGGTCGATCGACCCTGTAGGCTCCCGTACGACGCTGCGTATCCTGTCCACCTCCTTTCTCCCGAGGGTTAGGAAGAAAAAGAAATAGATAAATAGGCGGAGAGAATCGAGAAAAGAAGCGGAGAGGCTAAAGGGATAGAACCGTTGCCGGTGTGCGTTGGTGCACGCACTCTCCTCTGGCAACGCTCTCCGTTCCCTCGCACGTCTGCTCTATGTACACGTGCAACTGCAACCGCAACCCGATGGACGCTCCGCGGGAAGGGCAACGCAGACGGAGGGAGGAGGGGAGGCACGAGGGCGAGGTAAAGGTTTATTGTTGATCGCTAATTATCCAACCGAGCAATTACATACAATTATCTGACACGCAGGCACATCGGCAAGTCCCTGGTACTGCGTTTCGCGATATCGCCCGAGCGCGACCGCTTGTCCGTACACACCGATGCTTTTGTGTTTGCAGCGGTTTGCACGCGTACGTGTGCATCGGTGTATTCCTGGTGAACGCCGCGCCGCGCCGGGAGGAAGGAGGAGAGCGAAACCGGTGTACCCGACAGCGTGACGCCGACCGTAGTGGCTCTTTCTCCTTTTTCTTGCCTCTCCCTTCCTCTCGCTTCGCAGTGCGGCTTCCCAGTGCTGCGCTGCTCGCGCGAGACCTTTCCTGCGCACGGGATCTTCCGCTGCGAGCTTGTGTTCGCCGCTATCACTGCTCGATCTGCGCGCCTTTATCTCGGGACGTGACGCTGGTACCACCGGTAGCGAGGTCTGTCGATCGAGAATGTTCGATCATCCAGAGAATCGCTGCCAGGACCCGATCCCCCAGCACCGCGAGCACCGAGCCACGGGATCCGACTGGTTTGGAGGTGGCCAGGGGGGTGCTCGTTTGTTTCTTAATTTTCAGGGGTGCTCCGCTAAGGAGAACAGACCATGATTAATCATCGACTGACTCGCCTGCCGAGAGTTCCCCTCCAGTTCATGCTTCTTCCTGCGATTCTTTTTCTTCCGTCGTTCTGATCGAGATTGATCATTCCAGACGTGCCGCTAATCTGATTGTTTGTAATTGAAAGGATAAATGGCGCCTTAAACGCGAACAGAGTTGCCCCAATAGCGAAATATTTCAGAGATTTCGTGAAAACCAATTTTCTTCGTTTGTCGGTTGGTTCGCGCGCGTATAACGATAGAATTGCTAGACTGAATCTTTATGCAAGTTTCTAATTTTATAGATCATTTCATAGTCCATTTGCACCGCCGCTTTACCAGGATAAAATACCAGCATGAAATGTTTATAATAAGAAGTATGCGATAAAGACGAACTATTATTATAATTTACACAAGATTTTGAATTACTCGTAGAGGTAAAATTTCTTCTGTCGATTAAACGGTTATTCGCGGGGGATATAAAATAGAAATACAATTAATGCATTGTTGTAATAACAATGGTATTCGGATCTGTCTTTTTAGAGATCCAGTTTCCTGGCTACACCTAAACTTCGTTGTTTAGCTGAAACCAAGAGCCCACCTCTGCCATTTCGGGGCTGCACCACACGATTACCGCTCTCCGATTGCACGCGACATTAAGTTGTCACGCGAAGTAATTGAATCGGCGGACAACCATCGCGTAAAACGCGGGATAAAAACAAAGCAGCCTCCGCTGTCGCGCACTTCCGTTCGCCAATTTGCAACGTGAACTTTTTGTCGGTCGGGTTCCGAAACAATGTTTCTTCCCCTCGAGGAGATTTTTTTCCTGGTTTCACGTGAAACGTGGGGAATATCAATCACCGACGGGGACCCATCAACGATGACATTTCAACGGACGACGGGTGTTTCACCTCTTTCGCTTCATTAGAATCCGTCCGGGCTCTTCTTGCGCGCCCCCATGGCTTTCTTCTTGTCCCGCCTCCTGTTCCACGCAAAATACATTAACTCGCTTTTTGCTCGACTACCGTGACGTACGTTTATCGATCAAGAGGTCGATTAGTTTTCCTTGTTTTTCAACAAGATCGTTACGTTAGGACGGACAGGTTTCGTCGCGGCGTGACGTATTGGCTCGCGCGTGACGGTACGGTTAACGGTACACCGGTTTGCACATATGATTGCGACAGCCATGAACCGCGTGTCACGTACCCGCGCACACGCTCCCCGATTGTCTTTCCACGATGCTCCTTTCAAGGAAGCACTGTCTATATCCTTGATACTTCCTCGTGATCCTTCGCCGAACGATTGCGTTGCTGAATAGAAGGGCGACCAGTGGTATCGGTTACGCTTGAGAACATGTTTTTGTCCGCTCAATGATCGAGCACCTTGCGTGTATCACTCTTTAAAATAGTGAAGTGTAGCACCGCGTTGCTGCAACGATTTGCAACAGCTTTAAATTCGATGCGAAAGCGGACGGTAAGGTGTTCCATTTTAATTCTCCTTTTCGCAGCTTCTCTCTTTGCAACGTAAATGAGAAATACAGTGAAACCTCGTTCGTTGCTTACGAGCGATTCTCACTAGTTGTTGGAGCTTCTCGCAACTCGCGATGGGGATTACGGTGGCAAGTTAGGGAAAGTGACGTAACAGATCGCGTGGTTGGTTAGCAAGCGATGTTCTGCTGTGTGCAAAGTGGAAAATTTATGAAATTTATACAATACGATATAAGCAAAAGATCTTCGAATCGCGATGAACGAGTCATCTAATACATAGAAATGATATACGTTCTATAAATCTCTGTTATTAAAAGGTTTTGTCTTGTACACGCGAACACATTTAGTGGATATCGCAACAATTATTTGTATTCCCCAATGCAAAACTACAAAATTATACGTACATAATAATTATACAGAATGTACATATACCGGTAACTTTCGATCACCGAGTAAAATATTATTTTCCCCTTAATTAGTTTCATTAGACATTCATAATTGCGTTCGTGTTCGACCATATATGCAGATAGTCCCCTTAGTATTCGGAGTAAGAGTGGAGTTACAATGCACACCGAGGAAGCAGACAATTACGTGACATAGGATATGACGTGATGGTTTTTTGTAATTGATACGCTCTTCGACTACGGCTTGAGGGCAAGCTGTTGCTTGGGAACGATACCGTAACACGTGGTAGCACAACCTAAACCCTCAGATTGAGTGCGTTCTGCGGAGCAAGAACTATCATGTACCGACACGTGTTCCTTTTACACGTAGAAAGTGACGTCTAACAAAGTTCCTAATAATATTGTTTAATCGGTAGTTCTTCCTCCTGGCTAAAATCTAGCAAGACGATCGCGTTCTGGATGGCTTTTTAAAGAACCTATTCCGAAAGCGATCCCCACTGCAATATCTATTATCTCAGGGCCTCGTCTCTGCAGATATCATTTCTCGCAGATCTGACCTGTATCAACGATCCAATTAATCTGCTCGCAATCGGGCAGACGTCCGAATGGCGCAAGGTGATCCACACGGGCTGGTCAAAAGGCGTCATTCTGTGGGCAAGGGCGTTAATATCGTCAAATCGGGGCTCTCGAGCACGATTCGGCTGCCGATCGCATTTACGGGGTTCATTATCCTAATGCAACGCCCGGTGAAACAGGATTTCACGATATACCGGTAAACTCAGGGTCAACGTGCACGGAGGATAATCCTCGGTGCAATCCACTTTGCCCGGCACGGCGCGGCGGACAAGTGAGACGGCCGTGCGGAGCGATGCAGGAGGTGCTACACGGTGCAACGAACAGAGAGTTCGGTGGAACGAGCGTGGAAATAAAGTGCCTACGTCGAAGAAAGAGAGAAAAACAGAGAAGCTCGGGTCAGGAGGAGAGAGGGGACAGGGGAACGGGAGGGAAAAGAGAGACGGATAAAGTTCCATCGGAGCAGTTAGGTCTGTTGAGTGGTTCACGAGACATTCAGCCGAGGACTGTGCACGCAGTCTTCAGGATGGGGGCCATGGATGGCGGGCTCGATGGGGTTCAAGGTGACTTCGTGATCCTCTGGGCCGAGCGGCGTGCATTACCGGAGCTAGAGAGCTGCTCTTCGAGAGTGTCCGGGCTCTGGTGCGTCGACTATTCCCCTCGGGCATCCCCGATGCCGGGAACGTTGCGTTTGTTCGCCATCGCTCTTCGTTGCCAAAGGATATAAAGCTCGGTCGTCTTCAGGCTGAAGCGAACCTGGCGGTCGGTGGGGGATAAGGAGTCGCCGAATTTCCCGGGTAGAAAGAAACGTAAACAGCGACGGAGAAGAGCTTGGGTACAGCTGCTGGTGGCGGGAAGAAATGGATACTACCCTCTGCCGGCGCGGCGGATTGAAGTGGAGCCATTGAAGAGGAAGTAAAACAGGGAACGTTTCGGAGCTAGGAGCACCGCGATAGCCCCCGGTCCCCAGCGACGCTCGCGGAGTGGTGCCCGCCATTATGGTCACTCGCGAGAGTTAAAAAGCGCTCGAACGATATAGAACGAGAGACCTCTCTAGGGGACGGTGGATATGGAAAACCGAGATGCACATTATTTTTAGAATAAACAGGCGGAGAGCAGTACACCGGAAAGGAAAAAGGGAAACGGAGCAAACGCGGCGTTCGCGTCCGATGCCGCTCCGCACCGCGCCGTTTGTGAAAAGAAAACGCAGAGACGCGTAGCTCGTGTTTAGCTGGGAACACGTAAACAGCCAAGAAACGGAGAAAGAGAAACAAGGCGTGGTAGGATGAGTCGGCGCCACCGAGCTAATTACCGCCTCTGTTTTGTAACCTAACCGGCTCAGGACGTATACCTGTACGCTATATCTCAACTTACGGTACGCTTACCATAATCGAAGGGTATACAAGACGGTTGCGGCGTGCTGCTCCTGCAACGATCCGCAGGAAATCGCGAAATGGATTCCATTTCGCAGATCCTGTCGTCCAAGGAAGTTGTGTCTAAAGGTGCTACGGACCAAGCATACCCTCCAGTCATTCAGCCAAGGCGTCGGTAATGGCTACAGGGCGAAAGCTTATTTACTATAATCCGGTTGGTTCCTGGGATACTTTGCTCGAAAGAGGTAGATTTACGATTCAACAACGAAAAAGGAACGTTTCAAGGTTGAACATTGCATTTTCGAAAACACGGCCTCTGGACAATTTATCTTTTCGCAGGAAGACGTGGTTGGTGTCTCGTACGTAGGTCTAAAAATTTGGTTTCGCGAGAAACTGATTTCAGACTTCTTAGTATAATAGGACCGATTTCTAGGTATTTTTAACCCTTCAACGATGGTGACAGGTTTCTTCGCGTTCTTCATGAACGTCGCTTAAGTTGAGAAAGTCGCTCCTCATTTTCGGGTGCTTAACCGCGAAGCCGCCCATCGTTCGGTATACGAAGTAACGAAAAATCATCTTTCTAGGATTAATACGCAAGGTGTCTCGCATGCAAGAAGTATCGAAGCGAGCGGAGTATTCGGCACAGTGGAAGAGTTGATGTAATTACGATCGATCAGGAGACACTCGAAAGATCGTTAGAAGATACATGGCTCCGTAAGTTAAACGAATTTAAAAAATATCGCGGAACAGGGGATCTTGCAGGTGTAATTGGACTCGGGTTCGCGAGCCGATAATACGGTGGGCGTAACAAGCGCCTCGGGATCAATTTCACTTGGTTCGTTACGAAAGAGCAAATATCTGGGTCCGAAGGAAGGGGTGGCTCGGGGAAAGGGAGGAATGGTACGGCGTAAAAGAAGAATGTCCCCAGCGGTGGTCCGTCAGGTCGCTGCTTCTGGAGGGTTAATTGTTACGAGTAATCTCGCGGTCGTTAGGTGATATTTTTTTTCTCCTTATTGCGGAATCATAATTGAGGCTCCAGAGCGACGAGAGAGTTTCATTGTCGTACACGAGAGAACACTCGACGGCTGCTCCACCCTCGCCGTCGATGGAGTCGAACAGCCGGCCGAGGGAATCGATAGCGTGTTCCGCAACAAATTGGTGAGTTTCGCGTTTCCCGGTTCCTTCCTTTATCCCTTCGTCCGCCACTCAACGACCACCGCCGCTAGAACCTTTCTGGCAAGAAAAGAAATCGCTCGAAGAGTGGGGCTGCCGAAGAAGAGGGCGGGGGTTAGTGATCGTGGATTGGGTCGCGCGGTTCAAAAGGTCCGTGATTTTCGGCGCGATTTCGTATTTCGCGGTTCGCCCCGGTTAATGATCCATGGCTCCGAGGACTCGGCTGAGTGTGGCTGAGAAGGTCCTTGTTCCTTGCCGGGTCCTTCGAGGCCTCGACTTAAAGACTGAAGTGGTACACAATATCGTCGTCGTGGGGTCAACGACACCCCCGCGGCGGTTTCTTTTCCTTTTTCGTACTTTTTTTGTCGTTCGTTCCGTTTTCCTCTTTGTCTGTCCACGCGTCACTCCTGCTTCTTCTCCGGTGTCTCTCTCCCTTTCTCTTATGTACTCCCCCGCCGCCGCCGCGCCAATCCGAGGGGACCCTTTCTTCAATTAAAGCCGAAGGAATCGACGCAGAGATGATTGAACATTGTGCGCTACAATGCGGTAGCATGTACAGGTCCGCTCTTCGTGCTCAGCGAGAGTATGTGGTACATAGGAGCAACTGGACCATGATTGACGACGCGATGTCTGCCCCTCCTCGCCCTCGCTGCTCTTTCTCCTTTTTCTATCGCTCTTCCTCTCCCTCTTCGTCGTTCTCTCCCTCTCTTTCTCGTCCTCCCGCTCGCGCCACTTCTTTTTCCCTCTCTGTCTCTTCGAGAGGTAGTAATCCTCCACGAGCTGAACATCGCGCCGGAGGCACACAATCCTCCAAGTTCCCTCTTTCCGTCTCCTTTCTTCCCTCTTGCCCTTTACTTTCTTCTGTTCCCCTCGACCTTCCTCTTTCCAGCCCTCCGTTAATCTCTCCTTCCATCTCCGTCCCTCCTCGCGCTACGCTCTTCCTCTTTCCGCAGTATTTCGATCCGCTACCTCTCGTAATACCAGCTTTACTCGGATCTTCGTTTCGTTTCTACCTCTCCACCAAGCGGAGACACGCTTCCTACGGGATCTTCGAAACCGGAAAATGTCCCGTTCCTGTGAATTATGTCGACTGTGGGGTATTCAGGGAAGATAGCCACCCTCCGCCGAGCGCTGAACTTTCGAATCCTCGCGCCAAAGTTTGTCTCGGTCACGTTGCCCGACGCTCTTCGATTTTCCTTCCTCCCGATAGCGAGTTCCCCGTGATGGAAACAGTTCCGAACAAATTTTGCAAATGCTGAAATTCGTCGATGAAATACGGGATTGCTTTCAAACGTTGCTCGAGCGATAAGCTACCTATTTTTTCAAACTGTACATTCTACACGGACCCTTGTTCCGAGAATTTACTTACTGTTCTCGAGATAATATTAAATTAATAACACGTTCATCGCAGCCTCGCCACCCTATGCCTACATATAGTATGATAAAAGAAATAAAAAATTGTAACGAACAATAAATGCAGCGCTCGGTGCAAGTCCTTCTCTGGTAACTATTGACTCGGAAATCTGAAGTACTTAAAATATCCTTTTCAATTTCTTATCAACGAGACGAGTAAGCATCATTCGTCCGTGTTAAATATTTCTAGATCGAAATGGTGTGATCATTTTTGACAGTAATTTATGCAGAAAAAAAGTATTGGGAAGCAAAGAATCGTTTTCTCGCAAGTCCCGAAATTACAGTACCGCACGGGAGATCAATTATCGCTGCAACGGCGCGCGACGTCGTCGTTTCCGTCCCCTCTTCTCGTTGCGCGTTGCCTCGTGGACCCATCAATTACGGGGCAAGTTCAGCGCGAAAGGGTCAATTCAGGCATAAACGCAGCGGTCGTATCGCGGCTGCGTGGAATGAAATCGCAAGCGTGAAGGCAATTCCTTAGGACGAAGTTGAGGTGAAGGTAGGAACGTGCCTGCTCCGGGTCAACCAACTCAAACGTATGGTTGAAGCGTCCCTCCTACCTCTTGCTTGTTGCTTGCACGTCGTGTGTGCCCTCTCCAATGTCCTCCCACCCTTTCCTACTTCGAGATCGGTGGACTCGTGCCATCGAGGTGCCCGTGTCGCGAGGTTATGCGCCTTTGGTTTTGTTCGAGCTGTTCTACTGCCCGTAAGATGCTTCTCTCCGCCATATTATTTATTCCAGATTTTTCAGAGAAAACTTGCGGACATGGAATCACTCTTCCATCGATATCTCCACATACGCTCGCTCGCGTAATTGTTGGCAGCGGATTTTATGCATTTATCGCGTAAATCGGTAAAAATATTAGAAGAACTTAATAACACGGTTATATTATTTTCAACCTATTATACATATCAAGAAAGAAAACAAATTTCTATTTCTCTCCAGTTTGTTGCAAATTGGGTAAAAACTTTTTATTTTCCATACAGCTCCGCCGATGCTCGATGGCATATCCTGTTTGTAAATAGACCAAACGACTTCACCAGTTGTGCTTCTGCTAATCTAGACGGATCAGTTTTCTAGTTAATATGTAATGAAATTTAGAAAAAATCGTGTTAAATCAAATTAAGAAAAAAATAGTCGAAGTTGCTTTTTACTACTTTTTTATTTGAGCCTGTAACGAAAATTAAAAAATGTGTGTCGGAGATTCGTATATTTTATGTACATACTGAAAATTTCATTGAAATTGAACAATCTGTGTATGACTTATAAATAGACTGCGAATCTTTATGCAAAATAACAAATTTTGTACCTAAATTGCAACATACTGGAGCGATATACGAAGTTATTTTCTTTTTTAATCGGTTTAATAGGCTCAAGATAATACAACAGCATTTGCGTTTATGTGTTAAAGGTAACAACTAAGACTTTTAGTACTCGTTCAGATATAGAATTATATAGAGGATGAAATCCGCTGAAATAAATATTATAATAAAGCTGAACGTACATTTTTAATATTTCCTTCTCGTTGTTGGCAATGTTCGTCGTACTATCCGTTTCCATCCTATTATTGGCTCCATGAAATAATCCTCAAGAACTGGCACTTACATAAAGATAAACGGTCTAGGGATTAATGTAGACAGTTTGCGGTAGGGTGAACGGCTATTTTATAACCCATCGTACGTATCAGATCTCATCTCTCGGAAAATAATTTATAGCGACAATAAGAATAACACAAATCGGTAAACGAAAAAAAGTATACACGACACAAGCAATTCTGTAAGATAATGGAAATCATGATGAAGCAAGAGAACATTTGATAGATTATTCAATTATTCAGATATTATAAACGTTTCTATAATAAGCAAGCAGATCCGGGTAAAAATATTTCAACTACGAAATAGTAATTTATTTCTGCACTAAATGAAATATTAATTGATTTTACAAATATGTAATAAGTTTTTAAAATATACATTTTACAATGTGAACCTGACATACGTGATTGAAGTAAATATTTTCTTTATAAAATAAAACAGTAAAAAAAGAATCATAAATATTAATTGTAAGAAACAGAATTTCAAATAGTTAATAGAAATTTAGACACATGGAATACTATTTTAAATCATTATTTCCAGTACACCTTAAGAAAATACTACTTCGATTAATAATTTTCCTTACCACAACACAAATAACTATTTTCACGCGTCAAATTAATCTTGAAATATTATTTCGTACAAACAAGAGTACTTCATTAACTATTTCCAATATTTTTTCACATATTTTTACCCAGGTCAGATAGCAAGTCATCGCGTGCTCCTGTCGATGATCGAATAAAATGTGCTCTATTCAACTCGAACCACTTTGATTCACAGTATATCTCATCAATATTGAAATCCAGTTCGCGCTCGTTTCTGATTAGTCCTCTAGGCGCTCGGCTGCACAATCACTCGTCCTGCGAGGTCGAAGAATTTCTTAAAAGTGTCGGTGCAGCCCTTGAGCCAGATACAGCTCGATCTCTCTGACACGATACTGTTATCTAGGTTCATTTCAGCCGTCCCTGCTGTCTCGTTTGAGCGTACGGCACAGGACAACTATTTTTAACCGTATAAGCTATTTGGTGTTGTCTTCGAGTGAGCGACGACGCATCGAATAATCACCGCTTCGAGCAACTAACGCATCAAAATTAATTATTCAACGATGACGGTCCCACAACAGCAAGCAAAGATGATTATGCACACTGAACGATGAATCATTGAGTTGGCGACGGTCCTTGCTGTTATTGTTACCTCGCGGTGCCGTTAATAAATATACGCACGATGAATTGCGGTGTGTAGATCATTACTCGCGCGGTTTTTGCCGGCCGCTCTTATTAAAACCAGTGGAAATCGTTATTAGCATCTGTCGCGGTGTTTCAGACAGGTAAACGGGGTTTGCGCAACGTCAGCGAAAGTGGGTTAAACGCGTATAATTGAGCTAATCTTAATTAACCGCCGACGAAGTTCCAATATTGCTGTTAGTCCTCGACGAACGAACTGTCTGAGCCCGTCGCCATCGTCGATGGCGACGCGACGCGCGACGTTGCGTTTGACGATCGGGCACACGTGTGCTATATGCACACTGTCTCCATCGTCAAGAGTAATTTCTAGAATAGCGGAATCTCTATTATGAGAATCATGCATTTATTAATACAGATAATCCTAGACAGCGAATTTATGCATCTATGACAAAAATGAGTAGGTGTAACAAAAACATGCGAAGCACAACTGTGAACAAGATCAAATAGGACGTTTTTAATTCCTGAAATTGTTATCTTCGCCAGTGGTATTACCGTTAATATTCTTATTCTCTTTGTAAATATCGTTAATCGCTAGTAACTAAAAATAGTCAAAACTTCAGAAGAATTTAAAAATATTGTTATATTATTTCCAACCTATTAAACATATTAAGAAAGAAAATAAATTTCCATTTCACTCCAGTTTGTCGCAAGTCAGGTAACAATTTTTATTTTGCATAAAGATGTCTGGCAACGATTGAACAGCAATAATAATAAATCTCTTCAACGTTATCAATGTTACACCTGAACCTAGATCTTGAATTCTAGTGAAATGATATTACCTTTGCAGAAATGATAGGCCGCCAGGGAAATTTGGTATGCTTCTACAGAAATGTTGCGTTTACATTCCAAGAAAATGATGTGTTTCCAATGATTTATTATTTATAAATTGCAAATAGTATTTTATTATTACATTATATTATTAGAGAATGTTTAATTTAATTTTGAAATTAATATTAAGCAATCAATGCATAAGTAATATGAAATATAGGACATTCAATTAATATACAAGGAAATACGAATAAAGCTTCTCTTAAAATAATATAGTTTAAAATACTCAGGACAATGTATTATAACTTTCAACGTAATTTATGTATATAATACTTAACAATTTCGAGAAGGTAATATAAATTATTTATACAATTCTATTAAGTATTACATAAGCGAGAATTCCCTTTAATAAAATGTATCATGTATACAGATTTTTACCGAAAACATGATAATAACGAACGTGTTAAAAATCCATTTTCTCTCTGAGATTTATATATTTTTTAAGAGTAGCATGTCAATCTTTGTACGAATAATTTGTGAATATTTTGTCACTACTTGCATTACTGCAAAAGTAGTAATTTGATTAGATGGTTGGACATACGAGAGTAGAATATATTTCTGCGGTGGATAAACAACGTGGATTTCTTCAAGATCTGCGCGTTGCGAACACTCTCCAGAAGCGCCCGCTTCGACACAAGGTCAGTAACGCGATTAAATCGGCGCCGATTACCGGTTATCGATCGCTCACCTCGATTATAAACGTGGCTGCGCAACATCGAACACGTTCCACGTCTATCTAGCCAGGATCGTTTGTTGTTTTATGCTAAATACCAAGCGTCCATTAAGTCTATCTAGTGCACACGAGCACAGAATCACGATCTACACCGAACGTCGTTGCGTACTTCTTCCGCCCTCTTAAAAAATCATGCTCTGGCATTTACTTTGGTAACCGCGTTTAGTGTAACATCGGAGTTGGCGTAATTGAAACGTCGACAATGAAAAAATTATACCATACATGTACGTATGTTTGACTATAAGATTGCTCTCAAACAAATGGGAATTGCATAGTTAACCCTTTATACTCGTAGCTACTTCGACTTGAAAATTAACATTTCTCGTCACCTAGAATAATTACATTCTATATGATTTTTTTATGGATATGAAATTGATATAATACCTCATACAACGCTTAACCCTCATCCATCCCTCGTGTCAATTTGACACAATTTTCCCGAAATAAGTTACACTGTTCTGTTATCTGTAGCTAAATTTATCCGAATCCTCGTAACTCTTATTTTCTCAAGGCGAAACGCACAACCGAAAAGCCTAAGATGTAAATTTTAACTCATCAATTTGAATAGAAAAACATTTGAAAATAACTGTTTACCTGGTTATTTTATTGATCTTTTATCACTGTGTCAATTTGACACCGAGGGACAGATTCAGTTCGTGAAATGAGGGACGGATGAGGGGTAAAAGCTTGGTAATTCATTAGATACCAACATGTTTAAGAATGCCACCAATATTTCGAATAATGATAGAGCAATTTTTAGTGGTGACTAAAATATTTTTACATTTACACGTACGCGCGTAGGTGTTACGATAATCTGTCTATCCAGTTGGTAAGATAAGAATCGTTTAGTTGATCATCTATGTTAACTTTCAGCCAAACATTTTTTAAATACAATCTCTACTTGATAGTTCTACTATATTTTTAACGAAATTATCATAGTTTAAATATCGACGACTGTTCGCAAATTGGAAATTGAACACTAGGTTTACGGGACCCGTCAAAATGACGGGTTCTAACATTTTGAATTTACAATTATTGAGATTGTAAAGAACTTATTTCGTTAGTTATACACGTATATTGTAACAGGATGGCTAAAAATTTTGATACATATACATACTTGTAGGATGCAATGCATGGTCTTGAAAGATCGCGCGACATAGGCCGAAAAAGGGGTAGAGCAGAAACCGTGATTGAGTTTACGAGGCATAACTCTTCGATTAAGACATTCTCCACGGAGAGATGAAACAGAAACCTGTCAGTGGCAATAGTCAGAAGTGTCTCGGAGCCCGTGAGAGAGATGATCGAGTCGAGCGGTGGCTCGAGTATCCCGGTGGCTTTTACTTTCGTGGTGGTAAGTCGTAAGTCGCCACGGAGCAAGTACGACTTGTCCTTCGTGCGGTCAAGTCACGTAGACTTGACCTAGTCTTTGCCGGGGTGGGAGCCAGAACCAGAGTTACCGGTGGCTCCGGTGGCCGGTATCGAAAAATTTCAACGCTCACGCCCGGTATAATTACGGGCCACGCGGGCCGGTGTGTCTCGCAACGATGGCGCATTTGTTGTAATTTGTCAAGAACGTACGTCAGGTAATTGCTATTAAATCGTAGCCAAGATTCGATCTTGCCACCGCGTTATTGCTGGCCAACCCTGGTCCGACTGTGACGCGTGACCAGTTATCAGCGTATCGTTGCACGTAATCGACTTCGGATATCAGATGGTCCGTCCATCTAGATCGGGGACGATATCGGGCCTCGTCTAGTCTGCAATTGCTTTTTTCTTCGATTTCCTGTTTCATTCTCTGTTTGTCTCCTCGGTGTCTTTTTCTATTTTCCCTGATTTGTTGTTTCGTGCAGACACGAGGGTGGCCACGTGGCCATAAACCGCACAATAATCGCATGTTTCCCGAAATCAGCCGAACACAGACAACGCGTGTACTCGCAGCACGCAATACTCGATCGGCTGTGTTTTACCATCGTAATTCACTCGTCCGCGCCGGTTTTTACAGTGAAATGCAAATCCCCTAAAACCCGGCTCATTTGCGCGAGTCTGTAATGAAGCACCGCAAAACGTTCCGTCGGAAAGAAGCTTATCGACAGGATCAGCCGTGGTTTGTCCGATCGATCGACCAATTACATGCTTCCCAATTTTGATCAGGATCCAGTCCGATGCAACCTGATCAACGCTTGATTAAAATTACATTCCTGCCGCGGGGATTTCGCGCGGGTAAATATTATTACGCAATTAAGCAGCCCGGGCGTAAACAATTAAACCGCGCCAGCGCGGCTCGAGTTTCGATCGAAACATTGAAATAAAGTTTGCAACGGAGGCACAGGTCACCGGAAGCTTTGGAGTGGTTCAAATGCCGTTCGAAAACTCGGTTAACTTTTTTGGGGCAAATTCAATGTTGGCACGATTAAACGAACAGAAATTACATTGTTTTTCCCTGTACCGTGAAAAATTGAGTGTAGAAGGACAAAGCAAGGTTACGTAACTTGAGTAATAAAAGAGCCAAAGGTATACGATCGTGAAGACATATTTCACCTAAGTTGACCATCTTTAATATCTCGCTTATTTTTTATGATAGGAAAAAGGTGAAAGAAAATTCTTCCCAAGGTCACTTTTTTGAAATTTTAATGTCATCGAACAACAGTGTCACACTTCGTAACAAAAACGAATTCAACGATGTGCGATACGTTGACCATCATGTGATTTTCACATCCCCTGCATGGTTTCAGTGCAAAATGTATAGAAAATACTTTGACAAATAATTAAAATTTTTTTGTAAGAAATGTGCGTGTGCCACAGATAGCATCCCTGAGAACTTTGGATATTTTCCATTCGGCAACTTTTCATGTACGGTTTTATTAGTCTGGGGTGCGTTTACACCCCTATACGAAGAGTGGAGGTTATTGAAATTACCCCCGAACTATCCTGCGGAAATATGTGTATCAAGAATTCAACGTTTTATTCAATTTGACTGTTTCCGCGGTATGAATCGCCATGGCTCTTCGGGGGTTGAACCCCTTGCACTAAAATTTATTTTACGGTCGCAGTGATTATTTGTCATTCATAATTTCTTAGATGAAGACACTAGTTTTGTGTTTATTGTGTGTCCATATATTCTCCAATGGATGTATACCGACAATCACAGAACAGAATTTTATTTCGGTTTGCAGAAAATTTATAACTTACACGTGTCCAGTAGATCTTGTTCGAAATTTTCATCCCGACACGATATTATAGTACATACAAGGAGTTAAATTCCCACTAAACGAAGATCCAACAAAAACTTATTCGGTCCGTCAAAGAATTCGTCGCGAATGAAAAATGTTGTTAGACTTCATTAAATTTTTCGAAATTAAATTTTTCGTAAAATCTGTCGATTGGACCCTCGCTTTTTAGGAAGGTGATCGCCGAGATTCTTGGCCGGGCACAGAAATTAATGGAGCAGGAAAGATGCAAGTCGATGGGACGACCGTCTCTTGGACACTTTTACAAAGTGGATTACAACTTCGATAGACACGTTCCCGAGTCAAGGAACGCCGCGCCGCGCGTTTCGTTGGTTGGCCACGAGCCAAGCCGTATCGCTCGTTTCTTATCTTAGACGGCTCGAGCGTTATCGTGGCTTGGGTTTGAAAGTTTTCTCGACACGCCTTTCGCGGAATCGCATTAGCTCGAGCAAGGCCGAGGTGACAATTATTTCAATCCGCAGTCCACGTTATTGTCGCCGCTATCCATCCAGAATATTAAAAATCCTCGCTTGCACTAGAAGAATCTTAGACGCATCCTTCGTGGAAGGATTAAACAAATAACGTCCCTGAGATGTTCGTGCAGCCTCGCGCGAAAAAACTGCGTCTCCGTTTCCACACCGAGTGTTGTCACCGCGATGCTCATCCTTGCGTCATGCTGCGCTACCGGCAGTTTATTCAAATTAGATTAATTAATCGTTCGGTGTAATGTTCGCCGGCATGATTTAATTAACTACGAATACATGTATGTGTCGATAAACTTTTGGGATCCCGACCCGAACACGAAAAAAATTCTCGATCCGACCCGATCCGAACCCATCATTTCGAGAACTCGCGGGAGTTCAAAGGGTTAATGAAAATGATCGACTAAAAAGTATGAGAACTCCAATCTCGTTTCATTTAGTGTGCGCATAGCTGTGCCTTTCGTAGAACAGGCTTTGCCAAGCGAACAGCCTAAAAATGTCGCCTCCAAAAAAACCTTTTTTTTTAAAGCACTTCGAAGAAAGAAAAGTGTTCTTCTTCCGCTTATCTATGGTTGTATCGGAGAAATCCGAGCAGAGCCGACAAGCTTTTTTTCGCGACGATTCACGCAACCGCAAGGTTCCGGTTCTTATGTAATTCCACGTGTAGCCTCGCGACGCTTCGCATGCAAAAGCGCTGCGAACCATCGGAAATCGCTTCGCGGGAGGGCAGAGGCGGGCGAAAGAGGAAGAAGTACAGGGGAAAGAAAGAAAGAATCGCATGCACGCACGTATACCGACGCCAGGAAAGTTTTAATGACGGCCCTTCCATTATGCACGCGATAGTCACGCGCAAGCTTTTTTCCGGCCGTTGATCAACAGCAGCGCGCAGAAAAACGTCGGCCTCTTTCGCCGCTGAATAAGACCTCTGCTCGCGCTCGCCCAGAGCATGGACAGGGAGAGTTTCCCTTTGATGCTATTTTCAGAGGAGGAATCGAAGGAACGTGCTTATCATCGTCATGGAACCAGCGCCTCCTTCGATGGCTCCGGGGAAATTGGCCAGTAGGTCGTTGATCCTCCAACAAAGACACTTTCCCCTCCTAACATGGTTTTCCCACAACGGTATACAGGGTCCGGCTGAATAACATACATAGGGTACCAGATGATTCCTTATGAAAAAATATCGAATAATATTTTTTCATCCAAAGCTTAGTTTTCGAAAAAATCAAGTACGGAAGACCGGGGCTAAAAATTCCCGGGGTAAGTTGTTCCGATTATTATTTACGAAAAAGGAGAAAAACGCGCGATTCTTTTTAAGTTATTTTTGTTACAAAAGTGGATAGAGACACTCTGTCGTCAATTTTTGTGGCGTCCGCGGTTTTAACGAAGGCTCAGTTACGTACCAGATAAGTAAATATTACGCGATCCTTACTTTTTGGACTATTTCGATTATTTAACATCGATGTCACTGATTCTTTCGTCCTTATCGATCAAATCACACGTATTTTTGTGGTCAGCGAGGAACCTACATTTTCGCGGATTCCATTCTACGCGATCGGTCGGTGTCATATTATTGAAAATTTTTAAATGAGAATATATTAAAATGTAAACTTATTCTGTTCGAACGCAAGTGTGCCGAAATGTATGTACAGCGAACAGCATCAAACATCAATTTTGGTACCGAGGAGACCTTTGTGCGCTCCGGGTTTAATCCCGTAGCTAAGGGATTAAAAGAAACATTTTATTTTTGAAACCCGGAAAGTTGTCCGAGTAATTATAAAGTATACCGTAAATCTGGGCCAAAATCCAGCTTAAGATTGCTCGCGCGGTGTTCGCCCCGTTGCGCGTTGCTTCGAGACATGACGACGACGACGACGACGACGACGACACCATGGAAGAATATAAGATGGAGCTAGGGGTCGGAGGATCAGGTACGGTAGCGGTCGTAGCGCATCGGTGACTACTAGCCTGGCAAGACGTGCGCGGATTTATGAACGGAGCCGGCTGGCACCGTTCCAGGACCCGGAGTTAGCATTTATCCCCGTTGCTCCTCCGGTTTTCACGAGGCGCAATGGAGTATGTATGGGGTTGCAGGCCTCGGGCTCCCGAGCGTGGAGAGGGTATTCGTGTATTACCCTACAGAGCGCTAAATTATGCGCGAGAGAGAGCTTTTTACTAGCGCGGAAATCGCCGTCTGAAGGCACCGGTCTCGTCCCCCGGAAGCCTCCGGAACTGGCGAAGAGCAAGGAAAAGTTTCCACGGGCCGAGGGAAACTTGGATGGGTTATCGGCGATGATCGATCGCACTAAAAGCATCGTCGAAAAGGGTTACAATTTCGATGGAATAATTCAGAGACCAGCCGTAAATGGGGGTTTCGCGGGGAGCTGTTAACTCGAGAACCGTTTTTATCGACACCTTGCTCCGGCTTCGTGTGCCTCGATGAACAGCGTCGAGCTGAGAAAGTATCACTTTATCCGCACTCGAAAATGCTGGATCAAGGCGCGCGAAATGTCACGGCGTGAATAATTCTCTAAAAATTTCAAAAAAATGAGAATATAGCCCCAAGTGGCCCGTTTACGGAACTGTTTTTAAAAAAGCGGACAGTTTAAAATTGACAAAATTGAAATTATTTGAAGTAAACGCTACACCGCGATATACAGTCTCGCGCAACCGCGTAAGTGGGCCAGATAAAGAAATCCGGTGACATTTTGATAAAACTCCCGAACCATAAGAGGTATCGGAGTGAAATTTGCACTATAATTCGTTAAAAAATTATTCTCAACTACTGACAATTATCGTGATAAATATGTATATTTTTTGCCCGAATTTCCCGTCCGAAACTTCTCCTTACGGTGTCGTATCTAACAAAAATAAAATGTTAAAAGTGTCCGAGTCTCAGGCGGAAAAGTCCGGGGTTTTTATACCGTTCGTCCTGGGTTCGCGATTTTATAGATGGCAACCCTAGTCCCGAGGAGCGGTCGACCGGCCGATGGAACCCGAAAAAGATACACGGGTGTCGTTAACGATCGAGTCGCGTGTAAACTCGTTGAAGCACCGGATCATCGGTGGCACGTACGAGCGTCCAATTAAAAGTGGCGGCCCGAACGGGTCCGCAATAAAACGCGTCGAGTTAATAAGAAATAATAAAGACGGTCTTGGTTCGGAGACGACTTAAGAATACGGTAGCCGAGTTAAGTTATATTTGATGCGTTGATAATTTGTTTCGCGAGGGAAAGAAGACGAGGGTATAGGGGACCGGGAGCGAACGAGAAACAGCGAGAGAAGTAATCGGACCCTCTTCTTTGGTCGTACACTTCGGCTGGTTCCTTCTGTCCCCTTTTCCCCAGCCTCCTTACTCCGTCTCTTCACCGCATCGCGAACGAACCTGTCAAGTTCTACCATTTATTTTCCAACTCGAGGGCCGAGAAAGTGAATCCTTCTTACCCCCGCCAATCCAACAGACTTCTGTGCTGCAGGAATGAATCTGGAAATTACGGGAAACACGCGAGTCATAGCTGTCGTGGTCGTTCGACGGTCTGCCATTGTTAATGAGAACGCAGGCTGGTGTCCCAAGAGGAATCAATCGCTTCCGAACGAATCGTTCATCCTCTCCCTTCCAACGACGCATAACTGTCAGAATGGTAATCGCTGAATTGCTTTACCGTAGAAATATTTATGCATTCGTAGCAAATCTAATCGCACGGAGTTCGGTGAAGTCAACGTTCCAGCAAACTTGAACGCAGATATCATTCTTCGCGTAATAGTTCAGACATTAGATCGGCCACGAAGGGAATATTACATTCAAAAGTGAATTTTAAGAAAATAAATACATTGAACGTTGGCAGTGTCTTTTCTTACGTTTCCAGTTATTTACACAGAAAAAAACGTCTTATGTTATCGATATTATTTTCAGTCATTGAATGTCTTGAGGATAAAGTTAAATGGTAAAATAGGACTCAGGCGATATCAAAAATTTTTGTTTTTACATCATTTTATCAGAGATATCACGGGGTCATCTTCATTTTGTTAAACGGAGAATCACCCTTTTTAAACATCTACAAAAAACACCTTTAAACATCTCTCTTTCGTTACGAATTCGATGACTATAATTATTGAAGGTCATTCAAGGTCATGGACAGAGAAAACTACTATATAAAAATACTAAGTTTCTTCAACGTTATCGAATTTTTTCGAACACCCTCTAGCCGAGTACGCTGTGATTTATTTACTTACAGTATGTTTCCAAACGATTCCGATATGTCTTATTCAATTAAAAATAATAATAATAAGTATACCACACATATTTTGGTATCGTGCGGGCCTCGTTCTACCATTCAACCTTGTCCTAGAGCCATTTAATGTATCTTTGAAAACAACAAATATATTTGAGGTACGAACGTTAGGTGACTCACCCTGTATATTTGAAATGCTATTTCCATATGCGACTACTATTTCAAAAAGAAGCTTATTTGCCAAGTTCCGTATCACGTAACGAAATAAAAATATTTGTAGTCTATTTGCTATTTCGATAATCTGTTTTTCCCCAACCCAGCAAACATGTTCTCTATGTTTACAGTTTACCTTCAGCTACAAAATATTCATAGAATTTTTATCAATAAAACACAAAAAAGCTATGCGAGCTAAATAAATCGTCCGGTTTAATCTCGTTGCTTGGTCCAATTATCCATGGAGGATGAATTTTAGCGTATCGACATTGATAGGGCTGATTTCAGGGGATTAATCGCGAGTTCCGAACTCCAAAAGGATTGCCGGTCGACTCATGAGTTCGCAGGAACATTTAATCTCTCTCGGAAATCTCTGAAAGATCATCCGCGTCCGTGAGACGACCGGTCCTCCTGGAGCGGGAGGAACGTCGGTTTTGACCTCTCGCACGAGCCATCCGCGAGTTAAAATGTTGACTCTCGGCCTTCTTCCAAAGATTCTGACACGCGACGATCATGGCTGTCGATACGTCGTTCGGCACACCACTTTTGTGTCCTAGGATAATAATAAAAATGAAAACGCAAGTGTAGGGAAAAATTGTTCAGGATCATGCCCCTGACAACATATTCTCTTAAACATGTATTAACTTAAACTTCGACCTGTACACGACAACAAATAATTTTTTTCAAATGTTATGCAGAAAGGAAACCGGTTTAACATATCGTTATTGAACGTTGGAAGGATTCTAAGATTAACAGACCTTAATAGACCCCAAGTCCGCGAAACAGTTTAGGGATCGTACCACGCAGCTTTTGGATGTCGCAAGTCACAAGCAACCTAGAATACGCGTTATCTTCGTCCTCACGGAGTTACCTGTCGCCAGGAAGAAAATCGGTGGACCGATTGTCTGGAGATCCGTCGAGAGGGGGAGGAGAATGGGGGGAGGGGAGGAACAAGGGAATCGAGCGATCGAGAGAGAAAAAGAAGAAGAGAGAGAAAGAGAAGGCTGTCCGTTTCGCCTACACATTAATCCAGCCCTGGTCTTTAGGACTCGTATGTAAATGCGATGCTATATTTAGACCAGTATCTCGGGTGTATAATACGTTCGGTTGGAGTCGGAGGATCTTCTGCCGCTGAACACGCAGCTGCAGGTGTGTGCGTGCGTACGTACGTACGTCCGTGCGTGCGTGCGTGCGTGCGTGCGTCTGCCGATCCCGGGTGTGCGCGCCGATACGTACACGTGCGTGCGTTGCAACTGCAGGACCCGCCAAACCGGTTACCCACGCGGCTCGTCGACACCAACACCAGCCCAAGACACCGACTCCAACACCAAACGGGGCCCTCGCCGTATCGTCTGGACAAGGAACACCGTGGATGGAACACCATCTTCTGTTCTACGTTCGCGATCTTCCCGCCTCTTTCGCTCCCTCCTATCCTCCGGCTCTTTTGCACGAGCGACAGGGTTACGCGCGATCAACAAACCGCGCTTACTGCCGAGGTTACACACCCATCAACCCGAACGTGCCCGACCAACGGACAGCTGGTCCAGCCGATCGGAGATCTCCCCTGGTAACGTATACCGTTCGGCCGATCTTTTGATACTAGCATTTCGCGTTTCGATTCCGTCCTTGAACCTTGCGATTTGATGGAGCGGAATTGGCAGTGATACCGACAAAGTTTACCTAGATCCTACACTCCAAGATAGTTATTGTACGATCTCGTTGTATGTACATTGATTGGAGTACGTTGTTTATTCACTGATACGCTTCTATCTAGAAACATTTTCTACGGTCCCGTGTATTCCATTGTTCCATTGTAAGTATGGATTGTATTCTTCGCTTTAATAATGTACAAAGATTTATTGTTTGTCTTTCTTTTTTAAAGAAGAGACGTATCCTGATAGTCATAATTAGAGGATCTGTACGTATTTATGACATCTAAAAATTTTCGGTAAATGCTAGAATTTAAGAGCGATGCCTCAGAATCACCACTAAACGTTGCTGTACCGTTATTGAAAATATTGTTCACATTATTTAATACGTTGGTATCTAATCGATTACTAAACATTTAAGTATTGTACGAGGTATTATATCAATTTCACGTTCATGAAAAGAAACAAATTATATAGAATGGAATTATGCTAGGTCGGAAGAAATGTTTGATTTTCGTTAATACGATTTTTATTTATTTCAGATCTGGGAAGGCTGCTACCACTGCAAATAAGATTTTATTGGTTCCCACTTTCTTAAAATTTGCCTGCAAAAATTAAAATTCGCATGAACATCCGCGGTGTAGTCATAATAGCTGTTCGCCCCACCGCACTATTACAAATTTACAACGTTCAGGTACTCGGAGTCGATATGTTCTATAATACAAAAATGAAATTTTCAAACGACCCCAGCACACCGTATACGTACATGATACTTCTAAAGAGTATGCAATCATATTTATAGACATATTTGATGAACATGAATTAAGATTCATATTGATTTCGATATAATAAAATAACATCGTATCAAGTTGTATATTATGATTTTTAAATCCGCGAATTACGAAGAGTATTCTACGCCACAAATTCCTTTTTTACACGCTTTTGATGTGCTTTTTATGTACACGGTACTGAAAACAAATATTAAATACATAACTATACAATGAACTACGATATTCTCCATTTTCTTATTTAATCTGAAGCTATCGAAGTAATCGAACAGCTTCGAACTCTTGTACGTTACGTTGAAATATAGCTTGTTGAAATCATTTGTTATCGATCGGAGGCTTCGGCGAGCAAATGCTTGGAAATAGAGGTCGGTATCGACAGTGCTAAAGAGGGTTGGCAACCTTTTTCCGAAGACTGATTAGGGGTCCCGTAACACTAATTCCGTGAAAGTTACGAGCTCACCTAGTTCCCCAGAGACCGACTACATCATTTTGGAGGGGTCCGTACATGATGTTGATATTTTTACGCGAAAATCGTGCGAGTCATTGCACCCCGGTGCACGAGGCAACCTTGAGACTTTCGTCACCGTGGGGCACGGCCTCTTAATACCTGACGTAACCGCACGAACTGCACGACAGAGCGAAAGGGAGGCGAACGGAGAAAGAAAGACGAACTACGGCGTGGGTGCAGGGTCCGTGAACATACATGTGCACACGCCGCACGGTGGATTAAAACGCGATTCCAGCTGAGCAAAATGATTTTTGTCGTCATTTTTTCCTTCACGCGAATGTACACGTATTAAATATACCTATTTGTTTCTTGTATTCGTTATTTATACCGATTATGGTTGCTTTTCAATTGTTTTCCTGTGTATATAAGAATGCAAAAGCTCTTTGCTGGTTTTTGCCGATTTTTCCCTTTTATAAAATTTCAAGAAGTACCTGATTTCGCATATTGCACATAATAATGTAATATTATTCTTATATTTTCGATATACAGGATGGTCCATCTACATATCTCCTCTATTCGCGATGACATAGCAAATGATTGCAATGCAATGCAAATGATATCACATGGTGAATGTCAATGTTTTCAATCGTGGTCAATTTTTTCGAGGTTTCAAAGGTCATCGACCGTTCTTTCCTTGTTAATTTAAAGTACACAAATAAATGATATAGTTAGGTGGACCACCCTGTATACTATTCTACGTTTAACAGATATTCGCGTACAGGAATAAATAATGACAAAAGTCATTTAGTTTCGCCAGGTACACCAACTGCTGAAACAACTGTTTATTTCATCCCTATAGCTGACACGGTCTACATTTAGAATAATCAGCACGGGATGGACAGCCATTCCGACCATCAACGAAACTCGAGTCACATTTTTCGAAAAACACACACACAGACTGTACCGATCCAAAATTATTTATACATCTTTCGAGAAAAAACGACAGCGCAAGGTAAAGTATTACGAACACTTCCTCGTCCAGCGACCCAGTTCCGTGTCTTCCCCCCACGTTTCTGCATTGTCATTTTCGGAGAATGGGCGGGACGAGGGAGGTGGTCGAATTTGCGTCGATCGGACCGTTCTTCGGAGGGTCCCTAAATAGGACCATCATGACGGAGCCAGTGTCAACAAACGTTTCGAGTTCCCTCTTAACGGGGGCCGAGATCTCGTTCGATCCGATCTTAAAAAGCCTCGAGCCATTACCGTCGCCTTCTTTTTTTGTCGGTCCTGAACGTTCGCCAGGGCCGAGGAGAGGAGATAGCCGGGTCCCGTTGTCGAATCGAGTGATAAGCTGTCAGTCGAGTGCGGCGTATTGCCGTGCACGTGTTCGCGGTCGCGTTGCCGCGGCACGTGGAAACTGCCAGTCGGCGGTGCCCGTTACCATTATTTACTATTATTTACTATTTGTCGCTGCGAGCGGACGGGGCTTGGCGCGCGGTCGCGCGATAATTGGACGACTCGAGCGAGAAATCGCGAGGCCCGACGCCGACGGTAGCATGATTTGCTTGCGCGCGACCGGACGAGCGGGCCGGGCCGGGCCGGGTCTACGTCCAGGACTGTGTGGCGCGGCGCGGCGTGGCGTGGCGTGGCGTGCCCGGTAATGGAAACGGCGTAACTTTTCTGATGGAAATTACGAGCCTATTCACTTCGCAGGCCCTTCTCCTTTTTCTCGCTTTGAATCTCGTCCACCGTTCGCGCTCCCCTTGCTATTTGTTGCGGTCGTACAGCCTGTACAGAGAATCGCCGTACAAATTGCAAACGTTGCTTTTACGCGAAAAACTTAATCGAAAACGTACAACACAATTTTTCAAATGTCTGCTACTGTTTGACTGGCTGGCGCAGTGGGTCACACCGTTTACGACCTGAGAATGCGGATATCACAATACCTTTTATTGGCTTCGGTACGGTAAAGCCTTGATCTAAGACAGGGAGTTCCAACTTGTTGCCCCGCGAGAACCGCAAAGTCCCCCTACCATTAGTCAAACCTCTCCCCACTATTACGTATGTACACGGTCGTAGAGTTAGTGGACGGCAATAGCGGCACTATCTAGGGAAACTATCTAATATTTGATTTATTTTGTATTACCTTCCTGCTCCAAGAGAACAGAAACTGGAGGATCTACGAAAAACGAATAGGGGCCGAGAAGCTCGAACTGCCGGGATCGAGTATATCGATGCGAACCCCTAATAATCCAATTACAAAACTTCTTTATTTTTCATTATTATTAGAATTACAGAATCTCTGAGAAACAGCACGGGCCCGAGTTTACCCGAATAGCGTTTCAGCGCGACGTGTCAGACTCATTGAATTGTGTGCGCGGTGCGCCTAAAGAAGTTTTCACTTCAAAAATCACAGACGACGAGAACTTATCGGTGAAACGAGAGCTCGATATGAATTTTACAATTGAATGGTCGTCTGAAAAGGGGCCGATGTCGTTTTTAGCTGGTTTTTATCACTGCAATTCACGTTTGAGTTCAAAATTGCGCTTCTTTCAGACACCCAATCAATTAGTCTAAGCACGACAAAGTCGTCAGATTAAAACTTGTGTCCCCGCTCTACCTTCCTCTTCTACGACGCTATTCATGCATAGTACGCATAGTCACAATGTCACACGATTAATCCGGCACTGGCAGAGAGACAGAAAGAGAGAGAGAGAGAGAGAGGGTAACTTTTCCTTTTCTGAATTCGTGCTCCTTCTCCTCATCCGAGCAGCGCACGATAGAGGTTCTAAGTCGCATGATAGTAATTGGACGCACTTTTTCGTTCATCTCTGTCTCGCCGTCTTTCATCGTATTCCTGTAACCACGTACTCGAGGTAATCCGCTTGAATTTACTATTACGAGGGGTTTCGTGAGCGCACGCGTGCACACGGAAGAGGCGAGCCGCGCGAAGCTAGCGCGCGTAATTTTCTGTGAAATAAGGTACTAGCGATCTCGCGCGCATTAATAGATCGTTAAAGGTTGTACGACAGGCTGGTAACGAATCAATTTTCCACGAGGATTTATTCGGTCGCGGCAAAGCGCAAGATACCGCTCGGCTCGGCTCGAGTCCGCTCCGCTCGACTCGGCTCGACTCGGGACGTGACCGATAAGTTGCGCGAGAGGTTGTTTCGCGGATATTAATGCGTTCGCGAGCAGATACACCTCGATAAACTAGTTCCCGTTAGAGATGACTGGCGCTATTACGCGCGGGATTTTTATCGCGCTGCTTTATCGAATCGCGACGTAATTATTTCCGCGTACCTGCTCGCGAACTCGAAAACTCGTCCCGGTGTCAGCGGCTTGTGCGTAATACCAACCGTGTATCTGGCCAACGGGAACGATCGAGCTGGGTTTCTTACGTGCGCCGAGCTAAATTGATACGACCCGTCGGGGCCGTAGGAAATAGGAAGAAAGTGGGAGCTATTAACACAATTCCTGTCGTAGTTTGTTTCGCGAACGACCTGCCAATGACCACTTTATGGTTCCAATAGTCTTTTCGATAGAATTATACCTGCTTAATTGGGTACTAAAAAGAATATAAAGGAAACGTCTAATGGATTTTATTAACGGGCCCGGATAGTACGCTTTACAACAGTTTTTCGTTACTATGGAAAATCGCTTTTTTTAATTTGTCCAATTAGAAACATCCACGATTTATTGCCATTTAACTTGCTCCGTAAAATCAAGGACGGTGTTTTAACACTTTCGGGTTTAATACGCGCGCGCGTAGACATTTATTTCTATAACTGCGAATAACTTATTTAACGTATATCTATGACTGCCGTCGTAATCTGCGAAATTTATGTTTTCGTTGCGTATACGCGAACAAAGGAAATGATTATTTGAAATAATATATGTATTTCACTTTAGCCGTTGCAGATGAGAATAACGAGAATACATTCCGCATCATACCAATCGCCAGAACAACACTTGTCTCCCAAAGCCAATTTTTGTTTTTTTTTTATTAAAGCGATGAACTTTAATCAATAAAATATTTTCTTGTTTATTCTTTTGTGGCAAAAGATCGTGGAACAAAATGGAAAATATCTTATACGTTTAAGTTCGTTGTTTGAATAAATAAAAATTGGGCTCTGTTTCACCTTAAAATACCGAAATTACTTTCTTGCCAATCCAATATTTATAAAAAAAAAACGCTGGCTAGTGTTATCGCGGACACCCCGTATACGATGAAACAGAATCATTACGAGAAAGTAGGAATATTTAGTTGATCCAGTGTACGCGACGTTGACAAGAAACGTGTTAATTACCCGACGTAAAGAGATCGTGCAGCTTGATCAGCATCGTGGCCATGCGGAACGCGACCAGCAGCGAGTACCAGTGGAAGAGGAAGAGAGGCGTGCGCGCCACGCGACAGATCGTAGTACGAAGCAACAGCGAAAAGAAACTATAGGAAGGCGAGGCCAGTGGCCAGGCTGGGCATTCAGCAAACGCATTCGATTCTGTCGTTATTGTCCGAGGTTACCGCAATAAGTTTCCAGGATAATCTGCGCGTAGATGGAAAGCAACTAGGAGCCAGGGGAGGGGACAGAGGGGGTACAGCAAGAGCGGATAATGACAGGCCATGACTCGTTAGGTGCACGTAGACCACGAACAAAAAAGCTCACGACCGAACGAACCGGCCGAACCAACCACCAACTGTCCGACCGGCCGGTCGACCGACCGACGAACCGACCGACACCAGCCGACCAACGACGAACGGACAGCGAAGATAAAAAGAAAAACCAGGGCGCACCTGTGCACTAGCAGTAACACTTTACTGCCTCGATGATGTAAACGTGAACGTAAATGAGTATAAGTGGCCGGACTTAAGAAAATTGCATAGTACACTGTGACCGTGTGCTGCGGCCACGCTCGCTCCTTCGTTCGTTCGCTTGCTCGCGCTCCACTGACCGTTGCAGTGGATGACGTTACGCGCAGATCGATTGTTTTTATTATCGGCCGACCGACCGACCGACCGACCGACCGACCGACGCCCCCGGTCTCCATCTGTACGTTTATACAGTTGACTCGATAGCGACACGAAGACAACCGATTTCTAGAATCGTAATTTACACCGACGCGACCCAACGGATCGCGCTCCCCGTTTTTTCACTAAATCTTCGACGCTATCGGTGAAAGTCCGCGCGACCGGTTGTCATCGCGTTCCACACAGCGTCAGGGAGCATAGAACTAAAGCAACGCTGGTTGCGTTGAAGACGATTGATTCCGCGTTGGTTTTTGCGCGAAGCTCGCGTTAATTCCCCGCGGAACGTCGGTATCACCGAGAGTAATTTTCTCGTTGATCTCTCGCGGACGAGCGGTCGGATGGTAGATTCTATTCGTTTTACGAGTTAACTCTGGTAGTTTCTTGACCGTCGTTCGACGAAAGTTCCCGAGGATTTCGCAAAAGTCGCAACTAACAACCTCGTGACGCGCGAGTTCAACGGACGAATAAACGCCCGACGTTGTTCGGGAACGTCGATCGAAAATGCAAATCAGTTTTATATCGGAGTTGGATGAGGCTGTAAAACTTGTTGTTGCACTATTAATTCCACGCGCTTCGCTGTCGTTCCGTTCGAAAATTTAATACAATGCCGTTCGGCGCGCAATTAACCTTTCACCCAGTGCGAACGGTATTCCCAGCCACGTGGTTCGAACAGCCTGTAGTCAAATTCAGCTCTGAAATGCAATTTATGACTTCACCCTATGAGAGAAACGTAATGTACAGGCTGTCCCAGTGTTGATGGTAGAACCGTGGGGTGAGCGATTCTACGTGGACAAATATGTCGGATATACGGAATAAAGTTTATTCAATTTGCAGCTTTGTTTTCGAGAAAATCGACTTCGAAGATCCGCTTTGCGTGCCAAGCATTTGTGCGAAGTAGAATCAGTAGGTCATGACCAGACACGACAGACGATACCTGTTCGGTCCGCGTGACCACCGAATTTTCAAACTCGATTTTCTCGAAAAAAATTCATTCCATATTTTCGTCATATTGTCTGATATAGAAACACCCCTCCACAGTCACCCCACCGCCATCAATAGAGGGCATTCCGCATAAATATTTTGCATGGCTGTGTGTGCCCATATTTTATTAAAACAACAACGTTCCGATTTCTTATTTTATCTACGTTGAAATGTTACTAAATTAACACAGTGCGCGTCCGATAAAATCAGGGGCTCATTTTACATGTAAAAATGTTCGACACACGCCACGTAAAGAAGAACATCAAGCAGATTTTGATTGAAATAAAATCGAACCGAAGCAGTTGGAATTTCGCAGTGTGTCTGTCTACATCTGACCGAATCTACTTGCTAGAGAAACTGACAGTAACGCGCTATCTTCTCTTTGGCATTGTTCACCTTTTTGCAAATAAACTTCTACTCTTCAACGCTAAACCTACCGAGCACTAAAAGCGATTCAAATGTTTTAGCATACAAAAATGACAAGGCTCTATTTATTTAGATTTTGTGCAATTTTTATAAGAATATATGTGCATGGCTGAAGAAATTTATCAAGTCAATTCCTATGCGAGCATCTTCGTAATTTCAATAATTAGAAAATATAAAACCGGTCATTGGACTGGCAGCGCTAAGTTTACCGTTAAATCGCAAAATCCTAACGACGGAAGGGTTCAAGAGTGATTCCCGGTAACCTACTTTTCAAATTCGACTGAAATCATTCTCGCGAGGAATTGACGGGTCGATAGCACGCTAATCACCGAGGGATCCCGATCGTGTGGGAGTTGTCGCGCACCGGTGTCCCCGACTTGAGTTACGTCTCACATTTTGACGTCTTCAGGCAGCACGTGACTCGTATATTTACGAGCGACACATATGCACCGGGAATTCGGGAAGCGAGCGGGGGAATGACAGTCGCTCGCTACCAAGCGTGCATGTGCACGTGTGCGCGCACGTTCGCGAAAGTTGTGTGCAAAGATGCAGCGGTGGCCAGTGGTGCAACGAATACGAGAAGGCAATGAACTTCACCTCTTGTATATAGTACACGAACGAGCGAACGTGCGAGCGACGTCGACGACGACAACGACGACGACAACGTGGCTTTTACGTGTATATAATGGGCCATGTTTATGCCTTCTTTCTCTTTCTTCTTCCTTCTTTCTTTTTCTCTTTTCGTTCATCTGTTTTTTTCCACTTTTTGCCCCTTTTTTCCTCTCTCTCTCTCTCTTTTTCTCTACTTTTCTTCTCTCTTTCGTACTTTTCTCTCTTTACGTGTACACATATACACACACGTCTGTTTGTGTTTCTCTCGTTCTCCGACTTTGTACGGCCGGCGTGTATACACGCGTGCACTTGCGTGTCCTGCGTGTCGTACATGCGCGCCTTTATTCGTTTAACCTCCCGGTGGACGTACGGGCCTGACTCGTTCGTACGGGGACCATGAAAAGCGGCAATAATGTCCGAGCACGATAGCATCTTCGGCCGGAGGACGACTCGAGGTTGTTGCTTCTTGACGTTTCCTCGCAGAATGGTTCGAAGGAGGTGAGATACGGAGCATTCGCTCCGGTTCCGTTAGCTTCCCCCACCCCTCCGCCTTAAGCGCCTCGGATCCTTATAATTGCCCAGAGATTATACTCTTTCTTTTTTTCTTTTCTTGCACACCGAGACGCGTAAAAAATCAAGTTTACAGTGATACCGGCGCGGCGCGGCGCAGCGTCGCGACTACCAAATTCGGAGTACGAACGCGAAAGAAATCCGTCACCTGTGTCCACAGATACCATCGGAGCGATGTTTGTTTAGTCGAACATCTTCGCTATGCAAAATATAAATACAGAAACGTGCGAGTACACGTGTCGGAATAACCAGTTTCGTGAAAATCGAGGTACGACAATCGAGTATTAAATTGAACGTACTGCAATTGAACTCTTCGTTCACCACTCGTACGAGCAAGTAATGCTTAACGGCGATAGTACGTCTTCCGAATATTCAATTGAACATCGTTGAATTTTTATCCATCAATTACAATATTATAGTGGTCTTGCAGACGCCGTCTTGTTGAAAGAAATATTGGAAGAAATATCGCGTATATGTCCTCTCCCCGAAAATGAATTTTATTTGTTCTTGCTAGCTGTGTGTGCTCGTTATTATTATTATCATCGTCATTATTCTCTTTGCCAGTGAAATTACTGCTATTATTATTGTTCTCTTTGCAGATATCATTCATCGCTAGACAACGGATTTTGTTCATTTATGGCAAAAAGGTGTAATCTAAAACAATAAAAACATTCGAAGAATTTAAAAATACTGTTATTACTTTTCAACCTATTAAAAATATTAAGAAAGAAAGTAAATTTCTATTTCACTTTAGTTTGTTGCAAATTAGGTAAAAAGTCACTTTTCGACACATGGTTAATAAAATTGTAAAAAAGCAGCGTATTTTTATATTTATCCAGATCCTATATTATGCGAACTGAATGCTCGCGGCACATATCGCTTGTTCAAACTCATAACACTACACTCGTCTATGTAAGTATTCAAATAGGGCAGTATATTCAGTTATATGAACGTAAGCTCCTACTACACGAACAAAAAAAACGATAATAGAGGGAGAGGGGGGAGTTTGTGGACTCCAATTATGCGAACGATCCAGTTATCCGAATCATCGTGTCCCCCGAACGATTCGGATAAATAGAGTTCTACTGTACGTACTAGGCAGTGGCGGATCGAGGCATGGTATTTACGGGCTGCAGCCCAGGACCCCCTACGCGGTCAAAAAATAACAATTTAAATTAAAAATCTAAGAAGAAATAAATTATACAAATATGTTTGGTACTTCAGTTAATTTGGGTATAATTACCCAATAATTACCCCATATACCCCATATATCGGGTATAATTTTAATTGCACGCAGTTATTGAATATCCCATACGATGAGATTAGGTAAATCATCGTGCTCGAAGTATCTATTCGAACACTTTTGTCGACCAATGTCGACGGGACATCTATCCGCACGGTTAAACAAGACACCTATCTAAATATTTCGAGCGCATGGAAACAAATGAAATAATAACGACTCTGGTAATAAATTCATAACACGTACAACGCGTCAAAATCCGTTCACGGTAATTTCCTTGAAGCGACAAGCATGAAACGTTATCCGTGCGATGCAGCTAAGCGGCGCGATGCGTAAACAGGCCGAACACCTCCGCATGAAATCACGCGTGTCCGTGCTTTCGATGACCCACGCGGAGAATGATATCTGTCGGGCCGCGAGTGATGGGGGGAAAGGGACCCGGTAAGTAGGTGGATTACATTTGACTGACTTGACAACGCAATGCGCGGCTCGCAACAAGTTCTCCGGGGACGGTGTTGGCGAGGGTATATTGTCGTTGCACGGGAGGACAGAGAGAAGGACGCGTTGGAGAGAGTAGATATAGAGAAGAGGGAGAGGGAGAGGACTCGAGAGAGGCAGAGGTGGATCGTACGTGTGTACGTACCGTTGCCACCGTTCGTTGGAAAGGGACGAAGAAATTACGTTGTGGCGCAGCTTATGCGCCCTCAGGGCACCATTATATGGTAATCTCTGCATCTCCTTCCCTCCCTCTCGCCTAGGTCTCTACGCCTCTCCGTCTCTCTCCGGGCGACTCCATCGCTCTTAGTTGTTTCTCGGTCGATCCAATCGAGCCTCTCCACGTTCTTCTGCCAGCTTCTCTCTGTGTTCCATTGCCTTCGGTTTCCCTCTTTTCCTCGCTGGCTCCGGTGAAACATACGCGTCACGGCATTTCTCCTATTCCTCGCTTCTTCCCTGTAACACCCCTTCACCCGAGCGCGAGGCCTCACCTCTGTCGCCCCTCCCTCTCTGACCCCCCGCCCCTCCGTGCAACGCAGGGCTCTTTTCCCTTTAGTTTGTTTTCCACTGCCAGTGGGTAATTGCACTCTCTCGCTTTTACCCGGCCGACGGTTTCTTCTTGTCCGCGTACACGCCGCGCGCTCTTCGCTGCTCTCCTATCCGTTTCCGCGTTTTTTGCCCGACCTCCCAGCCCCAACCCCCGTTCCCGACGCGCGGTTCACCCTCGACCGGTCTTTTTTTCCGCCCCCATGTTCCCCAGCTCCTGTCTGTCTCTCTCTCTCTCTCACTCTCTCTCTCTCTCTCTCTCTCTGTCTGTCTTTCTATCATGGGCACCGCGATAACCGGCGTCCCTTTTTGCGCTTTGATTTTTCCACGCCGGAAAAGCAACCTCCACGGGGCGCCGGTCTCGATTTTAATTATTCCACCCCCTCGACACCGGGTACGCGCGAAAGCGAAATTACTTTTATCACAAACCCAAGCGGTATTTATCAACTTCTTTCGCCGGTTAAGAGATTGGCGCGGCAATTAGCGGCACCCGTTTGTCCGCGCAAATAACGCGGATTCTCTCTGAACCGCTCTTGCGCGCGCAAGCGGCTCTACCCACGGAGTTTTGTGTGATCCTACAAACCGAGCTGATCCGCCATGCCGTCGAATAAACAGTCCCGGTTCGATCAAACATTTACACGCTGTCATCTTCTTGCCGGTCACTGACGTACCACTGGTACGACCATGATACATTTTCAACACATACCACAACATAACACGGTTTGTTTCATTTACAAATATAACCGCTTAATGAAAACTGTATCACTATGTATCACTGTATGCACCGCGTGGTAAGGGACTGGTCCCACTTGACCATGAGGTTTTTTAAAATAGACGTTTGAAAGTGTTTTGTAAACTCATGTTCTATTTATATTCTGTTTCATATTCTGTCGCGCAAATAGCATTTGTCATAAAAAGTGGATAATATCTTGGATACTGATTTAATATGAAGAGATTTTCTTCTGCAATGATCTGATCTAATTTTGTGTTTCGTTATGCTAGTTCACTCGATTATGCAATGCGATGTAAGATATGCTTGGCTAGTTCTAATCAACGAATGTCCCCGAACGTATAATTTGATTTCGCTAGATTCTTATCTGGATGTGTTTATTAATTATTTGCCGGCTACCATATTTCTTCGGAATAGTGTCACTCGCCTGGAACTGACGTTCGATTTTATTCAGTTGCACAATGTTAACATTGCTCAATGCGCAAGGGACTTCGTTGACCCTGAACGAGCCGGCGCGGCGCGGCGCGGCGGCTGTTCGCTAGAGAAAGCTTCCTCCCAGAAATCACATGATATCGATAACTGTCATAAACTTGGCAAGGCATAACGTTGTTCTATTACACGCGTTCAACTTTGTATTAGACTGTCGTTGAAAAAATCTTTTTCCGAACGAACAATTATGCACGACACATTTTCAAAGTGCGGTATATGTGGGCAGAAACAGAAAATAAAGAGCATTGTAGAAAATTATGTTGCTATACATAGATATGTATATCTTCGTACACGGAAAAGCGAAAATTATTGATTATCTAACTCGTGATGAAATATTTCTGTCATTCTAAAGGACCGATCGACTACGGAATTTGTTCAGAATTGACTATTAAAATGTACAAACTATGAAGCATACACAAATCATCTTGATTTGTTATAAAATCAATGTTGAAATATATATTATTAATGAAATACGTATGATTAAAAAGTATTGGAACAGCAAATTTTTCATTCTCGAGAAATTGTCGATATTTGATCTGTGATAATTTCGTTTAAAAAAAATAGTACAGTAATAAATTTGAACTCGTTTTAAAGTGTGAAGCCTCTACTTTTACTATCCATAGATCATTTTTATCGAAGATATTTTTTCAGAATACAGCGACTGGGAAACCGAAGACACGTTTTTGGTCCAAAATGTTGCAAATGGAAACGTCTGTAAACACATTTTATCATGACCGAAACCATCGTGTATTTAACAATGTAAGCTTCCTCTTTACAACGAATGCTTAAAACTTGATCCACGATATTTTATAGTCGAAATAGATGTGTCGAATGATACTTTTATAGTTGAAATAGATGTGCTAAATGATATTTTTCAATTGTTGCAATGACGGGCCTCTGTTGTCGAGGTTTAACCCTTTTTTCACGAACACCTTGAGTGTATTGACCCCAATTGTGCGCAGTAAACGCGGTTAAGCGCGTCGAACGAAAAATAAAGGGAAAAAAAGCGCTAGAGGGAGAAAGGTAACGGGACCCAGCGTGCAGCAGTTTAGGCTTATCAAACGCAGTTAAGGCCTGCGTTACATAAATTCAACAATACCGGCGGCCAACGAGTAACGATAAAATTTAAGAAACGGCATTGTGCGCCGAGTCGCAGCCGCGTAGAAAGGAGTCGTTAAAGGCCGCTCAACCAGTTGAATTGGCGGCTCAATGTGGCGCGTGCTACCAACACACACCGCCTCGCGTACGCTGCGTACAGCCGTGCTCTCTTATTATATTATGCATTATTATCTACTTATCGAGCCATTGTCCGTATTGACTTCATTGGATCCGATTCTGGTTGAGGGCAGCGCTTCTCTTCCTCAACAATTGGATGCGACGCGTCATCTGTGCCGATCAAACTCGTCCAGGAAGAAAACAAATCTCTCTGTTCTCGCTTCTCCTCTCTTCAACTTTTACACCGTCGACAAGAAACGTAGGTTTCAAAATACTATTATAACTTCATTTATTTTAATATTTTTTAATGCCCTAACGTCTACGATATCCCAATAGGTTAACTGTACCTTAGCATCGTACTTTATTTTAATATTATTCCTAATTTATCATGAAATAATATTGGGTTGGCAAGAAAGTAATTTCGGTATTTTAAGGTGAAATAAAACCGAATTTCTTTATTCAAGCGATGAACTTTAATCGATAAAGTATTTTCTCTTATTTGTTCTTTTTGGCAAAAGATCATCGAACAAAAGGGGAAATCTCTTATTCGTTAAAGTTCACTGCTTGTATCGAAAAATTGGGCTCTGTATCACCTTAAAATTCCGAAATTACTGTCTTGCCAACCTTGTACGTGTAAGCATTTTATGGAAGAGTTATCGTGTTTTTGACATATACAAAAAATTGGTGGCTCTCAGAACCCAATACAGCATAAGAAAATATTAAAAAATAAAATCGATAACATTTTGTACGTATTGCTGCCGACGTCTAGAATTCGACATATACGCGAGTAGGGAAACAAACTGATAAACTGACAAACTGATATTTCACAATTGCATGTACAATGTAAACTCCTTTATCTTTCTCAATTCTCCGTTTTTGTTATTTCTTACAATCTCCGTTCTTTCTTTGTTTTTTTCTTAAGTTTTCAGTTACATAAGTACATCTGTTCGTACACTTCACTTTACTTTGTTTTTTATTTTTCTTACTGTTTTTTCATTTTTATTTAAAGCCTATTCTTGATCGATAGTTTTCTCATAGTTCGCAAAGGATTTTATACATTTTATGCATATATGACAAAACTGAGTCGGTGTCATTTCAAAAATTATAAAGATTACAAGCATTTTAGAGTGTCGATACATTTCTTATAATTTAATAAATCTATAAAAGAGAGAAATAAATCCTACTTGCCTTTCGTGGCTTGTAATTAGTGCTGACAATTTTTATTTTGCATAAAAGAATGCAATATTCATTCAATTTGAATGAATCAAAAAACGAACTTCCTCTCGCGGTTTGTTCGAAGAGCAAACTTGCAAACTGCATCCAAACTTTCCGTCTGTATATTATTATTCCATGGTCCCCGTTGAACTTTTCCCACTCGTTGGAGATCTTTTTGCCAACAGCTATTATCTATTATCCGTTTACGAGGCAGCATGAACTTACCATGATCTGATAGGGCGCAACCCCGCCTTCTCTTTCTTGTCGTTTCCCTCTCCCTCGCTCCCCGGCTTTGTTAATCTTATTCTCTTTGTTGTTCGTTCTCTGTCGATGCCAGGGTGCACGATTCGTTACACGTCCCGTTTTCTGTCCTCCTGCTCCTTCTCCTCCTTCTGCTTCTATGGTTGTTCGGCGTGTTCGGCAACGCGCGAAAGCCTCGAGAAATCGAACGTGCTTGCGAGAGGTAACGAGCGTACACGCCGTCTCTAAACCCTGGCGGAAAACTAAAAGCAATCGGGCGCATTACGAGTTTTACTGCCCTACGGGATTTCTTATCTTATGGCCGTTACGTAACCAGCTAACCAGTTATTGTAGGATGCAGGTATTAAGCCGGAGAAATAATACGGTAACGCCGCAAAATAAACCGCGTTTTGAAAGGGAGAGTGGCGTAACCTTACGACGATTTTTGATGAAACCGCGTTTACCGCGGTCCGGTCACCGCTCGGAATGCTTCGAACGCCTCGCTGTAGCGATTACGAAACTTCATTGTTACCATTGTAGCCGAATTTTCTTCGTCACTCCTTCCCTCGGTCGATAGGAATCGATTTGCCACTAAACCGCCACGCCGCATCGTGTACGGATCCAATTACTTGAATTTATAGATGGTCGCTCCGACGGGAGTTGCGCTAGAATAAATTGGACTCGAGACTACTTTTTTACGTACGCTATACTTAAAATAATGTATCACCTCTTTCTTGGGAAATAATATTTGTATAATATAGTTTTAAGATTTGACAAATGCTGGAATCAAGAAACCTTGTAGCTCTTCTAGAGTTGACATCACTGTAGTTATTCTTACGTGAACAGTATCAGATGTTGGGACAAGCCCACATGTTTCTCTCAATCAAAGTGGAAGAAGGGAATTTTTATAAACAAATTACAAGGAATAAAGTTGCTGTAACCAGGATGGTGTGCGAGGACATGCAAGTAAACGATATGCCAACAACTTGTTTCATGTCCCTTAACTTCTTGTATGGTGGATCTATTCCTGATGCTGTACAGGGTATCTTGAATATCTGGCTTATTTTTTAAAGCAAACATTATTTTGGTCGAAGGACGAATTTCTGTGATGGGATAAAAATTGTTCTCAATATTTTCGCCGTCGCGATACGATATCTGAGGTCAAGATGTATCCGACCACTTGTAATACTATGACCTTCGCGTGACCTTGAGTGCTAAAAATTCATAAACATTGGGGAATTGATGGAAATAGCGAAAGAACGCTGACAGAAGGATCGGTGAACGGCATTTGATCGAAGTTCAATCTTTCAATTACTGTCCAATGCTAAATTCGCGAACTTGTTTGTACAGTCAGTCCCACGAGTATTTGTGCGCCCTTTATAACAGCGTAACTTTTTAAAAATCGAACAAAACGATGTAATTTTTTTAAGCAATTGTAAGACTCGGCTTACCGATGGCGTGCAAAACAGTTTTTGGAAAACATGCAATTGCTAAGAATTATTATAGATGAGAAAATATACTGAAATAATGGGCCAGTGGTAGTTCTCGATTCAAACGTTAAGGTTGCCTTTAATTAGCGACGGTCATCAAACAACATTTCAGCCAGATTAACTCGTTGTCCGCACGTATCGTAAGTTTGGGTTCACGCGCGAGGATACGTGGAATGCGTGTTCATTTTGCCGAGGACCTAGGGCTTCCATAGCGCGATACGTCGCGATACGTCGCGATACGTCGCGTAACGCGACGTAACATTACACCCTCGACGAAGACGAAGAGTGCCAGGTTGTAACCCAATCGGAGCCGGTGCTGGGCACACTTGTGGCATGCGCCAGCATCGCTGGCTTTCTCACTCTTTTTCTCTCGCTCTCTCTTTGGCGTGCCCGCTGCTCCCCTTTTCCAGCCGTTTTTCTCTCCACGTTGCTTCGTTAGGTCGTGCGTTTTAATTAGAAACGGAACTACTGGGATTCGCTCGGAATTTACATCGTGTTAACACCGATTTATTCTCGAGATCTCGTGCCCCTTGTCTACTTCGTCTTGATCACTGACACTGTACGATATCCTTCCGTATACCTTTCCCCTGCACAAGGTAAATTATTATTATCCATTGTATACTGTGTTTCCCATACTTGCAATTAACGACAGGCTATCGAGTATGTATTCACATTACAACCGGTGAACTACAGCTTCGTTCACGGTAGAAGCTTCGTTGCTTCGTTACTTCAATTCCTTACTTCAATAGGTCACCAGCTCGGTTATTTTTGAAAACATTAACAATACATATTTCAACTTAAAATTCAATAGGAACCCTTCACTCTGCCTACATATACTCTAACGTTAGCCTTGTATTGGATTGTAATCACACCTCATCACACATGTTTTCAATGCGAAATGTAACTTCGCCTGCGTGAGTATTTGTGAAATTTTATCGATTTTCGTGACAGTAGGTAAAAATGATAAAATTAAGATAATAATAATTTCAATGTTTTCGTGAGAACATTGAAGAGAACTTTAGAAGTTTTTCATTCGGTAGCTTTTCATGTATGTTTTTATTAGTCTGGGTTGGGTTTCCAGCCCTATACGCGTGAAGCGTTATTTCTTCTCGAATATCGTTTGTTCGTAAAGCATAGTCTTGCTGGTATAAAATTATAAAACTCTTCTCTCTTGCTCGATCTCGAAAATGTCACTGTTGATTCAACTTGCCCGCGACATGGCGAGCGCTATCAAACGCCTCGGTGAATAAACCCGTCGCGAAGATAATAGCCTGGGAGTGACTCCTTTCTTCAATTCCGCGGCGCGCTGTGTTCACGCGAGACTAGTCTCGACGGCGACGCTTCATTCCGGAATATTAACGAGGATCGAGGTCGCGAGTTTCGCTGAAAATCCCGCGGTGTTTAGTGGAGTAAAGTAAACTGGAACGAGCCACGAGTGGCAAATTGCGCGGGTAAACCGGGATGCGCGAGAGAGCGATTAAAGCGAGAGGGTGGGCAACGACTGCTGCTCGAAAACGTTTCTACACGGACAGATGCGACGTTGAGAAACGTCGTGGTACACTGGCAAGGAATCATTTTTGCGCCGCGAATTGCATTCATCGCGCGAGAATGAACGCGCCCGTCGCTGATTACACGTATCGTGTAACCGGGCCCGTTATGGCGCAGCTCATGATTCGGATGCTTTGGTGATGTTCCTCTCGAGAGCTAAATCCACGTTGATCAATTATTAATGGGCAGCTCGTTGGAAATGACATGATTATTTGATATTCATTGATCGAGTTGGACGCATTTTGGTAACAGTTGTACAGCCTGTAGGTTTCGGAAAGTATACGTTGCTATTTATTCGACCTTCGGATAACGTTGAAAAGGTCTATAAAGTTTCGTTACGTATTATTATCGCTGGCATCGATCCGTTTTGGAAACACTACCCGAACGCAATTTTAGCTAAGTCGTTCCCGAGATATTAACCCTCAAAGAAAATTACGTTCAAGTAGTATTTCGTAAACGTCTCGATTCCAGCAACAATAATATATTATATCAAATATGAATTCCAATTAGAAAATACAAAATTGATGTTTATAGGTCTTTTCAAGGTCGTCTCAAGGTCACTAAAGAATATGTAACACAATTATACCCCCCACGGAACCATACGACTTCTACCGAAAATATTTTTTATATTATTCATATTTTTCGAATTGAAACGAGTAGGTGCAATTTAAAACAGTGAACAGATTAAAAAACTTTAATAGTATTGATATATTGTTTTCACCACATTGAAATTATTAGATAAAGATCCGGAGTCCAGTTATAACATACTTATGAGAGTACTCGGTAGGTCCCGATAGATTAAAATTTTTTCATTTTTGATAACCTAAAAGTTTGTTATTATAGGAATTGTGCATTTTTGCTGCTATATATAAGATTTTATCCAACGTATACATATATGTATACATATCTTGTCACCGTATACGATAATGTCATCAGTTTTACGTACCACGTAATCTATGCGTAGCAAAAATCTTTAACAAAATAAGTTATAATAAAAAGTATGAATTTAACATATTCAATTTGCTAGAAATCACTGAAGGACCATCATCTGAAGAATTAATTATCGATGCAAAGTCGATAAAAATAGAAGTTACCAGAAATATTTAAAAAAATGAAAATAAATCGACAGAAATATTAACGTATCGATCTCAGGAATAGACGGCATAGATGTTGAAAATGAAAACGACGGAGATGTGATTTATATTTATTGTAATTACGTGCTGCCATAATATAATGAACAAAAATGTTTAATTGGGAGATTTGTACTAAACAAGCTGTTTCGTTTTGATGCTCTTTACGATGTAACGGTACAAACTTGTTTCTATTGTTCTGAGGTTCCAAGACTTTGGTAGCTGTACAACAATTTGGAATACACCTAAGTACCTACATGATATGCAAATGTCCAAGACTCCTAGTTTGCGGTGGTTCGAGTCTGTTTGAATGTCTTCGGTAGACGATAGTCGTTACGATTCATAGCTGTCTGCGTTGGTTAGCAATGTATATGTAAGCGAATGCAGCGCGCCGTTGAGGAATCGCGAATCCGTGATTTTAATCTCTCCGCAAAACAGGAGTCGGAAATTAATCAATACCGAACGGAGAACTTACCATCGAGCTGTAATTTATACACCAGCTCGCGAGAACGAGGGTGGACGCGTGGCAGTAATGTAAACCTCTCGGTGAACTGGTAATTGTGTACCGAGAAACCGCTGGAATTGTTACTTACTCCGCTATTAACATGTTCCACACTGCGCGGATTACCGAGCCGGATGATGCTTCGTAGAATTTTAGGAGGATTCAGGGTTTCCTGCAATTAGACAGCTGTGTGGAACCGTCTACCCTGTGATTTGGATGATATGATAATTTCACTGGGTTCGTTGAGCTCTGCTGTAGGGATACGTTTCCATATTTGTCATTCCGACTTCTTTTTATGGCTGTGGATATGTTCCAACAAAATGCTGCAACAAAGTGTTCTAGAAAATACACAAAGTGTGAATGAACCGAGTAACACAAATTACTAGCGCAAAAATGTTCTAAACAAAATTTATGCTCGTTTAGAGAGGGGACATCTCCCGACGAACATAAAAGTCTGGGTGGAGGTACCACCGAGATCTTAAAGAGACCTTCGATTTTTTCATGCGAAACTTTATGTTATCTATATACTAGAACGGAGACAGTATTCTTTTTCCGAAATCTCCAGACCTAATCCTTTTACCTTTCGCTTGTAAAAATTTATTTGTGAGGAAAAGTTTATCGAGGAAGACCCCTGATACAGCAACCTCGGAGCGAGTGCAACTTTCATTTAGAGATACAATAAATCGTCGTGTTGATTCGATGTTGAACGTCGTCCCTTTGTATACAGGAGATGAGAAAGAATTTCAAGAAAATTTAACAAAAGTACATTTTGAACAGCAATGACCTTGGGCATGTCCTTCAAAAATAAATATTTATATCAACATAGGACGCCGCCCACAACGAAACAAGTTAAATTTGAAACATATTTTCAACTAACGAATATTTTGGGAGATAACGGTGTGCATAAATAAAGTATAGAAACGCTTCGTATAAACACTTTTCGTCCTCCCTCATCGTCGTTCGCTTCGACTACATTGGTCTACATCTCCTTTGAATAGTCTCGGACAAGAAGTCCGTAAGGTGCGTGCTACGACTTAATGGAAATTCGAAGTTGAAAGAAGAGTTCTCTTGACCAAGATGGTTGCCGGACTGCGATGCTTGCGTCTTGTCGGCTACAAGTTTGCTCTTACAGCTTTATTCGAGCTACGCGAACGTTAAGAAACCCGTAGACAGTGGAGGAAGCTTCCGCCACGCAAAACATCATCGAGAAAGGATTCAGCTCGAACACGAAGAAATTGAAAAATACGAAACTGCCTGGAGGGCGCGTCAACATTCACCGGTTCTTTTGGCGGGCCATTGTTCCGGCGATTAAACGTGGCCAAACAGTTCGCGTGCACGTAGCAACGAGCGAGCTTCGCGAAAACGTAGCCTGTCGGATCAGCAAGAAGGTAACAAGTTACCTTGGAAGCGAGAGCGAATAAAACAAGATATTACGATACGGGTAAGAAAAGGGCGACCCGACGACGCGACGCGACGAGACGAGACGAGACGTTCGGATAGGCGGGTTTTCTCTCCAACGTAACGTCCGCTCGCGTTCGACGAGAAGGACGTTGCTGCGCGGACAGGTCTGGCCATGAGAAGAAAGAACGAGGACGAGGAGAAAGGAGAAGAAAAGCTGGACGGGGAGGGATCGCAGGGGAGAAAGAAGGAGGAGGATGGAACGACGAGAAGGGGCAGAGGACCGTGACTCGCCCGTGACATCGCGATTGCGCTCGCACACCTGTGCCACCCGACTCAGCTTCGACTTAAGTCAGCCACTTACTTTAGCAATCGTCACGTGCTGTTAGCTGCGGGCCACGCGTCCGCGCCTTCCGCTCCTCGCGAAATACGCTCGCAAGCCAATCCGTTATAATCTCCGCGTGGGCGACGTTCGTCAATATCAAAATCATGGGAGACGAAGATTATTTGATTCGTTCAACGATGAAAGCTGATTTGAAGAAAGCTTATCGGTTTCGATTATTCAAACTTTTATTCGGGTCTATTGAACGTCCTGGTATGTTAACACCCTCGCAGCCGACGACGCGTATGAATCAAAATGGTTTTTTATTCTGATCGCTGGAGGTGATTGTCTGCAGCCAGGCATATTCGATATCTTTCTTTCGCGCGGTGACTGCTGAGATAGAAATAAAAATTGCTCGAAATTGATGTAATTTATTTGATAAATCGGTGACTATAGGTCGTAACCAAATCGGATAGTGACAACAATTGCTTCACCCGTGTGCATATTTGCAGTAACAGATATCCAATAACGTTATTTACCTGGTATAACGATTATAACGAATTTACCGAGCAAAACGTAGTAATTATTTATTCCAGAAGAAAGAACTCCGACGTTCACCGAAACGAAGGAATCCTCGCGTATCGCGTCTCGATAGGAATTTTGAGAAGATCTCACAGTAGCGAATGAATTTGATTCTCTACGTAGGGCATTCTAAAGAGCGCCACTTTTACGAAAGATCGGCCCATCAATCCTCGTCCAATCTTTCAGCGTGGAATCTGGCTCGATGAAAAAGGAAGACCGATTAACGAGGAAAGGAAGCTCGGTTCCTGATGGAAGAGCAATAGCGCGCGTCCTTGCACGCGCGCAAGAAGAGGAGTCCTCGGGAGTATTCGCGGCGGCGAAGGCAGAAGCAGCGGGGCATGGGAACACCTAAGTCAAGCCGGCACGCGTACATGTAACTTGTTCCTTGACGGAGGCGCCTGCCTCCCGTAATTTCAGCTAACCCCAAAGCCTGACCCTGCGCACATGGGCCGAGCGTGTCACGTCACGTCAGCCCGGAATACTGGCAATAATTGCGGCTTGCGGGAGCGCACGAGACGCACACCGGCCCAGACCGAAGGAAAACACGGGGGAAGAAGGAAAAGAAGAAGAACAGAAAGAGGAGAAGACGTGCGAGGGAATACCAGAAGCGAGGAGAGGAGGCCATGTGGCGAACAGTAGTTGTGTGTCGAGGCCTACGAGAGAGGAGAGAGAGCCGACCTCTCGAGTCATCCACCCCTGAGGGAGAGAAGCCGACGGTAAATGTTGCAGCAGCCGACGCCGCCGCCGCCGCCGCGCCGCCGCGCCTCGCCTCGCCGTCTTCGTCGCTGGCGTAGCTGCCTCTGCTTACGCTTGATCCTCTTTCTCTCCGTTCTTCTTCATTCTGCTCTCTTCTCTCCCTCTCTGGCTCTCCGCCTCTCTGTGGTCGATGCACCGGTTGTTAAACGCCGCGACTCGGCGGAGGGGATTGGATGGTAAATTAAATGATAGGCGACCGCTCGGTTAGGAGGTTTCTCGTTGAGATCTAATCTCTCGCTGCTTCGTTTTTAATTCGATCTCATTACTTCGTATCGGCGCGCCGCAAGCATCCGCGAGATCGTTTTTAATTTTCTACGAACGACGGGACACGTGGACTGAGAAACTTCGCCACCAAGATTCTATTTTCTTTTTAATGAATCGTTATACAATCGTTTAACGAGTATGTTATCTCTTCCCGTAATGATTTTAATAGAGGAGAAACGATATTAACATCATCAGTTTTCTAAATTTTTCAACTATTTCGAATTTCGTATACTCGATTTTGCTATAATTCGTAACGATCCGCAGTCTAATGATAAGAGTCAGAGAAGCGTGTCCAAGTATTCTCTCGATCGTGGGCGCATCGCGCAAGCTCTGGAGTTTTGAACAACAAAAATGTCATTTAACTCTCGGACTCCTGCGGGTTCTAGGCCTATGCCGTAGTCATTTTTAACTCGCACGGATATTTCACTGAAACGGATTTATTCCGATGTAAGACGATGGCTCAGGACCGCCTTTCATCGTATTTCGGACGAGGGTACCTATGTGTCACCTAGGTGTCACGAATGACATACCGTACGGAGGGATAATTAGACACTGCAAAAATTCAATTCGAAAGGTTATTGATTAATAATCCGACACGGCACAGTGTAGATCTGCTACAATTATTGTGCATCGACGTCATTGTTAACAACAGATTACGAAACTTCCGCCTTGTTCTCTCGTAGACAAGCTAGTGGGCGTCCCTATGAACGTAAACTATAAATTTAGCTTCTTATAGGCTGTCCCTCGCCCCTACTTTCTTGTACAATGACTTCTATTGATACTCGGGCGTCTTTCAAAACTGATTAATTTCTTCAAAATTGGACCAATCGACGAGAGCCTTTTTGAAAAGTTGAATGTACCAAGGGTCTATTATCTACATAACTTTTCATCTGAAGCTGCGTTGAAAATTTAGAAAATATTTTCTAAAATTCTGTTAGTTATATGCGTCTCTATGTGCTGCAAATTTATGCAGAAACATACGACGAGCATTGAAATATAAAAAATAGCAAAAAATAGTTATTTTTCATCAATTTTAAACATATCGTAATTGATTTCAATGAAATTTTCGAGTTCCGTAGAACTGTCATAAATCCACAAAACGTATTTTTTAAATTTGCAATGTACGCCCAGTTCAATCTTGTTCAATGTTGCTATTATAAAGGAATATTTATCACGATTAGTACTCGGTAGTTCTAGTATTAACACTTTGCACTCGAATGGTGACTCTGAGGCGCCAGTAAAAATTGCCATAGCATTATTGAAAACAGTTTTAATATTATTAAATTCGTCTGTATGCTATAAATTGCAAAAAGCCCCACCATTGTACGAGAAAACAGATTTAATTTTTTGTTCCCAATGTAAAATAGATTACGTAGAATAAAAATGATCTAGGTTGAAAGAGATGTCTTGAATTAAAGTTGCTTCGAGTCCAAAGAGTTAATAAGCGTGTTCAGAATACATAATTGTTCCACCGTGCTGTTAACATCGAATATCAGATTTTACCCATTATTTTGAATGCTAGAGCGGAGAAACAGTCGGAGAGAATAATGTTAGAGAATACTACAGAGAATAATAAAAAACAAGTGTAATCCAGTCCATAGGAGCGTACAAGCATAATGGTTAATGATGACCGGTGGCCAGAATTGTTCGAGGTAATAGCCGAAAACGCGGTTGGCCCGGGAGCCGGACCCTAATTTTCACTCTTGAATAAATCGTCGGAAGCTGTTACCAATACCGTTACGCTACTGCAAAGCTCCGGGTGCAGCTGATGCACCGTACGTCCGTACGCAAAGCGGTGAAACAAAAGGAAGAGAAGGTGCGAGGGGCCGACCGCTACTAGTCGGTTCGTGAAAGAGAAACATCGACAGCGTAAAAACGGGGGTGCAACGGCCAATTTTCTCCGGCGTGTTCGACCTTCCACAGAGCACGTACGGAAAATATCAACACAATAAACTTGCTGTACCATAAAACTCGAACTCTTTCTTCCAGAAAAATCTTTACCGATGTTTTATGACATTTCCATACCTTTTCTCTGTTCCGACTCGGATCGTTGCTAACATTCGAGCTTAACCCCTCATCTTACACATGTAACGTCGAATCACATCAATCGAACGCTAATTAACTGTCACATCAATGCCCACAAAAATCATACAAAATGAAAACAGCTGATTTAATAATATAAGAATGGGAAAGACTAAGTTTATCGTAACTAGGCTGAATTTATTTAATGAAGTAAACGTTAAAAATTAAGGTGCATGTTACTGATTCTGAATACTTTTTCAACCTTGTATTTTGCAGGTCCCAACCTCCGGTACACTGAACACATACATCAGAGATTCAATGTGACGATCATTTACATCGTAACAAGTAAATCTAACTCTCTCCAGTCTCTAACAGCTTGAGATAACTAGACTGCGGATTTCATGCATTTCTGAGAAAAATGGACACGTATAATTTAAAGCGGTGGACATATTAAAAAGATATAAGAACATCAGTGTATTCGGGTTAATGAGGCAAGAAAAAAAACATTTGTTTGGCCCCCGTGCTTTGCAATCGATGCAAACATTTTTTTGTTTTCTGTATAAAGATCCGCAGTATAGAGAACGCTTCTCGGACACGGTATTGTTACACAGCCTGATAATTCACAGAAGTCATCGAAATCGGCGTATGCTGCTAAGTCACCCTTTCTTGTCCCAGTTTCTACGAGCCCTATTCCAGGTATGAAATAATCCTCCTTAGGGTCCGACATCGTCGCCGATTTTATTTCACCTGTGCCATGAAACTCAATCTCGGCGTTCCCGATCGAAATCGAAGAACCCTGGTGGTTTGATCCTCGAGAGGTGCTCCGTTTACAGGAGCAACCGAACCGTGTCCCCCCCCCCCCCCCCAACCCCTTCCCCCGGCGTCGCTGGTGTTTCGCGTGCGCTTTGACCGTGACCACGAAGCGTGGCAGTCGTGCGTGTGTCACTCGATGACTCCTGGCCCTGCGGATCGCGCTCTTACTCCGCCCAGAACATGCACGCGTGTTCCGCTCCAGCTTTATTCTTTGCCTCATCGCCTAGCTCCGCTCTCTGGCCATTGCAAGCCTTTCTTGTCTCGAGCTTAGGCTCGTCGCAACCGCGACCACTGCAAACTACCGGGCTCGATGACTCTTCCCCTCTCTGCTCTTCTGCTTCTGAACCTATTCTTATCGTTGCTCGCGAAGACAGTCGTTTCTACGACAACCCAGTGAAACTACCACTCACCGATCGTATTAACCCTTTGCGCTCGAAACTAATATAATATCTCATATAATATAATGTTCGTGTATTAACCCTTTGCACTCGGACCTATTTTAACTCGAAAACGATACATTTCTTTTAATTCTGGAATATTTCCATTCTACACCATTTTATTCATTTTGTGCATATCGGACTGATATAATATGTAAATGTGTAGTAATTTATTAAATACGAACAAGTTTAGTAACGTAAACAATATTTTTTTAAGAATGGCACAGCAATTTTTAGTAGTGCCTCAAAGTCGCCATTCGAGTGCTAAGGGCTAAAAAATGAACTTACAATTGGACTGGTATTTTTTTTTCTTTAATGTCTTCAGTTCATTTACGGATTTTTTAAATACTTTTTAGTGTCTGGCCAAACCCATGGCAGAATCAAGAGAGAGGGATTAAGTACATTTGTAGATATCAGAGAATTAATGACGAGGTAATATGTAATTGACATTAGTAATATTTCTACTTCATCTTCATCATAAACTACTTTCCAAATTACAAATTCAATATTATCCTTTAGTCAAGTAAACGTTCCTTATAAAATTATTTGTATAAAATAATTAGACGTTTAGATGTTTTAAGTTCGCAGCTTCGTCCAGTTCAGTTTTCTATAGATTGTTTTTCCTTGGAAAGCGATTTCGAAGTTTTCTAGAGACGGACGTAAATTTTATTATTTTTTCAGGATAACAAAAATGTTCGCTATAACTGAATAGTACAATATTTTCTAGATACCACGATATGTAATTCTTCGCTTACCACTAGACAAACAAGCCATATTGATTTGATTGGTAAATATTATCGCGTATTTATAAAAATCTAATTACATATTAGAACATCTATTTTTCACTCCATAACTAAAAACAATAGCAGAGACCAATTTTGAACTCAAATGACACCGGACTTAGCCTTTAAACATCCTTATATTTTACGGATTCTAAAAGAGTATATTCTTAACTATAATTTACTGACGGATAATCATTTTGCCAGGTTTTCGGGGCCGCGATCCCACTGTGCATCGGGTACCGAGTACTCGACGGGTTCTCGCACACCTCTGGTGTTTGGAGGTATCTAGATTCCAGATCAATCGATCGCATTTATTTTTCCATCGGCCCGAGGGTGCTTGTTACGCTACGCGAACCACGCGAGCCACCATTACGATACCGAGCCAAGTAAGGAGCTCGTCTGAGACTAAACGGGAACGCGAGATACATAATTAGCAGGACGCTGGAAGAAGAGGATCGTGAGTGGGAAGGAGCAGCACGAGGAAGAAGAGAGGCAAGGAAAACGGTTAAAGTAAACATCGTTCTTGGGGACTGGTACAAAACGTCGAGAAGGAGGATTCGGATCAGGCCGAAGATGGAACAAGAAACGGCGCCAACGATCCTAATGCGATTATAATTAGTAGCATTTTCCAGCCGAGGATCCGGCGAAATTGCGGCCCTCTCGATAGGGTCGTTCGTCTTCGATGCGAGAAACTGGAACTCGAAGACGCCTCCGGGCTTTACTCTGAAAGCTGCCTGATCAGAGATCAAGGATGATCTCGTTACCGGGACCGTAACACGAGAGGGTGTGTCGATCCAAAACTCTCTCTTCTCTCTCTCCCTCTCTATCCCTCTCCTTATACACCAGCACACGCACTTCCATGGTCGGCTACGATAACGTCTATGCGAGACGAGATAAGATCCAGTTTAGGCAGTAGACAGTTCAGAATCAAAATGGACTTAAAATGGACGTAAAATGGACGTATTTAAGACATCGTGTGCTATCTAGGTTATTATATCTCATTATACGCTAATTGTGCTGTGGAGATGTTTTCCGCATTCAAAAGGACTGTTAATTTTTCAACGAATTCCGTTCATCGATTACGACCGTGTGAACTTAACTGTCCGTGTAATAAACACCGAAAAGGTGGATCGGTAAATAAAACAGGATATTAGCGTATAATGAGTATATTTATTATACGGACAAGAGTAAGTTCTCACGATCGTAGTCGGTGAACAGAATTCGTTGAAAAACTAACAGCAGTTTTGAACGTGAGAAACTGCACACCTTCACAGCACAATTGCTGTTATGGAGCGAATAAAATAATGTAATTCGGTAACGCGTGGCGAATACAGGTATCATTAGGATAGTAATACCGGATAATGATTGTAGATACGAGACGCGTCATCGTGGTTCTATTAAGCCGGGTGGCACGTATTTCCACTCGCTGCGCCGCGACGCGCCGTTCGGTCCCGCCTCGTAAGAGTTTAATCATTTCTGCGATGGTTGCAACTTCCCTTCAATTAGGGCTGGTTCGAGGTTAGCCAGCCACCTGGATAAACCTTCTCGAAGTGTTCGAGTAGACGAAAGCTTTTTCCCTTATCAAACCAATGACTCTCCCTTTTCTCTGCTGATTCTGGTGCTTTTTTCGGCCGAGCCAGCACACGTTAATTGGAACGGATGATCGTGTGGGATCTAGATTAAAGAAAGCTACCACCGATATAAATAACATTAAGGAAAGAGGTCCGGTGTCCGTGGTTTCAGACACAATCGAGGTTTAAGTGAGACTTTACTCGAGATTAACAGACTGCGGATTTTTACGCAAAATAAAAAATGTTTGCAGCGATTGCAAGACACATGAACCAAGTTATGGGGAAACCGATACACCGGTGTCCTTAAATCTTTTTAATATTTCCATTGCTTTAAATTTTACGTTTTCTTCCTGAATGCATAAAATCCGCAGTCCATGGATTAAACACAGAAATTTCGATTGAATAGTGGTAAATTTAGTGCCAGCTTCAGCGGTTATACAATTGTTATAAATTGATTTTAGAAATTAATAGAAATTTCTTATTTAAATTAAATATGTATATTTTTTAAGTGAAACATAAAATAAGAAGCTGATTTTTAATGAACTTTGTTTATAAAGTAGGGTTAGATAGGTGTGTAAATATAACAGGTGGATAGGTACATATGCGTGCAAGTGCAATCTAAACGTTAGAATTTCATATCGTTTTAACAAAATTTGGTGATCTCTACAAAGTTAGGAATATTATAAATATTGGCAATTATTTACAATACGGCATTCTTCGCCGATTTCAATGACCTTGAAACATGTTGTTGGGGGGCATAATTCTGTACCACTTTTTCCTATACAGGCAACGACCTTCGTTTCCGAGATGGTGGCGGATGGTGTCAGGGGGAGGAGCCCTATCCTAAAGTGGAAATTTGCTCATTGGAAAATGGTAGAGTTTGCTATAGTCGTCTCAACAGTTTTCCGCAAATACCTCGCAAACCGTGGTGGTCCGGCGGTAACATAGAAAACACTTGTTCAGAACAATGACTTTAATAACGACGAGGGACGCCCTATTCTAATAATTACCTAAATCTTGATCTATGGAAGCCTCTTCATTTTTTAACCAAAGAGTCTCCTTGAAAATTTGTATCGATACAGGTATCGTGACAATGAGTGTAGGGTTCATTAATTGTCTAGGTGACTAAAAAGTGTGCTTTCCGTAACATTGTCCCAAATACAAAATAATAATGTTGCGGTTCGAATTTGAAGTATCTGATAGGACGATCATTTCGCAAGATTGACGTGTCTGCTTTGGCAAAGCCCAGAGTCCTGGCCCTCCGGGGCATTGACCGCGAAATGAATCAGGATGTATTCATTTTGATTGCATGTTTACGAATGTTGATTACGTCTTATTGAAAAGGAAGACGCGGATACGACCCATGCACGCCCACCGCCTTTGTTGGACCCTTTTTTCAATCCTTTCATCGACCCTTCCTGAATGGAACGAAACCAGAACAAAAGGGTATTGCCTCCGCCAAAGGCACTAAAGATTCTTTGAAGTATCGGTTCTTTCTGCCCTTTAGAAAACGGGAAACAGGAATTTAGCATTCATTCCCTGGAGAAATAATACGAGTACCTTGACGCGAGTCTGAGATGGAATCCGAAGTCTGATTTCAAGCATATCGTATTGAAGTTAACGGAGATCGTTTGTTCGAAGATACTGATCAAGTAGAAAGGAGCTTCCAGCCGCCATCGCGCCACGTCGTCGGTCGGAACAAATTGAAGAAAAGAGTTTTTACGATCCTGCGGCACCCGAAACGAGTGCCCCGAAGATGTCAACGTCTCGACCCAATTTCCACCCCAACCGAGAGCCCGTCTCCTCTTCCTCAGCTGTTCCGCGAAGTGGTTTACGTGTTCCCCGAAGTTTGCAACACGACGCGACGCATCGGGACACGAACAAAAAAAAAAAGGGGAACAAGAGGAGAGAGGAAACGTAGGAGGTGAAAGCGAGACGGAAGCCGATGTAGATGAGACGGAAGAACCTCTCATTAGCAAGGTAGTCCGTGAGGGCAGTGACGTCCGCGTTTCATAACATGTTACGGCAGGCACGCATGTGCACACGCGACCAAGACGACCGCCGCCGCGCCGTCTTACTTCGCGTGGCTCGTTTGCAAGGTGACACACGCCCACGAGTCGTACGCATGATACAAAAGGGCTGAAATTATCCAGGAAGCGGAGAAACCTATGCTCATCGGTAAATAACGTCTTTCCTCGAGCGGGGGCCACGATAACAAAAGGGGCCCCATCGCATGGGGGGCTTAGGTTCGCGTATATTGCCGTAATTTTCACTCCGTGTGGGGGTAGGGGGCACGAAGGAACAGGAATGCTATCCGAACAGTGCTACGATCTTCGCTGAAACGTGTAATCAAACGAACCGCGGTGTTCAGGTCAGTGACTGATAGCATCTGGAGTTCTTTTTACACTGTCCAAGTCGTTTACCTACGTCAACGCGGTCTCTGCGTGCTTCTGTCTTTACGATCTCCCTTCTTCCCTTTTCTTCGGCCGTTCTGCATTTCTCCTTTTGCGTTCCTCCTGCTCTCCGCGGAGGATCCACCGAGCCGGTTTTGGCTACTGTTCTCGTTACGCATCCTCCCGCTGGGAGGGAGACCACTCGGTTGTGCCGTTCATTGATCAAGCCTTGTTGAACCACTTTCGAGGTGCTGTTGCTTATTAAGTGGGGAATCGAAATGGATGAGGGCCGATCGGCGAATGTCTCTCGCAATGACGATCATTACTTATCGATAACAATGAAACGAGCTCCGAGCCGTTCGCTCGACTTATTCAACCAATAACAAATGTTGGTAGTTGGAGCTTTTTGCTGAAAAATGTCGATATCTTTCTACATTTCGTAAAAATTGAAAGATACAGTGACAATGCTAATTTGAAACTCTGTATAGGTTTTCATTATGCTTTGATTAAGTTGAAGCTTACCTCGAAGATCTCGTTGAAGGTCACGCAAGGGTCAACATATCGCGCATCGTTGAATTTGCTTTTTCACGAGCTATGCGACTGTTGTAATGAAATTATAGTCGCATTTGAAAATGCTTCAAAATTTTTTCGCTGTGCTCCTTTTTCCCGAGCATAAAAAATCAACGATATTTAAAATGGTCGAGTTAGGTGTAATATTCTGTATTCTACATGATATTAGATATACTCCAACATCCTTGACGAAAAACCCAAACAATTTGCCATATATATTTCCAAGTCATATACTATTTCTTGTTTCGAGATATTTAAAGGAAAACGAAATGAACACCGAATGATATTCATATAATGTTGAAATAGCAAGCGCTATCTAACGGTCCGTGTTTGACAATATCGTAAAAATTACATTGAATTAATTTAGTTTAAAATAATGCGATGTGAAATAACTGATAAACTCCTTTTTTTTTAAATTTTGGCTTAGTTGGACCACATTCATAATATGGGCACAATTGTTGGCAACCCAAGCGGCCCAATAAATGTCCGCTTTCTGAATTTCGCAAGTAGCCACCAGCTTTACAGGTTTACTTCGCTTCGCATCACACGTTGCGAGTTCAAAGTTTTCAATTGATGACATCACGGCTTTACGGTCGGTGGCGCGACATGTGGACAACCTAGCTGTTACGAAAATTATATTGGCATTAAGTGAGAGAATTACTATGATTTACGACAGTCGATAAAGCGCCAGAAATAGGAAAAATCGAGAATTTATATTATAAAAAAAGAAGCGCAATCGTTTTTAGCGCTGGTTGCACCTTCTGTTCTCTCGAGGGACAGTCAGCTGCTAGAAGTGGGAACTTTCTAGGGACTGAAACGTAGATACATACACGCGTGTTCATCGTTTCGAACTTTCCGAGATTCCCGTGGTCGATAAGAATCGCAACCGACGAAATAAATCTGCAATTTTTTTGGCTCCCGGTAAAGTATCTTCGCGTGATCGCGGCCATATTATCGTCGCAATTTAGATCCCGCATTATCGATAACGGGTCCCGGCCCTGATGTCAGTGGAACGTATTATCGTCGCGACACGGTCTATTCGTCGGCCAGGCGAATCGTTGTTGTCTTCGATGGTGCCAGAATCTCGCCACGACGACGGCAAGTGCGGGTGGGTGAGGGGGTGATATCGGTTGCGGGTGGAGCGAATGGCCTTAGGGGATGTTGCGCTCCCCCTCCCCCTCCTCCTGAATAATACAATATTCAATTTGTATCTAATGAATATAAATTAACGTCTTAACTTACCGATCTGTTCTGTGATGACAAGAAAGAGTTAATATCTAGGTAAATGGATCGTTTCACGGAGGTTCCTGCTAAGCCGGCGATGAATCAAAACTTTGATAAGTGGATCTAGGAAAGCATCAGAACGGGCACTAATCAATTAGCTGATACGCTACTAAGGGTCTAACCCAGATCCTTATTGCAACAACACTGCAAAATCACTCTTCATCTAAAAATCATCTACATCGACAGTGTTTTCTTTCAACCATTTGCACTCGAAGCTATTTTAAGAATTTGAACATTTCGTCTGATCTAGAATTTTTTCGTCGCGTTTGATCATTTGTCAATTCATTAAACACAAAGACGTTTAGTAACGCATAAATTGATTTGAATGGAGAATAGTCATTTTTAATGGCGCCTCGTTATTTATTTTTTTAAATTTGGTCGAATTCAACTCGACCACAAAGTTACCACAATATATTGAATGTACAAATTAATTCCAATTTCTTCGTGAATCTCTTGATTATTTACAAACAATGAAAATTCATTTTACCGTCAAAAATGATATCTATCGCTTTTCACTTTCTCCAATTATGCAGGTGAAAGATTTTAAAAAGTAATTTTGAACTGACCGATTGAGGGGATCACAATTAATTTGCATATTCCAGTGACACTTGTCATTAAATATTTGAAAAATGTTTTACCGTGTTTTACAGAGAAGAATAAAAACCTGAGTTTACGCGTTTTGAAATACAAAATGAAAAACTTGATTGACAAGAAGCGTTTGCACGTCGTTTTACAATTACCGCGTCTTGTTCTATGAAAACGTTCTGACATGGGACACTGAATCATCAACACGCGCCACGGTAATATCAGTGAAACCCGCGTCCGTGTTCAGGCTGACGTATCTGTGACGATCTTTGCACAATTTTCAAGAAACGTAGCACACACGACACGCCCCCTATCGCAACGTTAATTGTCTCTAGTTAACATCCGATCCGTGTGGACCGTTGCTGGAACGAAACGGGCCGGGCCGGGAAGGGACGGGACGGGGGACAGTCTTTCTCTTTCCGTGACTACCTACGCGTAATAATCCTCGTCGTCGGGATTAAAGCCATTAGCACGCTCGACGTCGAACGAATGAATTCTCAGGAATTGTTTCACCGTCCGCAACGTGTAGCCGCTGCGCCGCCTGCCCGTCGTTAATGTCCACCTTGCTCTGTTCGTCCCCGCCACGTTGGAACGGTCTCGTCTTTCGCAAGAATCGGGGACCTGCTAATTGCGATCTTTCTGCGCTAGAACGGTACACGCTTATTAATTCCGCCCTGCGATCGCCACGATAATTGTAGGTTCGAGAGCAACAGCTACGCAGAATCGTCGCGCCCACACGACTTCCTCCGCGAACACACGAAAGATTCACTGAACCGTCTTCGCAATGCGTTCGCATCGGTTTCGTACAAGCTGCCCGTCTCCACGTTGATCCGTTGGTTTGCGCAAACAAGTGTCAACACACTCAAAGTCCTTGTGCAAATGTTTTTTTCCGGTGAGACGTCATTTTTTCAAACGAACGCTTGATCGTATCGTTTTCTTGAATACCCAATTAACACTTCATACCGGGTCGCTGAATTCCAGAGGAACTCCCACTTCTCCATCAACTTCCTTCAAATCTATATTTTTATTGCTAACAGGTTCAAATTAAAGCTGTTACATGTATCATCGAAATAATTTGCCATACGTATTTATTAGGCAGCGGATTTTATGCATTTATGACCAAAAGGAATAGGTGTAATTTGAAACGATAGACACATTCGAAGAATTTAAAAATATTACATCGCTTTCAACCTATTCAACGTGTCAGGAAAGAAAATAAATTTCTATTTCACTCCAGTTTGTTACGATTCAGGTAGAAAATGTTTATTTTGCATAAAGATCCGCTGTCCAGTACGTGCCATATTCCAGTTGCGGGATATCAGTTCAACCACCTACCAGCTTCCAGGTAGTAGGCACACACGGAAAATTATTTCGATAATATCTTGTTAACTGTTACAGTTATGCCATACGGAGGTCAATAAATTTTTACTCAGAATTTGATACTCCATTGACCGACGATACAAAAAGTAGTCAGTCATTCTATTAAAAAAAAATGAAGGTAATCCTGAAATCTCCAAAACGCACGCAAAGAAGCAAGTACCATTCATAAAATGTATCGTTTAATACTCGGGGAGAACAAGTTAGCTGGGACACCCTGTATGTCCCACTACCTCTATAAACCAACCCTGAAGTAAGTACACCTAAAAAATTTTGGATTCTTTGCCACTGTATCGATTGAAACAAGAACGGTTTCTTTTTTAAATCACGAAAAATAAATTGGGAGTGAACGGATTAACGGAAAAACTTTATAGAGACAATTTATTGTACGTTGCGCGCGAGTTGCATGGCCCCACGTCGATTACGTTTCGGAATCGATACCGCGTAGAAAACTATTTAGCTCGGGTGCTGGCGGGCACCGATAACGCGTTAATTAAACGTCGGTCGGTGTTTGACGAGTTTAAGTCGCAAGGAATTACAACGGGGAGAGGGAGAGACGCATTAATCGAGGCCTGGAGCGTGCACGCGGTACGCACGCGATCCCCGCCTCGCAGCCGGCGAATACTTGAGGATTATCCAGCGCGTGAAGAGCAATCGGTCAGCGTCGGGAATCCCTCGAAGCTTTCGGAACACGAACCGATCCGGATGACACATTCGTTTCGATCCCCAATGCCTCGATACCCCTTCTATCACGCTAGTATTTATATTCGAAGCCGTATGATACGTTTACTAACCCTCGGAAAACCACCCCTGACCAGCCGCGACACTCACAGCCGCAGCCACGGCCACCACCACGAATTATCATCCCCGACAGTTGCATTTCATTTTCCAGGAGCGGCTGCGACACAATCCTTTCGTCCATATGTAGGTTAGTCTGTCGGACAGCGACCACGTGCCATGGAAATATGGCGTACACTTTGCGAATTACACCGTCGCCAAGTGCTGCCCACTGAACACATGACGACATAGTCACGAAAAATAACACATCACCATTGCCACGTGCATAGAGGCTGCCATTAGAGGTAATTTCGCTGCACCGCGTAACCCCTCTCTCCACGGTGTCGAACAAACCAAATACTGCAATTACTTCGAGCTGATGCGTCAACCCTGTCTGTGTTCGCTTTTCACTTCTCTCAGATATTTCTTCTGCGCTTGCTGGCTACCCTTTTCAAATTACGCCTTTACACATTTTTCAGAAGCTTCGTTTTTCAGGTGTGACTCGTTTCTTCTGCTTTTCGCCACTCTTAAGCAGGTAGTAGACATTTGCATGTCGAAATCGGATATTCATATGCAACGACCCAATCATTTTCTGTACTTTCTTTCATCTACCAAATAATAATTACAACACGGTGTTGCAAAATTAAAAGAATAGTATTTCGTACACAGAACACAGAAAGAAATTAATTCTTACGAGTTTATATTTTTATGCTTTGACGTATAGTGTTTCGTAGTATTTGTCGCAAACAATACAGAACATTTTATTTTTCAACTTATATTCCGCTGAATGTAGAATGGTCCCTCGAGGGTAGGTACGTTGTATCATTTTTATAGGGGAAATGATCAAAAAGCATAAATATATGGAGAACCCTAATCGACAAGTCCACCATGGAAATCCTCAATTGTTAGATCAAAGATAAAAAGAACGATTCTGTACCCAATAGATGCTGGAACAGTAAAAACCCTTTTTTTGCGATCAAATCTTGCTTGCAACAATTCTGATTCTCCAAGAAAAACCTACAAAGAGTGGAATGTCTGGAGGGTAATCGTCCCGGGAGAAAACATCCGAACCCGGGTACGAGCAACCGATATCGGCGCGCCGTGACGATCGTGATCCATTTCCTTGGCCGCAGGGCGTTTATCGTGATCGGTCGCCGGCAGCGTCGTCCGAAACTGCTGTGTTCAGACGCGGAGCAGGATATGGGACAATTACTGGCAAGAGTAGGGATTTATCGCGACGTCTGGGGGATCGGCAATCCTTGAAGGAAAGAGCGGGGTATCGTTTCCGAGAAAATTCGGGTTGGTACAACGTCTTGCTCGTGCCAAACCAACCTGCCACATACGGTCGGAGATGTTTCATGCGACGCCTAGCGGTAGAAAAGGCTTTGGAGCAGTCCTCCCAACGTCCCAAGGTTTATTGGCCTAATTTAAATAACGGCGTACAAGGGGTGCTATCTCATCCCTGCCGCCCCCATCCCACGGGCAAGTTTCCACGGTCGGGTTTCTATTCAGCCGACCGAATCTCGCCGGTCTTTCTCCGGCAGCTTTTTCCTCCCGGAGTCTCGTCGGGGCCTGATGACTGAAGGATTTACGGACTTTTATTGCGCGGCGCATTTATCTCGTCCGGGCGCGCTCATGCAAATTAAGATCTCGCTGTTCTCCACGCTCGTAGACACGTTCGCCGCGCATAATACCAGCCTCCCGCCGTTGAAACAGAGAAAAGGAGCTTTTGTCTTAACTCCTCGCGCGACCTCGCAACGCACAATGCCCGCCTTTGTCGTCCGGCGCTCTGCCGAACTCATCTCTCCCTCCCTCTCTCCTTCCACGCGATCTTTTCCCTCGTTTCTACATACATTCTCCACCCGCTTCTCTGAATTAGTGTGTTCCTCCACGGTACAACCGGTGATTTGCACGGCGCGGCGAGAAGCCACTTAGATTCCCTGTTTTTCCTGCGTTCCACTTGGAAACTTCCATACTTAAGAATTTCAGCTGTCGATAACGTGAGTTGCGAGTCTTAAGCCATTGCGCCAAGGATTTATTTGTTGATTGAAACCTTTTAAAAAGAAGATTAAATTTATATCTATTCTATGCCTATTGTATTTTCTAATGGCTAAATATTATATACATATTCGGTAGGCTTTGTTCAAATTCTTCGTCACGAGTCTGACAACAATGACATCGAAGTTTATTTTGGGATCACGGAAATTAATTAAGTTTTCAGGGTCATCGATTCGGTTCGGATATTCACATTCGGTTCGGTTCTTACAAACTTTCACCAAAATCGAAGTCTAAAACTTTACAGTCTCTTCTTTCAGGTAGGACATTCAGGATATTCTGTGAGCTCAGGAGAATGTCTAATTGTGTAAAAATCGCGACGCACTGACGCCTGTGACAGAGCTCAAATTACAAATGACCCTCTCCTCCGCTTCTCGTTGGCTCAGGAATTGCAGGATCCGAACAGATGATATCTTTTGGGACTCCGTCGGTGCTCAGTTATCGAAAGTCAACGTCTCGGCGATTTCGCATTTTTCAGTGATCCTTTTTTTCCGCACTGGTCTCCTAGGTCCCGAAATTTAGATTAACCCTATCCGAGTAGCGCTTTCAGGAACACCTTACACAGTGGTCGCATACTTTAGGTAGATCAGCGAACACAATTGGATTTGCGCGTGTCAGACTTATAGAGGAATTATTAAGGAGGTCTTATTACGAAGGGATCAGTTCAAACAACTGTGTTGACTTATTTCGTGATACAAAACAACTGGTTCGAGTTAAAATTTTAATCATCGTTCAGCTAACTTTTATGTGGAAGTTAATATTTCCAGAGTGTTTCGGTTTTCGAGAGAAATGGTAAGTTTCGCGCATCGGGTAGAGTGCATGTCTGGCAAACATCATAATACAGCCGCAATTTTCGGCTCGAACGAGCCACGTAATAAACCGATTTATACGCGCATTAAAGCCGCGCTTCTTCATAAATTAACTGGAAAACGGGAGCGGACCTATTAGCGAATTTGAATTTGCCCAAGTAGCCTACTTTCTATAGAATTGCATCGATCGCAATGCGCGTAGAGCCGCGCCGTAAAGTTTTATTGTTAGATCCACTCTGATTTGAAGGACATTTTTCGCCTCTCGACAGTTCGCGAGAACGCGACAATTACGGAATTATTGCTCGAGGAAGATCAAACGCACTTGTCTAAAAGCTGAGGGTCCGGAAACCTCAAGGGATGAGTTGAACGTTAAAAACATAGCAATCTCAAGATTGCTGCATGCTCAGAGACCGTGGGAGATTGAAGAAGGATGACAGATTAAACGACCTTTTAACAACAAAGGTGGAAAACACCTTTTTCGGGTATACGTGAGTAGCAGATTTGAAAATCGCTTGCACCGTTTCAAACGAAACGTATAAAGTTAAACACTCAGGACCATATAACTTCTTTCGATCAGGTTATTAATCATCGCTCTGCGTAAAGATTAAACTTGGAAATTTGAAAACTGGAAACTCGGAACTTTGTAAATTTTCCATTCGAACAACTTTTCGTGTACGTTTTCCTAGTCTGGGGGTGCGTTTGCACACTTATACGCAGAGCGAAGGTTATAAATATCTATAGAAAGGTATAAACATTGGAAATGAGTTGTGCTCCGTTTTCGTGGCTCGTATGCTCCCATTGAGCGATAATTTCTGGAAATTTGCTGCGAATGGGGTCAACCAACACGGCCATCATCTATTTCGTAGTACTAGTTAACTTTACGATCGACAGTCGAACCGAGCAGAGAATTCTCCAAGATGGCTTGCCCTCGAACAGATCATTGTTACCTTCATCTCGTCTTTGCGAGTCTACGGTTGCGAAATTCATGCTCACAGTTTCGCACTTCACGGAACACGGAAGTAAAATTCTACGCGTCCAGCCACGAAGTCGTACTTTTATGACAACATTACTATTTTATCTTTTCTTTTTTCGCATCCACGGCCATGATCCTTCCCGCATTCGCAACGCGGCCGATTTCGCGGATAACACGATTAATATCATCTGCTACCGCTCACGTATAATTTACTAGTATTCTAAAGCGCGCAATCAGCACGTTTATGCCCCATAAGGTTTATTATGCCCCTACTCGTGTTTAATTAAATCTTATCGATTCAAGCGTTTAATTAATTTCACCTTATTATCTGCGGAAATATTTCCACGGAACATTTAACAAAAATAATGAAACAGTAAAATAAGAGGAGTAAAAGAACCGTTTAAAAATTTGTTTTATTATGGTATCTCTTCGGAACGCAACAGATATTTTTTAACAGCTCACGATTCTAATGTAACTTCGATACGGGCACCTTAACGCTTCGAGGTTTACGCGTGCTTGCGAGGGTCATCGAAATGACGCGAGTAGTGACCGTGGCACCAATGTTATCAATAGATTTTATTGTTATTAGTTGCTTTTTAAGAGGTTCCTCTGCTATGATCGTTGCCACATTACTGTTACCATATGTTCCAATACCGAGTTTGGAAAATGGACCAATAGTTAAAACGGGTAAATGCCAATTTACGATACTTCCGATGGAATCGGAGAACTCTATTTATTTAAGAATGAAACTATTTCTTACAATGCACAGAACACGGTTGGACAAAATTTTATTCGGACAACGAATAAGAGATAAAGACTAACGAATAAAATTTAATTCGACACTATAGAATACATATCCAATCGAATAAAAGTTTGTCAGGATAAAAATTTATCCGACTAAAAAGAATTTATTCGAATAAGTATTATTTATTTTAATAATTATCTATTCGAAACATAATTCAGATCATTTTGTTTGCGATAAAGACTCATTCGATATACATTATTAATAATCATTAAATTTCATATTAATACAAAGATTTGGTTGATTTTAACAAAATTGTATAAACCTTATCGTGTGATGAAATATCGTCGAAAAATAAACACGAAGTTTGGTATAAACGTGCTTCTATAAACAATTAAAACGATAAAAAAAATCGCATTCGTAATGATCATTTCATGAACTCCTTTTTCAATACAGATTAAGGTTTGTCCAATTTTGTTCCTGTAAAAATTATAAAACGGTGGTTGGCTGGCTTTTATGTTGGATGGCAAAAATGATTGTACAAAAGATAGAAAAAGAAGGAAAATGACATTGATCAAATTCTGAAGTCCTCTTCTAGTGTCTCAATTTTTAAAAATCAATTTATACAGGGACTGGGCACGAGTGGCTCGGTGGTGATTGTATATGCAGAAGCAAGTCGAAAAGAGGGAAGAACATTTGTTTGTTTGACGCCTCGTTTTCGAGACAAACGTGCTTGAAAATCTGCCGAGTACACAGTAGTCTTTGCAGGCAGTAGAATCGGTAGGTTATGCACAGACGCGTCAGCTGATTCCTATTTAATAGCGCACCTATTTGCTAACTTTTCAAACTTGGTCAAATGATAAAATATCATTCCATATTTTCTACTTGTTTTTAAATGTAGATTCACCGTCTGGCCGCTTGTACCATAATTTCGGAAACACCCTGTATGTAAACGTGAATTTTTGCATCGATGTTCATTGTATCCCAGGTTAATTTAAGTTATGCCTAATTCAATATTATAATATCACAAATGATCGAACCATTGCGCCGAAAGCATTAATAATTTTGTATTGACGACAAATACGATCGATAGAAAGCTATAATTTTCAATATTATAATAATAAAATTTCAATATTTTCTTTCTCGCGAAGTATCTCAATAAAAAAAAGAATTGAAACGAAAGCTGCATGGTCTTATCGCGTCTGCTAAACCGTACAAGAAATTTTTTTCAAAATGCATTTTAAAAGAGGGTCTGCTGTACTTCAAAATCCTAAGGTAGCGGTAAATGATTTCAATTGTATTTGCAATTGATTCAATGAACGGCCACCGAGTTAGTGGCGGCTAATATAATTACAACGACAGTTAACCAGAGACGAGTCTTACTACGGGCCGAACAATATTGCCGTTGAATTCGCGGAAACATGACGGACCGTTTGCCTACCGGGCGTAATATTTACGTCGGAGAGGCCACGTGGCCCGTTAGAATCGCGTTGCAAACAGCGTGTCCGCCTCTCGGGCCGCTCGTATTTCAAGGCGATGCCGAAGAAGTTGCATAGAAGGGAGCGATGGTTGCGGACGGCCTCTTATTGCCAGGTTTTTACAGTCGCTGGATAGCCCGGGATCCTCGTTCGAGAACGTAATAATTTACACCGAAAAAGTACACGGCGTTTCACGGCGTGAGCGCGCGCGCGCGCGGGACCTAATACAAGCCGTTCGGGGAAGCATTACTTGCTGGAAGCCGGGCCCGGCGCGGCGTAATTTATCGTCGCTCGACGCGGTTTCGCAACCCATCGTTAAATAAAAATCAAACGATCCCTGGACGGATGGTTTCTCCTTTGATCGGCGACGTTGATCGCACGCGATTCGAGCAAATTCACGTAAGAAAAGCTTCAACGAAAGCCAACGGAACATCATCCGGGCTTGTCTTTGATAGATTCAAGGTTTATATGTAACGAGTGGAAAAAGACGGTGATCAGCATTATATAACCGGATAGAATATCTAGATGCCTACTATTTCAGGGTGTTTCCTTTGAAATTACAACCGGACTGACAGACACACACCCTGCAGCTACTCTCCAACTACTGTTTTCTTAAATTCCAGAAAGCGCTGCTTGCAGCTATTCCCGGGGCGAGAGGCGATCTTTTCTATAGCTACTCCAACGCAGACACGTGGCGTGTGTAGAAATGTCCGTGGTAACAGTGACATCGGAATGGGCCCAAAAGATCATTAATCACTGCACTGTAGGCGACAGACGACTTTTCAGTAGCAGGAAATCCTATTTGCCGATTGGAGGACTAGAAAGTTACGTTCCAGCAAGGTAGCAAACGGTGGTGCCATAAACGGAGGCTCCTGCGGGGCTGGATTAAATAGGTCCGTTGAGCTCAAAATCGTCTTCGACACTGAAAGGTTTTCGAGACTGTCATAAAAGAGAAACTACAATAGGAAACAATTTGCGCAGAACTTCGAAAGGCATCAGGTTTCTACTGCCATGTCATTTGTTAGCAAGTTCGAACCTCGAACAAATCTTAGTTTATCGACCTGTTGGGTTTACCGTTCTATGTTATGTCTAGACGTTTTTGTGGAGTTGTCAGATCAGGGGAATTGATTCGAATCGAGGGGAAAAAGTTGTCCCCTCTCTGCTAGTACAGAATTAGTCGTGTGACGCGTGCGCGACAGAGACGAAACGCTTCACGCGACCGAGCCGTGGCGGTAGGGTGGGGGAATAGCGTCGTAAAAGGGGAAGGTAGACTGGGGAGACGAGGCCCAATCTGGCGACTCTGCATTTTTGTCGAGAATGTTGATTTTCGAGTCATTTAGAGAGTTTGAAAACTTGATCTTCAACAATATCTTTATATAAAAATGGTAGTATTTATCTGTGATGCATGTGCATGCGCGCAACCTCGTCTTCCACCAAATTCAATATTTCTGTCAAATTTCAATCGTTGTTTTATACAAATATTGATTTGCTCTCGTTGTTTTCAATATCGTCTGTGCTGCAAAAGACACTTTCGACAAATTTAGAGGTGTTAGCATTCTCTCCTGACAAACGACATTTAAGTATGACCGTTATCTTCGAAGTTCAAGGTCATTTGAAGATCACTTTTGTACGGGTCATCCGATGCAACACTCATAGATATTTCTTTGTTCGATCACATGTTACGATAGGAATCGCAATACGCACGAAGGAATTAAAGTTACTATAAAACAGTATACATGTATTATTCGCGTTAACTTCATTAAAATTTGTACCGCTTTACGTTTCGCGTAACTACAATACATTTGTGACAAACGCGCGAGTAAAAATCCATTGCTAAAAACGTCGAACACCCACAATCCAGCGACAAACACCAGTCATTCTAATGTGGTCAAACTGGAAACATTTTATGAAGAAAAACCTTGATAAAACTGAAAAAAGCAGCCCGAACGAAAGGATGAAATACAAGCAGCGACAGGAGATTTCGCTCCGGGATTCCAAAAAAATCTCGCCACTGCAGCAGCAAGATAGATGCGTCGGTGTATACGTTGGAAAAAATTTTTTAAAATTCCGCTGGAGGATCAACCCTCTATCCCTCCCTCGGTGCGTCGCGTCGGCTATCCCGCTCGGTAGCCATTCCGGCGCGATACAATTTCATCCGGAACAGAAATTCCGGGGCTGGGAGCGCATAAACGCGAGTCGAGTCGGGCCGAGCCGTGCCATGCAATCGACATAGTCGCATCATTTCACCCCTTGTGCAGTCGATGGGTCCGGTCCGATTGCTGGCGCGGCGCTGGAAATTCGACAAACATGAGTGCGGTAATCGCGGCCGAAACGACTTCCGAGGAACGGGAACGGTACGGGTCTGCAGCCGGATATGGATAGGCTGCGCTCCGAATTTCAGAGCGAATAAAGAGCGACTACCCTCGACAATCTCGGCAGCCTTCCCTAGCTTCGAGGCATCGAGCAGAAACGTTTGAGGCTCGGGCTTGGGCGTCAGCTCGCTGACGGTTCGCGGTTGTTTGTTCGCCGCGCCGCGCCGATGCGATGCGATGCGATGCGATGCGATGGTCTGTTCGGCCACGGTGGATTGGCTGTATCCGCGTCGTCTGGTCATTTCATCAGCGTCGGGCCACGATGACGGCCGATGATGACTTTGATTCGCAAACACGGCCCCCAATTACACAGGGATGCTCTCCGTGCCGGTAGCTGACCGTGCATTAGCTGCACCAACAATGCATTATTCAGTGCATACACGTTCTGTTGACGTATTTGCCTGTTTCGTAATATGATTGCCACGATATTATTCCGTGTGTGCGCAGCTCACGAGCGCGGTCAGGTCCAAAGCGTCGGGCATAGTTCGAATTTTACAGCTATTGTCCGACAAATATTAATTCGACGTCCGGATTGGTTCTCGTTCCATTCCAGTACGAGAGATCGCCAGCCTAAACATCTCTGGTTTACGGCGTTAGATGTTCAATGGTTCTCGAGGCCGATCAAAATTCAATTAAACGCGTGCACCCCGCGTCGCCGCGCTACGCCACATGCTCGCGCGTCCATGTTCATATTACATATGTGGTGTGCAGTGGTCGACGCTCCTTTTTTTCCAAGAGGATGCTTCGTACGCGCCGCTCGGACTAGCACCGTGAGAAACGCTCGACGAAAACGACCGGACAATCATCCGTACCGGTTGAAAACAACGGCTGACAGAATTTATATAACGCGTGTACGTATATCGCGGCGACCAGAGCTGATTACCGTTTCGCACGTATTTGATTCGTGACTGTCCTACAGATGCGCCTGCCTTTATTGTATTTTTGCTGCATGTGCCATTTAGCTTACTATTCTTGGGTGAACTTCCGCGTACCTGTCTTGATTGACGGCGGAGGCGAGCGTGTCTGCCGCCGCAGCCACGCGCGACTCGGCGACTCGATGATTATACACGTCGGCGATCAATCGACTCGACACGACGCTCGATCGACTCTTGTTCCTCGTAATACCAACGGAACCATGTCAATATTAATCGAATCTGATCCTTTCCGCACCATATTTAGCACCCGCCGCCGTCAGCTGCGCGACGTGACTCCGATAGCTTTGTTATTTTGTATCTGCATTAAACCTCTTAACACCGAGCTGACGTCGATTCGAAAAGTGTTCGAACTTCAATTTTCTGGATCTCGAGAAATCGTTGATATTTAAGGCATTAGCCCCGTCTCGCGCGCGAATGTGGTTGCACACTGCACACTCGCGCACCGCTAGGTACATGTACGTACACGAAGATTGCAAGGGTCGAGCGGCCTCGAACCACTTCTTCCTCCTCTGCAACGGCTCCTCAAAACTTAAACTATGATTTTTTTGGCTGTTTTATAAAACAATAATGTTCGCAAGGCTCTCACAGCTGGATTAATCCATGTAAATAGATTTCTTTAAACTACGGATAAATTCGTTCATAATTATTCTTCGCGTAAATAATGGCTGCTACACAAAAATCGATACAGCGCTGTGATTTCGAAATACACCAAATCACAATAGATGTCTACCCGCCTCCGAGCATCCAAATGTTATCACTCTGGAATGATTGCGGTGGAGTAGACAGCTATTATGATCAACGGTGTACATCATACTTGATTTATTGCTGTCAGTCTTGCGACACGGGACACCTGAACTGTTGCACACGATAGTCATACGTTTATCAATTTACACGGTACTGTATGGTTTACCTTCCGATAATACGTTTTTAAATAAATAATATATTTGTACACGAAAAATGCTGAATCCTGAAAGCTCGAAGCAATACGTATAGTCAAAAAGATAGCAGTCCTCGTCACGTTGACTTACAGGCGAGGGATTGCACAGCCGAACTACAGAGTTACCAATCAATGACATTTTTCCTTTTGTTTCACCTGCTGTTCGTAAGAAGGTGCGTACAAATTCGACAGATCAAAGGAAAAAGTTACCCTCTCTCTCTATCGGATTAGTCACGTGGCATTGTGACACGTGCACGACAAAGACGAAACGCGTCACGTGATCGGGCCGTGTCGTATCAAGTCTTTTCCATTTTTTCCACAATCTTTACCGTGGAAATTTATTTATCGTATAACGTAAAAATAACCATAAAGGAGAAGATCATCCTAGTTGGCCGTTCGTATTGAAGTGACATTGGCGTTTCCTATCCGATATTGCGAGTGTCGGGAAGTGTGTCGGGATAACATACATAAATACGCGCATGCGTTGCACATATCATAGTTCTACGACTCGTGTGCCATTCCGTGACCTTCTATCGGTGGAAACTTGAAATGATTGAAGTACGGTCAAACGTAACGGGTCGCCGAGCCGGGGGGACCGTTCCGGTCAAAGGCGGAACGAGCGCCGGCGAATCCCCCACGTAAATCGAAAAGAAATTGAAAAGTGAATATTGCAAATTAGCCGACAATGCTCGGTACGCGAAAGCTTTTACCGTATAAAGCGGCGGCGGCGCAGTGAACGCGGTTTAGAATCGAATTCCCGCGACGAACGGAAATCTACCATCGGGGACCGGGAATAGTTTGCTCGAGTTTTCATTTTCCCGGTAATTACTTTAAAGCCTTCATATGTGAAGAGCGTGGAACGGAACGAAAGCCCACGAGACCCGAAATATCGGAGAATTTCCATTGGATGCGAGAGAGATAGAGGGAGAGAGATTTCGAGCGGATCCCAGCGAGCGTATAAAATTTCGCGGGCGTGCAACCTCGGGAATCTGTTGCTCTCGTCCACGATACACGTAAATAAACGCGAGAAACGTTAAACAAAAACACCCGACACCATAACCCCGCGGCAAAGGGGTCTGCCCAGGCGCAAATATTTGCATTGCGGAGTGCTGTCCATGGTAATAACAAAGGAAAATAAAGGACGCCTACGGACATCGATTTGGTTATGCATTCGCGTGACACGTCGGGAATACGCCCTTCCTATTACGGCGTGGCGCCCGCGACACTTTCCGCTCGAGTTTTTAGCGTTGTCGAGCGTGTCACGCGACTTAACAGGTGTAGTCCTGTAGTTCGCCGTCGAAGAAGGCGCGAGCTTTCCCGCCTGTCCTTCCGAACCTTCGGCAAAATAGCCGCTCCTCTTTCCAGTCCATCCTTCCACAAGCCCGCATTTCGTCGAACTTTATTGTGTCGACCTCGAGCAGGCTTTCAGAAAAATGAAACTGCATCGAATCGGTTATTGACAGCTATTTAGTTCTTCAGGTTATAGACCTTTTATATATTTTCATTATTTCAGAAAGTTTTAAGCGAAAGGACTTGTTTATAGAGTAGTATCTCGTTAGTTGCACGGTTCAGGACCGAAAGTAAGTGCAAATATCGAGGTTGTGCAACGAAAGAGGTAACCAATTGACGATAGGTTTAAAGATTGAAGCTTACCCTTTGAAACAATATAAAAAACATCGTGTACGATATTTTCGGGCTGTTTTAGCTTCGAATCTAAACTGTTCTGCTTTTACGGTAATACAAGGTGTGCATCATGAGAGCTTTACAAGACCGAACCTCATTTCTGTTCTATAGAACAGTGTAACAAAATCTTACAACAATGTTTAAGAGGTCGTTGCAAAAGGGAGGCTTTGAAAAGAAGTGTCCAATATTTTAGCAAAGGTTTTAACGTGTAAGAGAAATTGAGTCTTATTTTCTAAGAAAGGAGAAGCTTCAAACTTTCAAACGGATCTAAATTTATTTCTATACTGTTGCTCGCTATGAAATTATCACGAGTTAAATGTCGATAATTTTTCGGGAATCGGAAATTTAGTGTTGAATATGTTGAAAATGTTCGAATGCTTCTCGGATGTGCTGTACATAGTTTATTTTTTAAACAAAGAATCGTTGATTCAAAACACAGTCCAAAACTCCGTTTGTTCACGGCGGTAATCGCCAAACGTGGCCAACGAGCGCAGTCCGGTCGTCCGCGTCTCAATTCTGAATACTCGTCGTGGTGGCTGCGCGGCCGATTTAAATTAATAAAGCTAATCGAGCCATAATCTATCGGGCGGGGAGCGCCTAAAGCCGCGCGCCGGTCCATTGTTCACGGCGCGTTTCGAAATATGCAAATGGACGGGGGATGAAAGCGCTCCGACACTGGCGGCCCGTCATCGCTCAGGTGGCCGCGCGCGACGCCATCGTGCTTCCCTGTGTGGACCCGCCGGTGATAATGAAAATGCCGTCGTACCAACGGGCTCACCGATCATTATGGTCATCAGCTAGATGACCGGCTCGATAGTCGATCGATTAAACGTACGCTGCCGGACTGCGGGCGAAATCGGTGACCGTGACTGAGAGAGACACGGATCAGCCTGAACTTTTCGCGATCGTTCAAAAGACTCCCTCGATCTGGATCTTTCGGTCGCCGCGCTTTCCGTTGTAATAATCGTGACGATCGAGGACGCCGATAACCATTTACTGCTCTATACATCTTTTGGATATAATGCGAAATGGAAAGGCGAGAGGAGATAATCCGGAATATAAAATTTCAATGGCGGGCCTTTATCAGTTTTTGAGATAAATTTTCAAAATTAATCTCCTGCGGGATTACTACGGACTACTCGATTAAAAGGACACATACCAAATTTTTTGCTTTGTCAAAATTGAAGAAGATATTGAGGGGGGGGGGGGGGGTTCACGGTTAAGCGAAACATCCCGTATGTCCAAATATTATCGTAAGACTTTCCTTTGGCCACGGAGAGACACAACGAGTAAGCATTCGAATACTCTCAGCAGCCTCTGGATTTCGTATCGCGAGAATATATTCGAGGCAGGGATGCGAGATCGATCAGGGGAGAAGAAAATTCCAGCGTTCGAGAAACACGATTAAGCACCTAATGAGCAGAGCCATCGAATTCCTTATCGGGCAACAAAATTCGCCATCGAGGGAAGATTCACTCGGGTCTTTGGATCACAATTTACAAGCGGAACGGTGGAACGATACTCGAATATATTTCCCAAAGCCATCGCGTTTCCGGCAGGCCGAGGGTGGGGAGAGAGAAATAAATTTCCGGGATCGACGACGTTTGCCGCGACGCCGAGGAAAATCGAGTCGGCTAATTGCAGCCGGGAGGATCCCCTGGCTGGAAAATCCTCGACCACATTCCACGGCGACCTTCTCGACGACGGTCCACGACAGAACGCCCGGAAGACCATCGACGGATGGCGGAATGTAATTTCGTCTTGGCTGAAATTCTGCCGCGAGACGGTTGCCCGCCTTATTGGCCCTTATGTGGCTTGGCTGCCGACTGGCGTACCTATAAAACTCGCTGGCCCATTATTGTGAGCCCTGCCACCTATCCACGTCGAAATGCGCCACGGCTAGCCGGGGACGAGATTCTGTTTCCTTTATGTGCAGCGAAAGAGGAAGAACGGGACGAAAAAATGAGGAAGACGAACCCGACGCCATCGGGGATGGGGGCACCGTGCGCGCAGTAGTTTATGAGACGTCGTGACGCGTTTCGTCGCTTTCATTCCGATATTGAAAATTTATCGCGACGGTTGTCGGTGTATGTAGCATCCCGTGGGGAAACTTCGAGAATATTTTCCGAGATGAACGCCTCGCAAATATATATACTATTGTAGAGTCAGGAAGGTTCAATGTGAATTTGATTGAGAATCCTTTATTAAATATTAACAGAAATACATTCAATTTGGTATATTGCGCTGTCTCTGTCTTGTGTATATTGCGAAAAAATAGCGAATAACGATAGGAGATAATTTAAACTTAGACACCTTTCACGAACAACACTCGTCGAATAGAAGTACGTATATTCGATGTTTCTAGGTGCAGATAAAATATTATTTTCGGAGGGAAATAAAACTAGAAGGAACGTAGAATTACAGTAGAGCCTCGCTATTAGCACGAGACGTGACTAAAAATGCCTGCAAAAAGTGAGGTTGTGTTCGGAGTCGCCAGACGAGGGGAGGAAGCACGAATTGGGGGGAATACAGGTACCCTCTCTCTGCAAGTATCGGATTAGTCACATGACATTGTGCCTCGTGCACGACAGAGACGTAACGCGTCAAGCGTGGGGGAATAACCTCGTAGAAGGGGAAGGGTGGAGTGGGAGACAAGTCTTAATCCGATGACACCGTAAGGTATAACACTTTGTTTATCGGCACGGGCACTTAAAAGAATATGCCGATCTAAAATTATCCAGATATTTTCAATGGGATCGAAATCTCGAAATTGTGATGGCCACTCAAGTTTTTAAATTCTTTCTGCCTCGAACAAAATTGAAGTGCGCTTGGGATCGAAATTTCGCTAAAAGACAAATAATCTACGTCGATTCTATTATTTTTAAAAATGCATTATAACGAATGTTATCAACATTTGCACAAACCATCTGGTGTTAATTATATTACCCGTATACAAGAATTCCAATTTTTAAATTTCTTTTGTCCGCCACTGTACATACGTACTAATATTGTAATATTGTAATATTGTGTACACTGCGGAACAAGAACGAGAGAATTTCTGACAAGTATAAACTGCGTTGCCTCGGCCGATGCGGTGGTTTAAAAAATGTTCGCGAGATGTTTTGCTCCGGCTGGTTTTCATGATCGTTTTGCGCTTTTTCTGGGCCCGAGAGATAGTCGCCACACTCTCTGCGCCGCTCCTTCAATGATATAATGGAAGATCGAATATTGAGGAACCACGTTTTTGTTGGGGTAGCAGCGAATCAAAATTTTTGGTAAAAAAAGGTAATGGTCCGGGGACCGATCAGCGAGAGAGGCCTTCGTGACGGCTGGAAACTTGTTCGGTGGCTACGCCAATGACGCGTAGCCCAGTAGCAGGTCCCCATCCCACACCTGCAGGTCAGCCCTTGCCTCTCATTATCCCAACCTGATCTTTCGAAAGATATACTCGGACTTTCGTTATTTATCGTGCGGGCAACGATCAGAATTTCTAAGGACTTATTTTTGAAGCGCTTCCCTCTCCTTCTCTACCTTCTTCTCTTTCTATCTCGATCTCACGCACGTTACTACACACACACACACGATCTTTTCTAATGTAAATTTCCGTCCCGGGATATCCTCTTTTTTTTTTCTTGTTCCTCCGCTTCAAGTTCACACTGATCTCGATCTGCGTCCTATTATTGAAAAACCAGAACGCTAACGCGTTTCTAATCGCTGTAATATTCAATTTCTTGGTACATTAAATTTCACTACTTTCAATTTAACGCGCAGCGAATATTACAAATTGCCGTACACTTTATTCACCATTGAAAAGCGATCGAACTATTTACGACTAATTTTATGTTTTTAATCCTTTCGTTACAATCCGGACTCTGTTAATATCCGCACGGTGTTTCATCGCTACACGGTGGATTTTATACATTTATGATAAATAACCGATCGAACATAAGAAAGATAATAAATTCAGGTAGAAAATTTTGATTTTGCTTAAATATCCGCTTTCTATTCGTCACAATTCATCGGTAACATACATGAGTTATACTTTCTTTTCTTTCTATGAAATTCTGAACGATGAAACATTTCTAATCGCTGTAACCATAAAATACATAGTAGTGCAAGGGGTTAATATACTGTTTTCCAAATTATCTGTGCGAAGACATTTAGTTATACATTATTGAAAATGTATAGGAGTTTGTTTTAGTAGATATCTCTTATTTTTAAATAATTTATTTTCAGAAAGACTGACTACTTGATGGGGGCGGAAATGAAGCCTCTTTTCCTCTAACAATTGCTTGATCCAGACCTCACAGAAATTCATACGATTTAAAACAGTTTAAGAAATAATGTCTGTGATAAGTTTCAACTCTGCAGTTTTTATTACAATGGCTAAATTACTTTGATTTTGTGAAATTTTTTGCGGTGGTTGTCAGAGTTTTCAAAAATTGGAACGAAGATAAAATTGTTTTTATCGATTATAAGACTCCTTGTGATAGATATAAAATAAAAAACTTCGCAATTTCTGTCAGTTTAGACGTCTCTTTGTATTAGATAAATGTGCACACGCTATGAAAAAAATACCGATCTTCATTATTTTATTCAATTTTTGCGACGCTAAACGACTAGTTGGATGTCTCGGAAACAGCTTTCGAATCCATGGGATTGCACAACACAATTGGTTCAATTTTCACGACTCGCTAATCTGTGTCCGATGATCTATACGGTCCCGTTCCTTTTTTTCTTTTTTTGGTCTGCGGCTGGAGAAACTTTTTCGTCGAGGTTTAAAGGAATTTCTATTTTGGTCCGAGCCTCGGGTATCTTTCTCTAGAGGAAGATAGAAGCAGGAGAAACGTCTCGAAGCTTGCGTCAAGACTGTAGAATGCATTACAGAGCGCGACAGTTTATTATCGCACATGTGGGTTTAGTCTGAGAGTTGTCTCCAACTCGGAAAGTAAGTCGGCAAAGAAGCTTTCTCAGTTTCACGTCCAACCGATTTTCTACGCGGGGCCGTCACGTAAAATGAGTTTCTTCTGACCACGCTGAGAGACGAGGACAGAATGAAGATGAAAACGAGTCCGGATTTGATCCGCCATAGTCGAATCCACGCTCTTGTTTACTTCGTATGTCCGCGCGAATCCTTTGTTCTAGTAGTGGAGACCGAGGCTAAAAGTTCCAATTTTGATGAAACATAAAATGACGCAGAAATAGTATAGATATTCTCATCTTTAAAACAAGTAATTTATTGTTAAATTTATTATATTTTAACATCCAACCTTTATATTTCCACATTTATTTGTCGTTGAGTGTAGAGGAACATTTTTCCCCCTTGTGTGTGCGAGGCAAGTTGTTCTTCCATTGGGGCGAGTTGTTACTAAAGAATAAAATTTGCTAATAATTGGAATAATGAAAATTTGAAATATGCATTTTGTAGATAAACGAGTGTCCCCATTTTCAATTTCTTTTTAACATTTCATTAATATTTTTATCGACAAATAGCAATTTTTATGTTTTTGGATGGTCACTGGACAGCGGATCTTTATGCAAATTAAATATTGACTGCGTTAATTGCAAGATACAGAAGCTGTGATCACATGAAAGTGACAGAGCCCGCATTTTTAAATTCCTTAAATTTAGAAAGTGATTAATTTTTTATTGTCACTCTGTGTCGTTCTTAGAATAAAGATAGATATTTATTTAAATTTGTTTAATTAATAAATAAGTAACTAATATAACTAATATAACTAATATAACTAATATAACTATATAATAAGTAACTGATATAACTAAAATATGAGAAATAAAAATAGTTTTAAATATACGATAAGTTCGATAATATACGATAAGTTGTAGCTCGTAATCCGTAACGCCATGGAACACAATAATCGGGGTCGAGGGTTCGAAGCTTCGTGAGCTTCCTCGCTCACCTACGATGGGGTCGTAGCCCCGCCACCCCCGTTCGGAGCGCACTATTCTTACAACAACACCTCACTCCAAATCGAAAACGCCATATGGCGCATGCAGGTGTACTAGTAGCCGATTAGAAGCGGCTCGGAATGAATTTACATTAATGCGATGCAGGATTTGCGTCGTTTACCAGATTTACTATTTCGAGCATGATTCGACGGTTTCGGGAACAGGTTGTCACCCCTGCCTGCGATTGCCTACCTGACGGCGATCGATGCTCGATAAGGGGTCGGTGATCGATGCTAGTGGATTTGACAGGTTACATGAATTGAATTATTATGGCAATATGCAGATATAACACATTTGTAATATTCTATTCCGATATTGTATTATAGATATTATCACTCTCTAAACGTACCGTAAAAATGACAAGATTTAATTTATTTAGACTTTGCGCGGTTCTTATCGTAATATCTTCCATTCATAATAAAAGTGACATTAGTCAGAAAAAGAACATTTTACAAGAGTGGAAAATTACCTGAAATTGCCAATTTTTTAAATTGTATATCGTCAAGTTAGAAATGTAAAATAATTTGTTGTTATTTAGATACTGGATTAATTGTCGTGTACATCAGTTATAAAAAATTAGTTATTTAGAAATGTATTTTGAGCTGTGTCACTTTTCTTATGAATGAACAATATGTGATTCATAATACAGACATTTATTAAATTATTTCTTATGGATGCATCTTTATCATTTCAATAATTGTAATTGATATATTGTAATTGATATTGTAAAATTTAGGACATCGTTTCAAACACTTTAATAGCTTCAGGGGAAAATTGATTGGAAGATGCAACCGGGAGCAGAATTGTTGAAAATTATTGCACAGATAATTGCATGTAGCCCCATCCCTAATTGTAACGCACAGTTTCAGTCCATTTCACGTTAATCCTTATCAAATGCCCTATCTAATTCAGTCTATTCGCACCACACGATTATTGAATGTTTGAATATAACAACCCACCAATTTTATAGAATCAACAGCTTAATGTATGAATTATTTATAAATCTTTAATCTTTCAAAATTTGAACTCTCAATTTCTTTGTTCTCTAAACGTTTTATTTTCTTCTTATATTTCAACATTTTCGAATCATTTTTAAATGATTTTCCTAGTACACGAAGCCACAACTCGTTGTACCTTCGAAATTTAGAGATTGAACGTTAATTTTTAAACTCGTTTACACTCGCATTATTCAATATCTCTATATTCTACTCTCGCAATCGGATCGAATTCCCTCGCTACGTAGATGGACAAACATTCTGTCAGGGGTTCGATCAAATTTCCGTAACGCATGCGCAAATAAATATCCGGTTCGCTCGATTTCAGGCGAGTTTCGCCAAACGACATTTCTATTTTCCGTTTTATGCTTGGTTCGACACAGATTAAGTTTCAATTTTCCAGAACATATTTTTTCTTTCGGCATCAGCTCGATACGCGATACATTCAATTCAGCCCAGGTAGCTTCGTTCTGAACTGGACGCTTTATCAACCTGAATTTTATTTTGATATGCGTGAATGCTATGTGAAACATCGAAGTATACAAGAGTGTCTCAAAAATTTGGTACTTCCTTGATCACCCCTTTCAAATCACAGATTTCAAATGTAATGTAAATTTTAATAACGAGTTTAGAATAAAAATTACATTTAAACCAATATTTCTAAATTCTAAATTTTTAAACGATCGAAATGATTATTTTTTCCATTCGATTCACAAATGTACCAACTTTTACAAAAATATGTAAAATCTATCGAAAGATAATAAACTTGTATTTAATTAATTGCTATAAATTTATTGTTAGACTATGAAAGTGTAATTTTATTCATAAACCAACAGAAAGTAACAACCTGCGTTTATAAGAATTCGATACAAATCTTGGCGTTTTTCAAATTGTATCCCAAAAATGTATTTCTTCTTTTATCACCCCTTTCATGCTATCTCTGTAGAGATAGGGCAAAGGATGGCTTCGTTAACATTTTGTCCGTAGTAGAGACTCGTGCATATTGGTGGGCATACAATACTCTGTCTTGCAAGTTTTCGAACAAATCAATCACCACAGAGTTTCGAATCAATTCGATATTTATTCGAAATCAGAAATACTTGAAACTTTTGAAAGTCTTGAAGTCTTGAACTTCCAAAGTTTTAAGGCTTACAAGATTTTCAAGAAAATGAAGACTTTCAAGACGTCCAAGAGCTTCGTATTATGTTTCAAGTGATTCAAATTTTTTGTCGCAAATATTGAATCGAGGCGATTCAAAGTTATTCAGATCCCATCACTACTCGTGCATTTACAATTACAAACTGCAACGGTTGTGAATAAATTGAAAAAAGGATGTACGTGTATTACATTAATGCATATCCATTGCCTGAATCCACCCTTTTTTTCATTTTCTCTCCCCCGTCGATGAATATTTGCTCTCCACAGAGAAACAGGAGCATGTCACGGAACAGAACAAACCGGAAACACCGTGTGGTCCTGTGCCGATGACGTAACAAGTATTTTGGTCCTGTGAATCGTCGATGCAACACGCGATGCCCACCTGTGTCCCCGTGCATTTTAATTTCGCGATCCCGTTGCGAGATTATCCCCGTCGATTAGGATCCTTGTGGACGCATTAATGATTTCCATTTGCATAGATCCATCGTAGCCGTCTCTACGATCGGAAAGGGGGCACACATAAATTCGTATATTATGAGTAACCAAGCATGCACGTGGTCCGATTCGCACCGATGCGACCAGTTTCCTTTTCGGATTTCCGAAATTTTTGACACGTGTCTCAAGATAAATGCAGACTAGAACAAAAGTAACTATACGATTTACAATAATAACTTTTTAGCATATTAACTGTCCGAAATTTTTGACACGTGTTTCAAGATAAATACAGATTAGACCAAAAGTTACTATACAATTTAAAATAAGAACCATTTAGAATGTTTACTTCGGGAAATTTTCTTTATACAGTGAAATTGTACAAAACATAGGGATCTTTCTCATATTATGTTTGAAAAATAACATCGCGTAAATGCTCTCCTACAAAATTTTACAATTTTTCACGCTTCTTCAAACTGAGCCTCTGCATTATAAATTTCTAAAAATTTTAGAATCTAGAAAAAATTAAGCAAAATATCTACAAAAAGATATGAATATTGTTTTAATGATACAGTGGATTTTGGCCCCCTGATATTAGACTAATACCAGGTCTCATCAATCAAGTAGTTTTGCAACCAAAATATCTATTTATCCAACAGATTCGTAAATAGATTACAATAACCCATTATTTAAAGTTCATATAAGAAGGTGAAAGTTTACACCAACCATTGCACCTATTCCAAAATACATATACGAATACCTTCAGTCAGATTTCAAATGTAATGTAAATTTTTATAACAAGTCTAGAATAAAAATTACATTTAATCCAATATTTCTGAATTCTGTGGTCGAGAAGATCATTTTTGCCATTCGATTTACAAATGTACCAAAAACTTTTACAAAAATACGTTAAGTGTCTATAGCAAATCTTTCGAAAGATAATAAAGGAATATTTAATTTATTTCTAAATTTATTGTTAGACTATGAAAGTGTAGTTTTATTCACAGACCAACAGAAAGTAACAACCTGTGTTTATAAGAATTTTACACAAATCTCGGCGTTTTTCAAATCGTTTCAGTTCACTGGATGCACCGTGTAGGGTCGTTAACTACATCCGTCACTGAATTTTTTTTCCAGCCAGTCGTAGGATTAGAACACCGTTTCGAATACATTATCGATGATTTGACTATTGCCTCGCCGCAATTAACATAACCGAACTAACTATAAAACCGGTAGAGAGCCGTTTCAATTTCCATAATCCAATGAATTCGAAACCGAAGTACCTCACGTTCGGTTTATCATCGTTGCGCTCATTATTCTACTTTCCTTCCGAAACACCTTGATTTTTCTATTGTTCTTCAGACAATATAGTCGACCCATTGATCCAGATTCGAAAATTAGGTGATTCAGAAACTTGCCAATCTTTCACAATCTTGACGTCATCCCGCAAATACACAATTTAGGTGAAGGGTCATTAGTACCGCGGTTTTTACACGTTTACGACAAAAAGGGGCAGATGAGAATTGGAACAGTGGAAGGATTGAGAAAATGTAAGAATGTCGACGCATTATTATCAAGTTTTATTCGGACTTTACGTTTTGCAATTGATGCGGTACATTTTCATTTTACATAAAATAATAAAATGTTCAGTATGTGTATAACTAACATAGATCTACAAAACATATATTTTAAATTTTCATTAAGGACCCAAATAAAAAAGTTTTACAAAATGCCTTTCTTTTTTGCATATCATTTCGTAAACCAATGCTTCTAATTGATTATAAAAAATCAGGTCGTTGGGTATAATTATAAAAAAGTTATTCTGTTTTAAAGGGTGTACGAATACTTTCTACACCCACTGTATATACTTTTCGTAAACTATAATATTCTACGTGTATAGAGTTCGTGAAGACTAGTAAGATTAACTAAAGCCCTCCAGAGTTTGCATTTCGTAGTCTTATTTCGGCTAAACTTTCACTCGGAGAATCAAAAATTTTCAACTTTTCTAAACGTAATATTATACAATTTGACGAAAAAATGATAAAACTTTAAATTCCGATGCGCGGGTATCCAAGTTCGAGTGTGCGGAGTTCACTCGCTTAAAAGATAAGTTAAACTTTACCCTGCGTAAACAGAAATTTTTGCCTTTTTCCTATGTGATTATTATCTGGCGTATACCCGAAGTCAGCTGTGCAGTTCGTCTTCGAATGACCCAGTGACACACATTTCGAAGCAGCCACTGCATTTATACGGCTGAACAAGTCAGTTCTAATTAAATCAATTTCACTGCATCACCGCGGCTCGACACCAACGCTACGCTCGGTACACATTTTTGTGTCTAAAAAAATCATGTTCTAGGAATTAATTAAAAGATGACAATTCGAGTTAGGGGTTGACGAATATAAGGGTGCAGTGATCGGAACCGAATTGACTCGACGCGACGCAACGGTGCGGATAAATAATATGGTGAAAGTCGTTTAGAACATAGTCTTGCGAAGATGAATTTCGGAGTCAGTCGACTGTTGCACCATGCCTGCTCTCGAGAAAAACATAAAAGCGAGCATGCGCTCGAGTCGAATCGACTAAACTCCGATAAAAGAATTACCCCTATGTCAAGCTCGCTTTTATTATGAACGTTGTTCCACTTTTTCACCGGTAATGCCGTAATTTCCATTTGGTCGAAGTGGACGTTCTAGTTTCAGCAAAAAGACGTTCCCGAGACTCGAGGGAGTAGGTGGGGAGAGAGGAGGAGGTGGAAAAAAACATCAACATCGAAACGACGGTGTATAGAAGTCGTTTATCAGGCCGGAACGAAGCCGCAATAATTTCTTTGATGATCGTTCTGACCGATCGATCCGATCCCTCCAACGCGACGCGACGTTGCCACCGTCTCTCCGCGATCTCTCGTTGCTCCCTTCGCGTTCTCCGGTGCGGTGGTCTCTCCGCGGTTCTCCCTCTTTCTCCCCGGTTCGGCCGGCGAAGCATGGAGAAGCCGCGAATCTGCTCGGTCCCTTCCGCGAACGCAGTCAGGCTGACTCATAAAACGGATCGTTGAACAGAAATCCAGCCAGTAAAGGGTCCACCGATCGGTCTGTCCGGGGCTACCGTGTAATCGAGCGAGCTTCTTCGATCCTAGATCCTTTCACGGCCGCTCGATCGACGAATACGATTTCGCGTGCAGAACAGAGCAGGAGGAAGTCGTACGCGATGTCCACTGTCAAGAGTACTCACGGCTCGTTGCTTCGTCGATCCGAGAGCCGATCGACTCTTTCTCTCTCTCTCTTTCTCTCCTTCCCTCCCTCGTTTTCTTTCTACCCTGCACTTTTTAACCCAACCAGCCCGTGTTTAATTCGTTACGATCGATTCGCCAGGGTAGAAATTGTTTTCGCCGGCCCGACGGAAGCGGCGGCACCGAGATGATACATAATACGAGAGTATAAATTTCCAAGCACTTATTCTCGATGACCGGCAAAGATGCCGGCGCTTAATAGGCTAACGGTATTTAAAATGAATCACTGCGGAGCAATGGTTACAGGAAAGATAAGGGGACAGTTCTGCTGGATCAGAGACAATCGGTTGTGCGGCGTAACGAACTAAAATAGGTCTGTAAAGTATAGTGATTTCTGAGAGCCGAGTGAATTATCTTAAAGCCTCGTTCATTTCTGTTAGACGATTATATAGATTGTGATTACTGCGGATGTTTTTGCAAAATAAAAATTGCTACCCTTTTTTCAGAAATAAGTAACAACCGTAGTCCAGTGGTCACGAAATAAAGTATTGACTCGTTTTCTATAAATTGACAAGTATCGGTATTATTTGAAACTTTAGATTATATTTTTTACGTATGCGGATTTTATGCATTTATGATAAAAAAAATGGGTACGTGCAATTTAAAGCAGTGGCCATGTCACAGAGATTTAAGGATATTGGTGTATCAGCTTCAGCTTAATACGATACTTAAACAGAGAATGAAATTTTGATTTGGCTCCCGTGCCTTGCATTCCATACAAACATTTTTTGTTTTGCGTAAAGTTCCGCATCTACTTATTTATTATTAATAGACTGCGAATCTTTATGATAAATAAAAATGTTCTGCATTGATTGTGGGAAGCACGATTAATATAAAAATTGATAATATCCCTCAATGACTTTATTGCATTAAAGACACCATTACAATATTCTTTAATTTTTCTAATCGTTTACTGTTTCATATTTCACCCAGCCAATTTCTTCACAAATGCATAAAAATCGTTAATCTAATTTGCTTGATACGTTTATCGTATCATCATTTCCATCTGCCAACCTTTCGAGAGTATGCGAACGAAAGTAATATCGTAGCACAAAGATAAACATTTTTTAATCTCTTTGGAATTCAGATGGTAACGTCAGGTACATTGTTTCTCTAAAAACCGTCCACGTAACACAAATGAGTCACAGCGAAGATACAATCGAATACGGTCATTTCCTCCAATGGAGGGTTCAAGTATCGTCACGTGTCACCGCGCTTTTCAAACAGCCGTCTATTAACTCTCGAAAATGTCGTGCAATTTACTCTCGTAAATGCTCGTTCGATTGTTTTGGTATTCCGTGACGTTTTACGTGCCACGAGTATGGATCACTGTTTTTATATTTGGACAAGAGTTACACGCCACGAGCTTGACACGTTACACGGTCTCTCCGTGGGTTAAAAGGGAAATACGACCACTGGGGAACACGTTGTTGCTCCGCTGTCGATTTCTGGTGGAATGGAGGCTTGTAATCGATCAACGTGTCTAGTTTTCGAGGCACCGTGTAAGCAGCATCTTTCACGTTAAACGGCAGACTTCTTTGAACCTTAAAAGATCATGAGTCTGTCGGTGTGTCAGTCGATCGCCGTTATAAAAAAAAACAACGGATGTCTGAAATTATACAATCGATTCACAGAAAGGCAAACTGCCAATTATTACAAATTATCTGGAACCAGTGGCAATTCCAACATTTTGTCTGTAAAACGAAAATTACCACGATCCACGATCCAAGAACACTCGAATCCCTGCTCCCCACATTATTCCAATTACCTTTTACAACCATCGTTCGCCAAAACCGCCCAACGTTTTCGTTTGCCAGAGAAACTTCCCAACAGAACCGGAAGCACCAGAACGACAACAAAAGGCATCTTTTATAGCTCAATCGTAACAAGCTGGCCGTAAAAAGTATTTTAATTTTTCACTTTCTCTACAGACCCATCGTACCACGCTGATACGTACAGTGACCCACAAAAGTCTTGACATACGGAAATATAGTAACTCGTTCGATTTGATTTCATTAATTTTTCATAGTTATACCCGTTTCAAGGAAAGCGAATAACTCGACGAATAAAATATGATATACGATTTAAGTCTTTGCAATCTTTATGCATTTATGGCTTCTGAGAATTTTCAATGCTAGAATGTAACATTCGACAGAATTTGGTACATTTTTTATTTATTCCAGAACTACGAAGCTTATTACCACTGGAAAGAAACTTTCATTTCACTTTTTAGAATAAGAAAATTTCATAAACATCCGCAGTGTAGTTATTACGCTAAATAAATTTAATCTTTACGACCAATTCCTTTGAGGGGAGACACCAAAACAAAACATTTCGACATTTTTCAGTCATTAAATATTTGTAGTTGAAAGCTCTCCAATATTTTCGTAACTCACAGTAATTTCGGAAATTGTTTACTTCCCTTGTCATAAAATATTAAAATATATTATTTATCATCAAATTATACTTGCAATTTATATCTTAAATGCATACCGTTGTATCGGTAACATTGTTTCTGAGATGTACAAGAAACACATAGAGATTTAAAGAAAAAAATAAAAAATATCAATGAACATTTTGAAAAATGTTGAAAATAGCAATATTTCATGAATTATTTTCCCATTCTTAATATATCAATTTTTAATCGCTTCTTTACTTTAGAAAAATGATATCCGAGAACCAAAGTATGTAATTTTATCTGGTTAGATTGCGAGATTGAGAGTGATAAATAATTGTACAAAAATGTTGGCACTTAAATTGTGGTCTTCGCCGATAAGAGAAGATACGTGTTAAAATCGGAGGAAATGGTTGACGTTTCTGTTGGCGCTGTCATAATTCGGGACGGTCGTGTTAACACAGCCTATATCGAACAAAGAAGAAGAGAGAAAGGGGGAGGACCAGTGGCATCATCCCGGGAGCAAGAGAAACAAATGTTGTCGCGGTGTAACGGGAACACGTGAGTCATCCCGATTTGCTGGCCAGAGACGCGGGGACGCGGAAACACGTATTACTACGTAATTTCATGCGTCCGCGCGTACACCTGTGCACGGGCCCTGATGATCGTTATTGCGTAAAGTCGTTTGGAAACGAGAGGTCGATTAAGCACGGCGAGCGCCAATCCGATGCAATATTTCACCTGGACACCTTATGACACGATAAACAAAGTCATTATTAGGCTGAGGGTGAACATAAGGTGCACCCTCCCCCTCCCTCACAGGCCATTCCGGAAAATGAAATCAGGGTTGAGTATTGTTTAACCCCAGGCATAATCGACACGACTGTCCTAATTGTAGTCAGTTCGGCTGATTTATGATTCTCCAGGGGGAGGAGCGTGAATAGGGTTCGTCGAGGACACTTCTTCGTGGCATATTGTATTTTCTCTTTTTTTGGAAGTTGAAAAGTAGTTTGTAGAAGGTGATTCACGGTGTTGGACTCAAGAATTTAATTGCAACTTTCTATCGTGAACTTTGCATAATCGTTAAATATTCCACTCAACTGCTTTACTGGGGCGAACTGTTATTAATCATTTATTTTATAGCTATGGGTTACTACTCGTAATTACAATTATGAGGCGTTACATTTCATTCACAACTGTTAAGCATTGGTAACATTAAGAATTAATGCTTTATGCGCACATATTCGATACCTCGGACACCGCCGATATACGAGTATACCGAGTTTTCCGTAAATTTCAGTAACGAGTGCGTAACTGCAATCACTTATTTATTCATTGTTATTGCTTTAAACCGAGTGGTTTATTTAGCGAGTAGAGTATTGTTACATGTAGCTTGCATTGCATGTTAAGAAAGGATAAATCGGAAAAGAACATATGAGTTTTTTTGCATTATTTTTCTGTGTACAATCCACTCCTGGAGTTTGGTCCGTTCCTCCCGACTCATCCTATATATGCGTACGCATAGCTAATAGACTATTTTTCCTACAACGGATGACAGTTGACAGTTGACAGTTGACGCGGTAGGCGGTTGACGGTTGTCACAGTGGATTATTAACTATTCATAATTACTGTATCTCAGAATTATTAAGCTAGAGATATTTTGTATCGTACAAGCTTTCGCAATATTGCGCCAAGAACTTTTATAATATAATACATCGCGATTGCGTCATGTCACAGGTCGTCCATACCACCGACTATCCTGTGGATAAGATAAATAATCGAGGCCCAGTTCAAGGTGCGACGAAGCGACGCGACGATAGTATCGCTGTGCGCACCTTACGCAAGAAATTTCACTGCTTCCTCGATCGAGCCAGTGAACCTTTCACCGATAGACTTTAACAGCTTCAAGACTCTGATGCAACGTGCCAATGATTTATCAAATTTACCGTGCACAATATTGCCTATTAGCACCTCCATAAAAAAGTAAACAGACACTTGCACGTCGGTATTGGTTGCAGCAATCATTTTCCTAATACCAATAATTGAATTTTACAGAGCCTGAATAAATTTATTAGATTGAATGTTCTACAACATAAAAATGAATAGTTTCACTTGTGTCTAAACATTAGGCCTATATACGTACACGTCGAGTATTATTATGGTGTCGTATTCCGATGATGTGGCACTCAAAATGTAGAGCATTTTTTAAATCGAAATCAATATCTCTAGCTTTTCCTTTTACGGATTTTTCTGTTAGCAACATTGATCTAGAATGTAGATTCTTTTCTTTGGTGAGCGCAATTACGATATAAATTGAAAAGCATTTATCTCTTAAATAGCCTCGACTTGTTTCTTTCTTTTACCCTCGTTATCACTAGAATTTGCAATAATTTACAATTTACTGAATTTGCAATATCAGCAAATCAGCAATTTGTATTATGGAGCGATTCAAGGATCCTATGATAAATATGTTCGTGCAATTATCGTTCGCAGTGATACCTATGTTCATTCATTAGAAATGAATGTTCATTGATTGGTCATTTGATCCATAGCTGTGACCAGATTATGCATTTATAATAAAAATGAGTTGTTACATTTTGAAACGGTACCGAGATATAAAAAATTGAGGAGTACCAATATTTGACCTGCCAGAATGATCGAGTCAAGAAAAGAAACTTATAAAAAGATGGCTTCTGTTTCTTGCAACAAACTAGGCCATCAAATATTGTTAAAACAATGTCTTCCTATTATTTGCGAACACCAATTTCAAGAGACATGCAGCGTGAGTATTCAGTGGACAGGCCACCCTATTTATCTTTCATTTTACAGGAAATTCGATAAAGCAAAGGACATTTGTCAAGATAGAATTCCTCGATGGGTAGCAATATTTTAGCTCGACGTCGAATTTCGACGAGGAAATCGAGAGCCCGAGTCAGCTCGCCATCTCGGAAACGTCAATTACCGGGTTCGTTAAGGCCGAGAGGCGGACGTATCAATAGGCATTCCTCGTTCCGAAATAAAGGCGAAAGAACGACGCTTGATCCGGGCCGGAGTGTTCCTCGCGCGCAGAAAATGCGAGGCATTTCCTCGTCGCGGACGGATTCCTATTACGAGGTCCGGAGACGGTGGAGGAGCGCTCGGGTCGAAAGGACGGATCGGGAGAAAGAAAGAAGTTGGATAGTGTTTTGTTTTGTCCAGCGTGTAGGTGGACATCATGATGACAGGATAGAACATAAACGTGGGGCTCCCGAGGGAGTTACGGGACATAAAATCCCGCGTCGCCCCTTCTACGCTGGCGTCGAGATGTCGGGACTTCCCCGTTTTCCCATATAAAACTTGCCCGCCCCGCAGCCCTGTCCTTCAGCCCTTCTGCGGCCCTTCCTCGTCAGCCGTCCTCTGACAGTCGATCCTTCCCATCGCCTCGAATTTGTCCCGTGATCAAGACACCGGCCAGATTGAATCGCTGCCCGGTTCCTACTCGTTTTTCACCGGACGGACGATCGAATCCTTTCAACCCTAAGCAAATCGCTTCTACTGTTTACGTTGAGAACGAAGCGGAGTATTTGCACAATGCGCTTTCGTCAACCTGGCGCACAGGTGTGTTTCCAGACAATCAATCCGTTAAGTGTTATATTTTACTTCTAATTCAATTACAGCGGAACTCCGTTCGTATCATTTCAATTTTAGCAATGGCTACCTGAACTCTGGCCGAGCGAAATCCTCTTGCACGAATCCCTATTAAATGAACCAAAAATCATAGTCGGTAGTGGGAGACAGGTGGACCCCTAAGGATACAGGTATACTCGATAGATCGTACTGTAAATTAATTTTTGTGGAATTTGGTACAAAATTGTGTGCGTCATATAAGGCCCCAACGTGGCACTCAACGTGTTAAAATGATTACAATAATAGTTTTGTTTAATTTGTAAATAAGGGAAATGATTAACAAAAAATATGACGAATATAATAAGTACACACATAACTAAAAAAGTATAAGATACAGAAAAGGATGACGACTTTCAAAAACAAAAAAATATAATATCGATACATTACATAAGTTTTATTACAACGAGTCATCGGATCGGATAGAATCATAAATATAAGCGTGATTTCAAATCAAATAATCGTTGATCAAAATTTATGATTTCCGAATCTTGCGCATCGAAGTAGATACAAATCTAACTCCAAAGTCTACGCGATACTTTAAATCTTTCATTCGATCATTCACCTGCCTAAAGAGCAGCGATTACATAACGAACCCATGTTGAGCCTAGTTTGTCGGCTACGAAATGCTGTGTAACTTTCGAGGTCCGATGAATCATCGAACAAGTGGATCGGGCGGCAATTTCCATTGGCGGAACGAGCGTGTAAAATCGCGGAAAATCGTGGTGAAAGGTCTCGATCGCGCATGGATCCACGACGAGATCGATTCGCGGAGCTGGTACAGGAAGTTCGGAAGCAGCCGGTTTAACGGCGTCGGAAAACGCAGCGATAATTCGAACGCGGTGCGCTGACTAGCGATACAACACGAAGCTACTGCGCGCAATTGTGCCGTAGCTGCAAAAAATCCATTCTTATAAAAAAATATTATTTCTGTATCGCTTAATAATGAGACCATAATAAAGAAAAGTCCGATTTAAAAGAAACATTGTTTTACAGATACGAGTACGTACGCACGATAAATAATCTTTTCTTATAATAATAAGCGACTGCATAAAACTGTGGACTTGAAGCGCTTCTATAAACTAGCAGGTAGCACAAAATATCATTTCCAGGCCAAGAACAGTCAAAGCATTTTTGATATGTCTCCATAAATAAAAACAGAGCGCAACGCAGATCCAATTAGCTCATATTACTCAATGTTTGACAACTTTTTAAAAATATCTATCTTGCCAGATAAGCGTCGTACTTTGATACTTTGATTTTTTAATATTTAAAAAATTAAGATGGTTTTTATACTTTGTCGAAAAAAAATTATTTTAATACTTTTTAATAAGTACTTTAAGAAATTTTTAAATTCTTACCATTAATTTTCATCAGGAAACACCCTGCGATAAATTCTTTTCGCACGATGATCACAAACCTTTATCGAATGTAACGATACCAGAAAGAGCATCGGATATTACTCGATAGTATAACAAAATCGTCAATAAAGTTTTATAATCGTAAAAAAACTAACAGAACGATCGATTATGTTCAAATACTAATAACTATACCAACTTAGACGATAACGAAGTAAAATCTTCGCGATAATGTTCTGTATACCTACTTAAAAAGCTTCTGCGATACAAGAATTTTCACAATTTCCTTAACATACTTGAAAATCGCTAACGAACGAACGCTGTTTTAGACGCTGTTTTGGAACGCAACGCGTGCTATAAAATCTCTTGACGTATTGACGAAGCAGAGTACTTCACGGGTGTACAAATAAAAAAACAATACCAAAGCTTTAATCTTCAGATCCTTAACTACGTTGGATACCAAAAACTGTACGACTTACGAAAAGATTTTGAAATCGACTTTTTTCCGACTTTGCGGACCAAATGCCTCGCTGTGCTGCGGCTACGCTATCCACAAATTTTCCACCGAATTGGATAGTTTCATATTGATGGATTTTTCGCCGCTTCTTTGCCGAAGCGCACCACTGCGCAGCGCTCGTAGGACTGCAACAGATTTCACGTCTCGTTTCCCGCTAGCGGCCGATCTCATATTTTTCCTTGCTCGGAATTTCCTCGAATTTTAATTCCTAGTTAAACGCTGGCAGCTGGCCCGCGCCGCGATCTCTTGGCAATGAGCGTAGGGTAGAATTTAAGAGGCCGGTCCCGACAATATTGTCGCGCGCCAAGCCTCGCCCAGCAATTTCCCTAGACCGGCGGCCAATTTATCTTTCGACTGTCAGTCGTCTGTTACGAGCGCTAAAGCAGCAGAATTACGGATCGGAGACCAACCGCGTTTACGCGCCTACGTACGAGCAGTTAATCGGCCGTATCGGTTTGTCCAATACAGCGGGCCGTAGCCAACAGAGACAGACAGACAGTCAGGTAAATCTATGATAGAATCAAGGAGCAGGTGTTCCTGCTCGCGAACATGAATCGAAAGCGTACGACAAAATTTTTGTTGCATGGAACGGGATCTACGAGCCGATTTACGAGGCATCGGTCGTCGCGAGCGAGCGAGAACGGGCGAAAGCGATGGCGTGCTGGTGTTCGCAGCGTTATCTTGTAACTGCGCTTTGTACCTTTTTCTTCACGGTGTTTACGTCCTGTGATTTTGCGCTGTGAGTCAGTTCATTGCCGGTTTCCTCGAGGTGATTTCTTAATTGCCGCGGATGAAATTGTTGGATGCTTCGGATCCAAGGTTCCGTCGTGGCTTTCTGGGAATTGGTTTTATGAGATTTGCGGAAGAGTGCCGACATGGTGACAAGTAATCACATCATAAGTCTTTTCGCTACCTTATGTAATGTAATGCTTATCGATTTATGCCTGTTGTTAGAAGGTTCGATCAGCTCGCAATCTGCTCGAGCATCTTGGAGCGTGAATTACTTACTGATAATGTCTCTGCAAAGTTTGACGAAACGAAGCTCTAAATTAATTAATGACATTATTTACAGCCAAAATTTGTTTATTTCTTAATACAAAGTCAATTTAGTGTGTTTTGTTTTTATGTAGAGGGCATAAGCAAATAAACTAATGCGTTAGTAAAATATATATTATCATTATTAAAGATCATATCGTATTCATTTTCCTGTATACGTCGATCGTTAACTTACTTTCTGACTCGACTGTACAACTTAAATTGAAAATACTACTATTTTTTGTAAGCTTGATTCACTCCGGGGAAAAGTTTTCACTGGGTTCGATGCTTCTCGATCAAAGTATAAATATACGTCAACGGCCACAGTTTCTCAACGGGAAAGTTTAATTAAAAATCCCCGTACAGACCAGGTCATCTTGAATATTCAACACCATTTTCGTTATGTAAATACTTAAGATTCCTGTTATTTTCAGTTACGAATAATATGTCGGTAAAATGTAACAGTATAGTTTTATCAAACGTGTCAAGGTTGGCGCATGACGTGTCGGTGCGTCATAGTTGCTTACTTACCTGTTGAACCAATCAGATGCTGCTACGATGACTCTATCCGCTATAGTTGTTCTTTTATCGAGTCATCGAAATTGATAGAATTTTCTTTTTGCATTCTAGCACGTTCCGCTCCATAGGTCAGGTGGGAGATGTTGACCGTCACAATTCACCCAGGGTTAACAAAATAATGATAAAATGATTGCGAATCTACAACATATTTTGGAAAATTATGTTTTTATTATCGTGCGTATTTTATATTTTATAAGTAAAAAAAAAGTCGAATAATTGTAAGACGAATTATCATGAAACAATACAGTGGCACAGCCATGCAAAAAGTGTTTACATAATGGTAGAATGAAGAGTTTCAACATCTACATTAATAAACATCATTTTTATATAGAATATAGCGAGGAGAATCGATATGTATAATAAAAATGTAGGTATTCAATTAAAAGAATGTCAATGACCGTTACTGCTTCATCTAGGGAAAAACGATCGACACGATTTTGTAGCTTTTTAGAAGCCATTCATCTTTTCCCTCTAACATTTTTCAACTTTTTAAAATAAATTTCAGTTGCAATGCGAAGCTAAATAAAGTGTACTCTATCTCTTTGTCCCGGTGTGTATGCGAACAAACGGAACGGCTCTTTCAAAATTGCAAGTTAGAATACTCTATTAAATTATTAGTCGCTGGGAGGGCGGTCGAAAGGGCGGTAGCTTGGAAAATGACGCGGAACGGTGCGTTTTCGCGGCGCTGCGCACTGCGCGCTGCGCTGGCCAGCACCTGCTTCATCGGCGTTGCATGTCGCCCTAAAATCCGCGACCCTCGTCGACCTTCGCGCTCGTAAAACCGATGAGTTATTAGCCCGTTAACAAGAGGACCGCTCGTTTATTTTTGATCCGACCTTTCGCATTGTTCGCGAAAACCGGGGTGGAGAAAATTACGCAGCGCCTGCGCGCGCGCGCGCATGGTATCGACACAGGGCAATTTCGAACGACCGGATCATTCCAACCGGTATCGAATGACGGTGAACAGGGGCCGTCGGCTTTTCAATCGGCTGGTAGATACTTGCTTAATGCGCTTTTTGTCCGTTGAAAGCACTCGTGCAAGACAATGGGACAATGACGATCCGCTTCCGAGCCGAACGGAATTTTCGGAAATCATTTGATCGTTTTATCGCCACGAAAACGAGTCGGTCCGATGCGCATCGGTACGTTTCGTACCCGCCACTTGAATACACCTGTAGTGGTATATTTAAAGTTGTATAAGAAGGCAGGGTCATTTGAATACTTCGGTAAGGTCACGTGACTGATCCTACCGTAGACGCTACGATATTCGATATTTTGATTTTTGTATACATAGGGTGAATCGCTGAAAACACGGTGCATAAAACTAGTATGGATCCCGGGAGTTACGTGTGGCCAGCGGCGGATCTAGATACGGGTTTTGTGGGCTGCAGCTCAAAGCAGGGACTTGATACCGGTAAAATTTTCATACCGGTATTAAGTCAAGAGGCTGTACCGAAACCGAAATAATACCGAAACGGGTGAAAACCGAAATAAATACTGGTATTTTTTCGATTTTTCGAATGCCGAGGATGCCCTAAGTAAAATGGAACTGCGCGCCACTTACCCCAGAATCCTCAAGAATAACAGGAACCTAAGTAAAGTTCTGGGTTTTGATCATTGTTTGCCCTCTTGTGATTGTTACACGAGATCGCCATACCTGCATATTTCGTTTCCTAGAAAATGCGAGCACACGGAAGCCTGCGAAGAGGAAAAGGAACCCCGTGAGACGCGAGCGGAGGAAATTATTCCTCTTCTCGGTATGTTTCAGCATCGCCGGAACCCAGCGGAACAACCGAAGGGTTTACACGGTGGAATCGCACCTCTCGGCAACCGAGAGCTTCCTCCAAGTGGATCCGCATTTACGTACCAATAAGCGTAAAATTGGCCTAACTGCTCCGTGAGACAGACAGATGGAGGACGACGGGAAGGGTCGGGAAAATCGAAAAGGGATGAATGGATAGATAAGCCGATGGAGAAGGGAGGAGACGAGGCACACGAGACGAAGGAGAACGCTAGAGGAAACGATAAAGACGCGTTAGAGGACGTTGGGAAGAGAACGACGAAGGTTCGCGAGTGCGGGGGAGGACGCGGGGAGAGGATGAGAACCGGGCAATCATGCGTAATTGAATTCACCTTTGTGCGAGAGGGTTGGAAACGTATGAATATTCAATTCCTCAATTTGCCGCGCGAGCATACACGTTCAATTTGGCGAGAAGCGTCAAGGAGTACAGCACGCTTCAGAAGCGGAGCCGGCAGCCAATTAGAATCGAGCGTTTGTGTGCGCTGGGAGCCATTTCATACCCGGTTTGACAACGTGTTTCTAGCCCGACAAACAGCTTCGATCCGTTTTCAAGCTGCTCAGACACTTGTCTTCGAACACTGCGGTCTGATATCGTCGGCGCGTCGTGCCGAGGGCGTCGGTTTTATTAATTAAACGTCATCTCGTGTGAAAACAGTGCGCCCGTCTTCGACAGGAAACGCGTTTGCGCACCCAGGTGTGGTATTCGTTCGAACGGAGTTGTCGATCATTTGTAGACAACGGCTCGGTCGTCGATAGATTAAATTAACTGGCAAGTTGCTCTTTGATCAAAGACTAGAGAAATATATTCAGTTTATGCTCCGGAGTCATTGGACTCGTTAAGGCTGCGGTTCAAAGTTTCTGTGCTAAAAGCTCTTAACGCGTCAATTTACTTTACACGTCGCGATCTCTTGTCCCTCATACTCTATCTGCAGACCCCTTTTGTAATTGAGTACAAAATGTACCGTCAGTTAAAAACGTCGCGCTAAAATTTAAATAAAATATCCCCAACCAAGAAGATAAATCATTTTTACATCGCTATATTCAGAACCATAACATTATTATTGAAAAAAATAATAACAGCCCGAAAAAAACGGGGACGTTTTTGACCGATTGTATTTTTATTTTGATTGACGCACAGCCTCGAACTTCTGGACAGTGGTACACCTACAGGTTCGCGCAAGAATATACCAACAAAGGTTTTTACAATCAAGAGTTCGATCGTCGAAGCACGTTAAATCGTTGCGTTCTTGATGTAAATAGATTTTGAACGCGTGGGACGCGGGAGTTTTCGTGATCTTCTCCCAGCCCGCACGGCCCACGATCGCATTTTCGAATAATATTCGAGCCACGCTGGATTTTACGATTGTATAACGCGGCGTCGCTCGGGCATTACTTACACCCGATGATTACAATCAACAGCCATTCAGAGAAACCACCCTCCGGGGCGTGTACAGTCTCTGTTTTACTTTCCATTTGAACGATGCGAACCGCCACGTGACCGCAATCACCGCGCAGTTTGTGGGTACTTACACAACTGTTTAACAAATACGGGGGGCGTGCGTTTCGTTCCATACTCTTCTGACGGATTCAACGGGTTGCCCTTGCAAACAACCGAATTTCAGTAAATACACTTCGCGACATTACTTAAGACGCTGCAAAAAAATTCATACAAATCCGTGTTATAAAAAAGAATTTGTCCCTCCCATATACGGATCTCGTTTATTTTTTATGATAAGATGCACTAACAAAGGTTTGAATAGATTTTAATCTGAGAGGCAACAAATTTTTATCGAAGTCACTTTTTTCGAGATTTCAAGGTCAAGTATTTTTTTTTATATATGACTCGTAAAGAAACAAATTCAACGATGTGCGATGCGTTGACCTTCGCGTGTCAAGTATCTGTCTAAATTACGTCTTCAGGAAAGACATGTTCTACTAACGTAATAAACATTAAGTTATGTAATTACTAGTCTGCGGATCTTTATGCAAAATAAAAATGTACTGAATCGATCGTAGGAAGCAGGAGTTAAATAAGAATTAATTTCACCCCGGAATAATTTGGATGCATCGAAAAACAGCATAACAATATCTGTCGTTAGATTTTTCTAATCTTTTACTGTTTTATATTTCACGCAGCCAATTTCTCCATAAATGCATAAAAATCCGCAGTCTGGTAGACTAATTATTAGACGGCCGATTTTACGCATTTATGACAAAAATGGGTAGGTGTAATTTAAAATAGCAAAAATATTAGAAAAATTTGATTAGACTATTACTAATTTCAACCTACGAAACATAATAGGAAAGAAAATAAATTTCTATTTCACTCCAGTTTGTTGCAATTCGGGTAAGAAAGTTTTATTTTGTATAAAGATCCGCAGTCTAATAATTATACTTTCTTGAATATCCATCAAATTTGCTATAAGTAATGGGGAAGCATGTTTCCATTTAATCTCGTTTCGAAGCTTCGCTCCAGGTGCTTCGAAAGAATAGCGAAAAGTCTGGTGGTAACTTTTCACAATTTCTGGCAAGTAAGTAAATCCTTGTCAATCCGGCAGTCGTCTCCGCGACACCAAGACGGCGGTGAGGATCCAATACATACATATGTATACGTACGCGACGTAGATGCCAGTCAGAGATCATGAAGGGGAAATCCAAACGCGGGTAACAATGTCTAGGAATGGCGCCACTCGGACACTTAAACCTAATTCCTATGGACGGCGATCCGTTATTTTCCTCTCGTTCTTCACTCGCCACTATACAGGCGGCGATCGACCCGTGCCGGAAAGCAAAATACCCTAGACGAATTGTATTGGGCGAAAGGAGAATCTATTTCTCCGAGAACAATGTTCTCTCTTGTTCTCGCGAACCGAACACTGTCGTTCCCTACTGCCGCGAACGCACTGACCCATCTTAATCCGCGAGCTGGTCAGGAATTTATCTTGAAACTTCTGTTTCAAACAAATGTGCCAATGACTGTACTATTTGTCTTACGATTGTTATTCACCGAATATATTTTATAATAAAACATTTATGACTCGCAAAACTGTTTGATTTCGCTGAAAAAACTCTATTAGCTTATAATAATAGAAAGTTAAGCTCGTTTAAACATTAACGAAAAAAGATACAAAAATTTTTACTACGATTTTGGCTTAGGGTGCCAATCATTGTACAGTTTACCCTACTCGCCTGATTACAAATTTTGGGATCCTCAAACTTGACTCTTCCTTAAAGGAACCTTCTGGATTCCCGACCCGACCTGGACCGGCCCGAACACGAAATTGTGAGTACAGTCCTAGTACGCGCAAACAAATCTACCAGAAGAGGAAATATTGCGATGGAGAGGAGAAAGAATGCAACGCGACATCAAACGTTTCGGTGAATCATGCTCGTGTTTCCTCACGTGAGAAACTCAACATCCTCTGGAAGCCTCGTTTCCTGCACTCCTCGGGCATAGTGAAATTAAATCGCGTCGGTTGAGGAAGTATTGCAGCGGTTCGCGGGGAATCGAATCTGGTGATCACCGAGCGGAGGGGCTCGGCAGTGGTGGCTGGCCTGGCTGCGATGTGGTTTCGGCGCGAAGGGGAGGAAGAGGAGCCGAATCGTACGGGGTAAAGGACGGAAAAGAAATCTGACGAAATTATCGTTCATCAACGGAGTGCTCGCCGCGCTCCCAAGGGAGTCCCAACGAGTCCGCCCACTCTTTGTTGCACAGCAATTAAAATTAGCGCTGTTAATTACGCGGTGCCGTGGCGCGCGATGCCGCGACGCTTGTTAGCAACCGGCGAAAACTGCCAAAATTAAACGCGAAACAAAATGTAATGCGCCGCGTCTAATGGCGCGGTCGTAACGCGTAAAGGTCCGCCATTTTTTTTACGGCACGACCGCCGGCTGATTCAGATAACAACAGTCGCGCGGCGAAAACATTTTTTCGAAACACGCGGTCGCGAGGATTTTTTCCGCGTGCAAATAGCCGGTGACTTTTTTCCCCCGGGCACCAGTCCGGTTAATCGGCGCTCATTTCGGGAAATTCGCTCGCTAATTGCGTGCGTCACGCGATTTTTGCTTCACCGTTTAACCCACCGCTCGCAGGAACACCGCTTGGGATATTTTTAGTAGTCCCGGAACGACGCCCAGGCTTTGCAGGTGTCGGTAGCTCTTATGAAATAATAATTACTACAATTTTAAGACCACCGCACCGGGGCATCAAAATGGAACTATATTTTTTTAATTTAAATTAAGAGTACGAAACTGACAGCGTATGATTTCGATTTACGGTTACCGCCAGAACAAACAGAGCTCAATAAATAATAGAACGCTCGCTTTAATCCGATATGTATGTATACAAAACCGATTGCTGGTGTCGCTCGTTTATGAAATTCTAGGCAAACACACTGCACCGGTAAAATCGAGCACTTTGCGCGTGACAGCCTAGTACACGTATAGTCACCTTCACTAGAATGTCGGATCCAAAATGGTCGGTTGTGTCCGCGGAGCAGCGTCGATTGTTGCGTTCGTGGCTATTTTTCGACGCGATACGGTTGAAACAAGCGACCGGGCTCGCATTTTACATAAATAAACGTGGCAGATTTAGGGTGTCGGCGGCGTCGGTCCTCCGTTCAATCGCATCATGCGGCGATCGGCAGTGGCAGACAGGTGAGCCCGGCGATGAAAATCCCATCAGAACGGCGCTCATGAATAAAAAATTTGGATCTGCCTATCAGGGCATCTGGTTGACCAGACAAGCTGCATTAAGGCTGATATCCAGAAACACTCTGCGAGATTGTTATTCCGCCCCAACGCCGCTCTGACCGCCCCTCCGGTACCCGTAAATTCGCCGGTTCCGAGGTAAACTACCCCCTTATTGGCGCGGTGATCAACTCGAGGGGTAATTTCGTTCGTTTTTCGCCTGTCATTTCGCCGACCGATTCTCGTTAGATTTGACAGAAAAGTCGATACAATAGGTCAGTTTATCTTTGATACTTATACCGAATAAATATTATTGTTCTTCTTCCTGCCAGTGTGTCCAAGCACGTTCGTTTCTCTTGCTGCCCTTACTAAACGTCAATTCTCAATATAGCCGAAACGATAAATATATATCAAACATTTCGAGACGTCAATTTGGTTTCACGTTTTGAAATGCATTTTATAACACATTCCATCAAAATTTGTTGCCTTCTAAAAGCAATTTATTTCTGGAATACACCGTTCAAATGATATCGTGTTTAACGTGATTTTAATCAGAAAAATGCCACAAATAAGTTGCCGAAAGTCCTATAAAAAAATAATAAAAAATGAAGACGTTTTGTAATTGGATTAGTACTGGTTCACATCGAATGCGGCACGTTCACACTTTACACTGCTCGGCGAGGCAGCTCGAGCTTCTTGGCCCATCGCGGGATATTCATTTTTTCTTAGATCCTACTGTTTTTTTTAGATCAAGGTTCTAATGTAGTGCTCTTTGAAACATTCGCCTTTCTCGAAAGACTGTATCGAAAGACTGGATCGAAAGTTACAAAGTAACAAACCGCCAGCAATGGTATACGGAGAGAGAGAGAGAGAATCTTGTTTAAAGACTACATTAAAACTTGAATGTAATGTAATACGTTATTAAAAAATAAGTCGGTACATAAAACATGGTAATAGAAGCAGAGTCGATAGACGCAATCGTATTAAGTTGCTAAAGGTTCCTCGCATCAGTCATGCCCTCTCCGCGATCATTTTTTCCTTGATCCGCAGGATTTTAATCTCGTAATGTCAAAGCCGTGCTTCGATATCGAGGATCATTAGTCAAGCTGTCATAGCGATATTAATAGTTCGCGAGTACCGAAGTATGCACTCGATGGAAATGCATTTCATTTATTTTCCCGGTCGGCCTGGGCGGTGAGGGGTAGCGTGACAGGGTGACATTGTTGAATGACTACAGCCTCCTTTTTCCTCGGTTTTTCCAACAGCGACATCCTCCTCCGCGGCCGTCTTTTTACGCAACGGTTTCCCTCCCTACAGGATCGAGACATCGATATATAGATCGATGTATAGGGTGTTCGATTTCGTTGATAAGCATGCAACGCTTACCGAAATAAACGCGTACAAATGTACCTAAATTTTGAAATAAAATTGATTTCAACCTGCGATTCTTTTGGCTACGCAACAATCAATTATAATATAAATGTGATTAGTACAGACTCTTGAAACTTGACGAGGACCACCATATTTCAATTATATATTTTTCACATTTCCACCTTTGTGTGAAAAATGCTGTACGTTTAATAGAAGATATTCCGGCGGGTATATATAAAAATTGATGTTTTTTTCATTTTCGCTTACCCAGAGCTCTAAGCGAGGTTTATACAGCTGAACATAATTTACATTGTGTTATGTGTTGTAATTAGACTGCGGATCTGTATGCAAAATAAAAATCGTCCAAATAAAAATTTCATTCTTTTTTTAATGATTTCCGGTCACTGTACTTTAAATCGCACTTATACATTTTTTTCATAAATGCATAAAATCCGTAGTCTAGTTATAATTGTTTACTATGGATCATTAATATCAGTCGGACGTTTAGAGTATAATATATCGATTATAAGAAAAATCAATCGATATGACTCTTTTTTACTTCACTATGTATTTGGAGTACAATTTTGCCCAATGTCTAAGAGAATTCTATTGGGTAGAAAATATGAAAATCAAAAAAACAGATTATAGGGTGAGCTGCCCAGTGAACGAACAATTAAGCTGGAGTTGTGTTAAAATTAGTACTCGCGAATCGTTATTTAATTTCCTAAGTGCTATTTTTATGAGGCTGTGTCATTGTTAATATTCTGTCTAGAATACAGTTCCTCCTCTTTCTTTGGTAGTCAAACGAAGAAATATTACTTACTTTCAACTTATTTTTACATGTAGAAGCACCCTCGTCGGCCCAGCCACACTTCCTATGGATACATGCGCTTGTTACGCGAGTGATGGATTTGGCTAGCAACTATCAGATTCTGATAGATACGGATGGGGTCGCAAGAAAGAAATGTCCCGCGGGTCACCAAGTAAGCATGTCTGCCTTATAGAATTGCTCTTTAAAATATTTATTCTGTACCTCTGAAAACCATGCTCACACAGGGGGAAGTAGAATGGGTAAATGCAAATAAAGTGTTGCGTAACGATGACGAGAGAAAAGTAACATCGGTAGATACACGGGGTTGGTATACCGATAGAATCTTACCCTCGATTTTCTCCTTTTTATCTCGTCGCTCTGATGATTTTATTGTTTCAAGTAGTGTACCTGGTTATTTCAACATTAAATCCGTCGATATCGCTTGTTCCGTATCAAAACGGTAAAACGAACCGTGTAATGCGAGCCACGTAACGGCTTCAGATACGCATCAACTTCAAATAGAAAGTGATAGATCTACAATCCATTACCTGATAATAGAACAGTAAACACAGTGAGTCATGTTTCGCGCCCATTAGCATGCACTAAGTAGCGGACAAAATGCTTGTTATCGGTCCGGATAAAAATGGCGGCGGCTGCGGCGGCTGCGGCGGCAATGGCGGGGGCTATCGGGCCATCGGGCGCTCCGGGTACTTTCTAATTTCATTAGATCGCATCTTGGCCCACCTTATCTCACCTGTTGCAGTATCCGGCTTGCTCTTGTCATCCATTATTTTAACATACGTGGACGTCAGGCTCCGTTGAACAACGATATCATCGACTTTTCCCGTCCCGTGTTTTTCGTTGATACGAGAGACTCCATTAATCAGTCGAGCAACATTTTCTTAATGAAATTAGTTATGAAATATACGATGCAAAGAAATTGTGCAAACGCACACGCATGTGGCTAACACTTTGTTCATTCGAGAATGAATTAGGAGATCCCTCTTTAATAAAACATTGTAAAGTATAGAATTTTGCGAAACTAAGCAAATACATTTAACAGTTCGTGTCTAATTTGATCAGAAATCAACTTTTTTCTAAATTTTTACAATTTGCAGTCGCTTTAGAGTGCACATTGAGTGGCGCGTTCCGACGTTAATAGTCTTTTGGAGGTGGACGCGTAGAGGACATAGTTTTGATTGCACCTCTCAATGCATCTTGATATTCTCTACAAGAAAGTGTTAACCTACTTATGAAAAAAATAGGCGTCACATGTTTAATCTTCGGGTCGAACGTTTATCTAAAATCTGTGCCTAACTCTTTACCCTTTACCTGTATCTGGCAATCCGAGTAACGAATCAAATCGTCGGAATACCAAAAACAAAATCACTTTCACACGGTTGTTGCCGATGTCCTGCTTCATCGATCACGCGGATGCAGTCAACTGCCGTTGTTTACGTTCGTTGTTTTTTTTCCGCAATCCATCCGAGACACACAGCGTATCTTGTACACAGAATAATTAGCAGCGTTGTGCAAGATGTATACCGGGTCTAACAAGGTTAGCTAGTCTGGCCTGCGGGGGCCCTACGGCGAAGGAGGCGCCCCTGTTGGATCCTTCCGTTTTTTCTACGGGGAGACCAACGGTCGGATGACTCATCGGGCCCTTGCTGGTGGCTACGACGATGATGATGATGGTGGTTACGAGCCCCTTCCAGAACCACCCCGTTAACGGTGCATCGCGCTCCTCCACGTGCACGTCTCTTAGTCATCACTTTTTTTTCTCTCCTCTCCGCCTTCGTTCTTTCTTCCTTTCCAATTGCTTTCCTCCCCGCCGTTCTCCCCCCCCCCCGCCCCTCTGCCCCCGCTCACTCTTTCTCTTTCTTTCTCTACCTCGTCGAACCTCGCGCCACCTCTTTCCCTTTTACCGTGTGTTACCGCTGTGTGTTCACCTGATCGGCACACGTGTTAAATAGTCGACTAGTAGAGAAACCGGTGTCTAGGTCAACGTACCGCGCGAATTTGCTACTGATCGCATGAGTCACCGGTTGCTGGCGACGCACTCGACGCACTCGAGGCACTCGACCCGGGACACCACGACGGGTTCGGCAGGGTAGGATTCGCGGAATGCGGATTAATCGAGTGTCAACGAACGTTTCGGCCGGTACATGCATCCTTGTTTGCATGCGCAGCTGTTTTGCTTCTCTTTCGCGGCCGCGTTTCGCGAGAGACGCACGCGAATAATTATGACGCACGATACGAATCGCCGAAGAATCTCGAGGATTCGCATTCTGCGGTCCCACAGGTCGTTGTTTTTGGACTCGAATACACGAGCTTGTTTTTAGCTCGCTCTTTCATCCACTGCTTTCAAGACTAAGGCCTTGCACAACATTACGCAATCTTGTTACCTCGCAAAGTGGTCAGTCGATTCCTCGTAAACGGCTCTTCTTGTATAAAGTACTTTTACTTTACTCAACTTTCGAGATGTCGGGTTAACACGGATCTAAACATTTCACCGAGGACTGATTCAGAACAGAACAAATTTCTTAGAAATAGACCAAACGGCTCAAAATTAATTTCTCTGTAAGTCTAGGAGGAATAGTTTAGTAAGCGACGTCTCTAATAAACATGCTGAAAAGACGCATTTAAATAAATAGTAAAAATTGACTTTACAACTTTTTTATCTCGGCCAATAACGAAAATTTATAAAATGTGTTTTGTATATTGCGGATTTTTATGCATTTACGAAGAAATTGATGTACGATGTTTTCAACATAAAAAGAATACTATAAAATAAATTTTCATTAAGTTACTGCTTCCCATAAACGACGCAAAACATTTTTGTTTTGCACAAAGATCCGCAGTCTACGCAATGATATTCATAGATCCATATGGTATCCCTTGTTTGGGTACTTGTCTTTATTAGTTTCATACATTATCGTGAAAACTAACAATAATATGTAGTCACAGAAAAACCGATACTGTGCACATAAGACCTCCCGAAACCTGTCTCTTTCTACGTTCGCTCGGCTAAACTCGGCTCCCCCGCACATATCCGAATAGCGTTTCACCTCGGAGCGTGACGGACTAGACTCATTCACTGCCCAGCAGTTATGTATGCGGTGCGCCCAAAGAAGTTTTCACTTCGAAAAGCTATGCAACGATAAACAAACGGACACAATTTCGAAGTGAATGACCAGATCTTGTAAGCAGCGATGGCAGTGCTTCGTCGTAAACGACTATAAAGATGGCCGTAGATAGAGCAGCGGCTTGCGTAAGACGAAAAATCGTGACGAAAGTTACTGTTTCGTCTCGTGGAGGCGCACGGTAGCAAAAAGGTGGTCGGTTCACCGACTGAAATTCCGAGAGGCCGTTCCCCAAATAACGCGTCGTAAAATATGGCGGGTACGATAAAGTTGCCACGCGTAGAACAAGGAGAACGGTACCGCTAATTGGTTAATCGTGTTCATCGCCGCGCGGACACCGCGGAAACCCAAAGCCAGTGGCGAGGATAAAATTTTTTGCTCGATAGCAAGGGTGTTCCGGAGCGAGTAGTAAACTAACCGAAAGTACCTTTCCACGAAACCGGCTGCTCGGTACCGAGAGAACGGAGCCAAATTAATATCTTTTCGTGACAAGAGCGTGGAATGATTCACTAGCCTGGCCATCGACGATGAGAGCCTTGTCCCGCCGCGCCGTGCTTCTTTCCTCGTCTCGTTCTCCTTTTTTTCCAAAGCAGTCAAATCAACCCACCAGTTTTGATTACTTGCTTGAGAACATCGATGCGACACTTCTTAACCCGTATTCAATCGTTTTTTTTCTACACGACTACATTGTTTTTCATTCTACAACTTTTCTATTGTTCACCCTGAGACACCATAAGCCGTTTGGAAAAATAAATCTTGTTATTTTTTAACATTTTAGGTCCAGTTGTTTTTGTACTCTCAAACAGGGGAGTTATAACTGTTACAACCAAAATGGAATAGAGTCGTGAGATAACAATTACGCACTGTTTCCATAATTATTAGACACCGGATGTTTATGCAAAATTAAATCTTTTCATGTGAATTGCAACAAATTGGAGTGAAAGAGAAATTTATTTCATTTCTTAATATGTTTATTATTCCTTAGCACTCCTTTGGTAGTCATTCAATTACTACACATTTAAGTATTCTATGAAGTATATGAACTTCATATCCATGAAATGAAAAAAATCATAGACAATGGAATTATTTTAGGTCGGAAGAAATGTTTCATTCTCGAGTTGAAATAGCCCCGACTGCAAAGGGTCGATATAAGCATGGACCTTTATTTTTCTAATATTTTTATTAAAAAATTTTGGAATAACTGTTATCGTTGATTCCTGCTTTCTAACATTCATAATTAGGATAGCCCTTTCGTTTTGGTGTTTGTCTTTTCAGTATCGCTCACTTCGAACGATAAAAGTTACGTTTTTTACATTAGACTTGCGGAGTATTAAAAAAGTGATTAGTTTACATTACTTTATAAAGGTAACAAAAATTCATGTAACCATATTTTTAGCTATATTTTTTAATAGTATATACCTAAAGAGAGAAATATAGTTGAACAATTCTTCATAGATGCATCTTTGCAATCTCAATAATCGTATTTCGATTCGTTTTCGATTTGAAAATAAAATACAAGCAGTTAGTAGTTGTCACCACAATGTTCTACAATTATTCCTATTTTGAAAACTGCCTCATTTTTCTTCAAAGAAGGTCTTGAGGTCTCTGAAAACGGGTCACGAAGTAAATGTATCGGCCAACCACTTCGTAATATCAACCTGCTATTTTTTATCAGTGTTAGCTCTGTCGAGGTAATCGATACATACCACTATAATTTTGTGCAAACTTTATCGTTTTTCGGTGCTTTGTAAGACTAGCGATGTAACAGGTTTCCGTAAGATCGACGTAATCGTCACTTGAGTTATGAAAAGATTGCGAAATATTACTCTGTGAGTCTAACATTATAACCGAATAATTTTTCTAATATTCTAACAGCCATATTTTCCTGTTTAGTTCAAATAATAAAGGTTCGATTAATAATCAACTGTATTTTCCGACACACGAAATATGATTAAACTCTGATTCATCGGTCGCCTTCGGATGCTTGAAACAACGCTAATCATTCAGTTTGAATTTCTAATTTCGAAATAATGTGTTTACGCTGTCAAGCGTTCAGAGACCGTAAAAGAAAATCGGTTTTGTCACACCAAGAAACGAGAAAGACTTTACGAGAAAGCTCATGCATCTTTTATTCTTTCTCTTTGTTTCAGAGTTAGAGATCTCGTCCCTGTCGCCTGAAAAAATTTCATATTCCACGACAGTCGCCGCGCCGGGGCGTCTCCCGAAATTACGAAATCATGGAGTCGAATTACGAGCTTTCTACACTGTCTTCTGACGTCAGGAGAACAAGGTATGATTCACTATCCAATCCTTCCTCAGCCACTTGCCTCCGCCCTCTCCGGTGTTCACTCTATACACAGAAGAGAGGGACGACTACCACCCGAGTGTGCGTTTGGCGAAAGCACACTCTGGAGCCTCTCAACAAAATAGGGACCGTTGCACAATCAGACGTTGCCCCCTCGATGGCATGACGGAACCAAATCGTGACGCACAAGTCGGCCAACCAAAAGCACAGGTGACACGATTCCTCAGCACTCCGCTGCTATGTTACAAACCTAGGATTGTGCTGGTCTGCGTGACCGAGGATCGGTTGTCTTTGCGAGTTTGTTAAGCTAAGAATCCAAGTTAGTCAATGCGACTTGACTGTGACTCAACACAGTGCCCACTTGCAAGAAATATTATCGAGAACAGCTCGAGAGAGTTTTACTCTCAAACGAACAACTAGCTTTACGGACACAGTGGCGTATTTGGCCCAAAAAGTCGAAACAAAAATCAATTTTGGTGTCCGACACAGTTAAAGGTTTGAAAAATAAGGCTTCGGTATTATTTTGTTTATTTGTGCACTGTTTCGAACAGTCTCACTGTCAGTCTCTGAAACAGCGTTCATTCATTAGCGATTTGCAAATGTTCAAGAAAATTGTGTAAATTCTTGCATTGCAGAAGCTTTTCGAGTAGGTATACAGAGCACTTTCGCACAGATTTCATTTCGTTGTCATCGAAATTGGTATATATAGTTATTAATGTTTCGGCATAATCATTCTGTAAGATTTTTTTACGACTATAGCACTTTATCGACGATTTTCTTTCTGGTAAGATCATTGTATTCGATAAAAAGGTTTGTGATCATCGTGCAAAAAGAATTAGTCCCAGATGTGCACAGATTGAAGATTTATAACTAATTTAAGTAGAAATGAGCATCAACGATCGCAGCGTATGTTTCCTGGTGAAAATTAATAGTAAGAATTTACGAATTTCATTCGTGATCTACATATTTGGTATTAAAATAATAAATTACATTATTTCATATAATTTTTTCCAGCTTTTCTGTGGAAGCACTCCGCTATCACGATTTTTCAATGGTTTTCGATCACCCGAGGAAAAAACGTTTTTAATAATAGAGTTGAACAGTATTTAACCGTCTATAAACTTCTATATGTATAGGGTGATTCTGGGAACTGGGATAACTTCCCATGATCTTATTTTTTATACCCGCCAGGTGCAATTGTTGCACTTTACTCTTTGATGCAACCCAACTTTTTTGTTGAACCAAACGATCCCTTTTATTATCCTACGTACAGTAGGACCTCGAATAACCGAGTTGATGGGGAGATAAACAGCCCGAACTAATTAAGGCCCGATGGATAATCGAGACCCGAGGGACGCAATTCAAATTTACATTATATAACAAAATAAAAATTTTTTAATTTTTGAAAATTTATTTACTTTTATAATATAATCATATTTAAACGCATATTTATTTATAATCGAGATCCGGTTAATCGAGGTCCTACTCTATAAAAGTACTAACCCAAAGTCATCAAAATGTCAATACTTCACGAGATATTTGACAATTTTGCGTCAGAGTAAACATGGCACGAGAGAGTTCCTACAATTAATATCGCGAGTTTCGTTACTTCTTGTGGTAAAGTACGTTTCTGAGTACCGTTGAACGAGCACTGGCTTCCTTCGATTTTGAATAGGCCCTTTGTCCTGACACACGTCTTCCGGAAGGGGACAAAAGTCGCGACGGAAATGTGTCCGTACGTAACAGCTATCCACGAACAGCGCGAAAAATCCGCGTCGTATTTGTCCCCTCGATGGAAGTCATGTGGTTCGCAGGATGGGAACTACTGCAATCGGTGTTGTAACGCGTGGCAATATAATCGCCGTAACAATCTGAATGCAGCTAAGAAAAGGGATTCGTGTCTATAAATAACCCAAAGATGCGAAGTTACCGGCAACGATTCATCGATTCACTGATTCACGCGTCTTTTATCGGTAACGTTCGATAAGAGATTCTGGTCTCTATCCTGCGCTGCTTCGTTTAATGTAGGTCGCGCGTCGACTTTATCGTAACATTTTTTGCTTTCTGGTCCCCGTGGAGTATATCGCGGTGTTCGCACAGCTATTTATATATCATTTAAACGAACGTAAGCCGTTATCAGGCGTCGACACACGAGAGTCGGTTTACGAATCGAGGAGGAGTGTTAACGGGACCACCGTTAAATATTTATACCTCGATCGAGGTTATCGGACACCCGCGACTCTTCTCATGCGTCTGAACATCGTAACCCTCGCGGTGCGGTGGAATCTCGACGTTTTAAACGGAGTCAACGGCAACCTGTCCACTTCGGGATGTTCGCGGCGCGAGCATTAATGCGTTCCTCGAAAAGGACGAAAAAAAAATTCAAGGGAACGGGAGAAGTTAGCCGTAATTTTATGAAAATAACGTCCTTGTCGAGCTTGTTTGCCCGTGATAAGGTTTCCCGCGCCCGTCTTGTATCGCGGTCGTTTGCGTGTTTCGCGAGCCTCGAGTCTTGAATTCCTTGGGACATATTTTTTCTGGTCGAACAGGCCCCCGGAACAACGAGATAACGAGTGCACCCAGGGCAACACAGCAGACTGGTTGCTTCAGTTTCCGCGTCTATATCCGCGGATTCGGACCGGGAGGGAAAAAGAACGAGCTCCCGACCCGGCTCTCTAATTATTCATCATCGTGCCCAACCGGGAAAAACAAAAATGACCGAGCTCGCTCGTTCACTCTGCGCTAATACTTTCATCCAAAGAGGATTCACCGAGCTCTCGCATCGGTCTGGATTAACGAGGACTTTATTTGCCTCTGTACTCTTTTTCCACCCCGAAACACGTTGCTTCGTGCTACCCGGACGCCGACCGGGATTATCAATTTTCTTCGGTCGATGACTCGAAAGATTTATCGACGGAAAAAATGTGTGTTGTCGCCGAGGCAGACGCAAACTCGTTCCTATTAAGAGGATATTCTAACGCGACAGCTATCGTTTTAAGCTTTCCTGCAAATTTTCTTCAATATTAACTGAAAGCTATTAATATTTAATATATGCTCCATTTCCACCTGTTTACTTTTTAGAAAATAATCGCAAATTATTTGATCCATATTAGGAAAGGACACTGTATAATTTGACTGCGGTAGAGCACGTCAAAATCGGATGAGTGAAAGAAGTGTGTTGCGCGTATCTGAAATAAAGAAATTGATTCTAATTTAGTATGCCGGTGGCTATGGTTGGTATCAACAAGAACGGAAAGTAAGAAATAATATACTGTGATGAGATATCAACGACAGCTACACATGTGTTGAAGATGTAAAATTTGAGTTCTATTGGTACAGTAGTTTTTGAAATGCCGTGGCAACCGTTTCGGAAAACATGGTTTCGAGAATAATGAATAGGACTATAAAATATTAGCAGCATATTTTTGAAATAGAACGCTTTTCACATATGTAAAGAATTGTTTTCTTTTTTTTTTGACACGTTACGCTAGAATAACCCCTTAACTGCTGTCTGTCTCTCGAAGGAAGAGGCGTGGGATGCACTGACAGACCTATTAGCTATCCACCCTACTGCTTTCATACACGCTTTGGTAGCCTGAAGTGACTCCAGCAGGTTGGACAGTTATTATGACTATTAATGCACCCCAGGGCTTTTCTTTTAAATAATGCGTTGTAGCTTCTGGAACGATGGACGACTACATCTACGTAGAAACGAAGGAGTCAGCAAATCAACCAGCGAAGAATTACATTTTGCATTTTAATATTCGCTAGTTAAAATGTTGTGTATTTTATGTGTACGAAACCATTTCTTGGAAACCACGAACAAAGTATTATTCATATTATTCATGCATAAAAACTACAGGCAAAAAGTTAACAAGAAAGCGGAAGAATAGTTTCAGCCGATGTAAGAAAGATTTAATGCTTGATCTACATAATTAAAAAAAAATTAAGTTAAGATAAACTAAATTCAGTACACTCGGTGTTTCGGTAGAACTAAGTACATAACTCTCCACGAGGTGAATAAATGTCACACCCTTAATCGTGAACGGTTATTTTGCCCCGACCATTATCTACAAATACATCATTAAATTCAAAACGCACTTTAAAATCGTGTTTCGTCGACTTTATAATGGAATCAAGCCCAAATAAAACAAAGATTTTTTTAAAAATGAAACTTAATTTTAAGTGTACAAACATATTAGTATATTTCAAAAAAGCAGTTGTAAACATGTCAACTTCACCCCGTCTGGTTGGCGGAGGGTTAAACACGAAGTTAATTCAAAACACTGTAAAATGACAATGGCCTAGATGGTAACAGAAACTCGAGCATCAGGAATCCAGAAATCGGATACCGATCTCGAAATGGGCCCGACTGGATGGTAGTCGGAGTCGCAGGTATCGTCTAGCAAAAAACGAATCGAAGAAAACGTTCGAAGAAGGAGGAAACTGAAGAAGCAACGCGGCGCAGGATCGCGAACCCGTAATTTCGGGTGGTGCACCCACTTGGACGACGGCGGAGGAGAGAGGAGGATGGGATAACCAGTAAACGATTTCTTGGTGTGCATTTATATACCTGCGTCTCCCCAGTTGCAATCCGGGGTCAAAGAACGTCTCTCATTGGCTCCTCGCCGAGCGATGGAAAGGTTTTCTTGGGTGTGGGTGCTGTGTGCAGAGTTAGAATAATTCATCAGTACTTTTTGGCTTCTCGTAATAATTCGTGCAACGCCCACCGATTATGCGCGCGTTGACCATGCCCGCCGGCGATTTCCCATACGGCAACACCATGGGGCTGTATTCTCTCTCCCCCCTGTTGCTCCCCCACCCCCACCCCCACCCCCGGCCCTTCCATTAGTCGTTTTTCTTTGTCCATCTTCGCAAGGATAGGAGCCAACTCCCCCTTCACCCATTCCCACCCCCAACCACCTTTCTTGCTCTCTGCTCTTCGCGGTTTATTAAAATGCACCGCGCAGAGGAGCAGCGAGGCGGACCCCGTTCTTGGTGGCTTCCATAACGAAATTACTGTGATTAGCCGCTCACCCTCCCACGCTAACCACCGTTCTAACTTGCCCTAATTCTACCCCGCCGCGTACCCCCCCCCCCTCTCGTGCGCGTTGTTTTTCCTCTCGGCTGCGACTAGCCAAGGTTGCCAGGACTCCGTGAACGCACGACGCGTCGCGGTCGCTACAGGCCGATCCCCTAATGGCCTAATTTTTTTTTCTTCTGCGAACCGTCCCGAGAATTTAGGTGAAACTGCCATGGGTCCACTAATTTCCTAAACTGCCCCGAGACGGGATCGGCTGACAACTAGGTCCGAAACGATGTTTCAGACCCCATCCAAACTCTTTGGGCCGATTTGTCTCGATCGCACGTTTAATTTTGTGTGTTCCTACGGTAGCTTATTCCCGTGCGTGACGGAATTTGTCACGGTACGGGAACGACGTTGCAGGGGACCTTACTTCGTATGTAATCGCGGGATTTACAATGTTAATAACGTTGACCCGGTTGCGGTCGTTACCGTTTATTAACCTTTATATTTGTATATTTTACAACAAGTTTGTTGCGGACGCACGAATAATTCTAAATGACAAAATTATTGTATATATTTACTGCCACGGGGGTTCGGAAACCATGAAACTATACGATAACTATTCTATAACTACTGATACAGTGTATTCTTAAGAAGTAACTTACTTCGTTTCAACAATACTCGAAGGATCTAAAAGAATAGACCTCGGAAACCCAAAATTCATTAATCACCAAGAAAGACGAGTAGCTAAATACGAGACACTTCTGACAAAGGGAATAATCACCGGCGAGAGGTCCACGCGAAGAAAAACATCTCGCGTTTCCCTTGAAATTTCATTTCTTCGGTCACCTGCAACCCTCTATTCAGAGAATAACAATGGACGTATGCGAGACAATCGGCTATCGATACCACAGAGTTTTCCTTGGAGCGATTCTCTCTCTCTCTCTCTCTCTCTCTCTCTCCTTTCGTCTCAGTCTGTTTCTCTCTGTCTCAAGCGATTCTTGGTAAGGGGCCCGAAAGTCTCAGAAAACCTCGACGAATTCCAGGAAGCCGAGTCCCCTCTGGCGCGGTGGAAGGGGGACCCTTTTTGTCCACCTTCACGACGAGATCCCATAAAGATAGGGGCAGCAGCGCGGAGAGCGACCAGTTTTCGGGGCCCCATGCCATTTATTACGTGACGTGGCGAGGATCTTTTCAAGGCGCAGATCCTACGAAAACGAATGAGAGAAAAGGCAAGGCCAGATGTGAAACCACCAGCGCGTCGTAGTCCTAAGATCCTCTACTCGTAATCAGTAGAGTCTACTGGTACCTTCGGTGTCTCGAAACCTCCGGGTGACTGTCCTTCTCCCCCTGCAAGACGACACTGGTAATCTCGCGTTTCTCTTCTGGTCATTTCTCCTCCGTCTCTTCTTCTCTTTCTGTGGGTCACGTTTACACAAGTGTTAGCTGCGCTAACCACACATGAGGGTGAAAAGAAATTAGAACTGTGAAGCAGCTTGGTCCAAAGAGGATGATATTTCGAAGCGGCTGGTATCGTTTGCTAACGAATCTCTGAACATTTGTCCCTGTCCCAGGGAAGAGACCAGATTTTTAGATAGGTCACGACCCGACCAGGATCGACTTTCATTGTTCGCCACTGTTACACCGGATTACCGGTCAATAAGGTCCTTTCGACACAGCGCGACCTGGCGTTGATCCAACTCCATAAATCTCACGGCCGCAAATTTACACTGTTATCTCTGTAGATTAATTTTATCTGGCCGACCTTCCTACGCTACCGCGTCCACTGAACAGCGGTACGCACCAGACAGCGAGTCTCTTCGTTTCAGCTAAAAGCCGTTTAATCATCGCGGATTCTTCTTCTGCGCGGATTTCCCTTCGTGAGTCAGGCCGACGGAAAAGATAGATTTATTCTTGTTTATCAAATACCTGAGATTAGGAAAGCGGATTACAAATACTCGCCAGATAAGGACTGATTACTAATAGTGGATATAGTCTTTGGTCGAGTATCTTGCATGATGCGCGACTTTTTAATGTCATTGTTGAAATACGAAGTACTAGTAAACAGATCATTATTGTAAGTTTTTTAATTCCAGTAATTAATTAATAGATAATTAATTTTATAATAAAATTTACTACTTATCAAATACATTGAACAGAATAAAAATGTTCTGAACCCTTCTGTTAAGAAAATTTCAACGTTTCTGGCTAGACTGCGGATCTTAATAAAAATTTGTCTGCATCGATTGCAAAGGAAATAGAAACAAAATTGAATGTTATTTCTTCCCTTAATGATTTTGATAAAGGAAAAATCGCACATTGACATATTCAATTTCTTAAATATTTCAACAATTTCGATTTTGATCTACTCAATTTTACTATAAATGCATAAAGATCCGCAATCTATTTCTGACGCATCATCGAAATCCATATGTTACGAAATAATTGGTAGATGTTTTTACACATATGATGGGATCTCGCCGAGATGTAGAAAGGAGACTTGCCCGAACCCTTTTCCTTCGAATGATTTTTTAAACGCGACGGATTCCATGAAAACAGACCAGTGAACCGGCGGACAGGTAGAAGCCGATGGGACGACGAGGATCCTAGCCACACCGACCTGTTCGGACCTGTTCCGACCTGTTTCTACTCGCAGGTGCGCCTGATCCGGGCCCGAACTAGTGGAAGAAAATAATACCCGGGTCGTCCGAGAAAGAGGAGGACAAAGGGAGACGGAGGCAAATCTTTTGCGTCGTAGAAAATCGCTGGTTTGGCCCGGGACACCGGTTTATCGCGTTGATTGCCCGCCCAAACGCGTCAAGTGACACTATAATTTCGAAAGGAGGCCTTATCAGCGACGATTGACGACGCTGGACCAGCGTCGGTATTTCTTGGTGCTCGACCGAATGTTTCTTAGAAAATATCAAAATATGCGATTTCGCAATTTAATTTATCTAAGAAAGTGGCCCAAATTAAATCAGCACACAGTCGGGCATTTGGCCCGAAAAGTTGGAAAAAACTATTTTAGCGTCATTTATGGGCTCAAGGTAATAATATAATAGGTTGAATTTGTCTTAACGTGAGCTATAATATTATGACATCAAAAATGCGTTTATTTAAAAAATCACAATGATGTTTATTTTTTGCCGAAAAATTTTTTTTCCAAATTTTATATTAGAAGTTCGTAGATATTTAAATACTATTTAACTCTTTTATTGCAAACGTTTTTTCCTCAGATTATCGAAAACCCTTGAAAAATCGTCATAATGGAGTGCTTCCACCGAAATGTTAGGAAAAATTATTTTTGCAGATAAATGGTGTAATTATGTATGAAATGAAAGATATGTAATCTTTTACTTTCCACATATATATGGCTTGTATGGCTTGTACATACATATATGTATATAGACGAACACAAGCTATATTAATTTGGTTGGTAAATATTGTCGCGTACCTATAAAAATATACTTATTAGAACATCTATTTTTCACTGAATAACTAAACTCAATAGCAATGACCAATTTTGAACTCGAATGACACCATTAGCCTGACGACATCGTTATTTTTTATTGATTCAACAAAAGCATATTCTTAACTATAATTTACTGACGGATATAATCATGAATTCTTGAATTTTCATATTTTAGTTTCCGCCGGGTTTGCGGGGCCGCGACCCCACTGAGCAGCGTTCCGAAAATTTAATTGTTCACACCGTTCGAAGGCTGCATAATAAACTAATTTCCAAATCGGAATTCGTAGAAAATCGTCGAAAGGGACGAAAGGCTCGATACGCGAAACGTGTTCCTGGAAACGAAAGAGACGCCGAGCTCTAATCGTTTGTCTGGTGTCTGTCTGCCTGGCGACTGTCTGGCTCTGTGCCCCACTGTGTCCCCGTCGCGTCGGCAGACTCACAGATCCACTTTCTACTCTTTCGGCGCGATCGAAGAATCCTTGATCATGGATCGAAACAATGGTTCCAAGAATCTTACAATATATTATTGAGCGCTTGGAAAAGTATGTTACCATCACCTGTTGTGCCAACAAGCTTTAGAATTACAAATTACAACACTTAATTCATCCTTTACATAAATGTCAGACCTTAAGGAGGGACAATTTTTTAAATATTATACTGTGTGCTGTGACGATTATACAGGTCGCCACCACTTTTCAGACACATTTGATAATCGCAGAAGCTGTGTCGAATATAAATTTAATCAGATTTCATAATATGTATATAAACCGAGATCGGTTTAATTCTTATTAATTGTTCTACACACTTTCTATTCTATTGTGTTGTGGCTGATGCGAAGGCAAACTCAACGATGTATTATATCAAGACATTCGAATGACCTTGAACGAAGAAAGAGAAAAATAAGTAGGTGAAATTTAAAACAGTGAAAACATCAGAAAATTCTATAGATACTCCTCTCTGTTACATTATTTCCAACCCATTAAAGTTGTTAAGAATAATTTTATTTTGCATAGAAATCCGCAATCTATTCGTTACGCATATTTACTCTTTCCAGCATTTCCAGATGTTATGATACAAATGATCGTCAAATTGAACCTGTCGTATCTCTTATATAAATAATTTTGCCTTCCAAGTAGGTTAACACTTTCTTGTAAAGAATATTAAGATGCGTTGAGTGGTGCAACAAAATATGTTTTCATTTTTAAAAAAGTGAATGGCCTTCGTATAACGTGCAAGATAATAGCCATGTAAATTGAAGTGATAATATGTGGTCCACGGTCGGATTTAATGTTTAGCCGGATCTCGATTACGGTAAATGATTTATTTAAATTGAAGAGAGTAGAGATCAATGGAATTGAACCGCAGAGGTATAATACACGAGACATTTCTCATGGTGTGACACAATACCACTCATGCATTACTGTACAGCCAATAATGCTTGACAAACGGGTAAATTCGGTGGTTACCATTTATGCGGTGCGTGTCGTTCGTTACCACTTTCGGCTCTCTTTATTCCCCGTTTCTGGGAAAAAAGATCCCCGGCTCGGAAATTTATCGGCCAGCATTTATAACCAACTAGAAGCGGACTGCGTTATCGGTTTTATCGTGGGCGATGCGCGACCGCGCGTCCTCCGTGAAAAATTGTCTTCTCTTTCGTGCCCCGCTTCCTCTGCGCGGACCGTCTCGCGGAACCCCGGCTGGATTAATGAGATTTTTACTGCCATGCCGCCGCGTCGTGCACGAAAACGCAGAGGCGCGACCGGCCCGCAGATCCCACACGATTAGAAACGCCTTATTGCGAAATTATTCGTCGGCCGACTTCCGGCCGCGATCCATCCGCCCCCGAGGCTCCGGACGGTGGCTCAACCGGCGAACAAAAACCGGCCCGCCAGGGTCGAAGCCCTCCTTTTCATCCGAAAAGATTTTCTCGCCCAGCCGACAGCGAAACCGACGGTCATTTCCGCAACAAGTTACACGATACCGTGTGTTACGACGCTGCGAATTTTTACGCTATACAAGGTTGTCCAGTTGAGGGGGTATTCTGGTTTTCGAGGCCGTTTTTTTCACGAATCTACAATTTTTTTTCAGAAAAACTATTAAACCTTTCACATTGCCATTTTGCATACATGTTTCCTGATATTTGAAGAACATGTATGATTTTTCTTAGGTGACAGTCATTCAAATTACGTGAGTTATATATTTTTTTTATAGAGCATGTTTTTGAAAACATGGTCGGAATAAAATATGAATAATCTTCTAAAATGGCGACATTTTGAAGTCATATTATCGCCAATTACTTTTAAGATTTGATTACGCTATTGATGCATAAAATCCACAGCCTAACGTTTTAATGACTAATAAAATTACAAGAGCCTGTTTATTGGACTTAAAATTGTGATTATAATGGGTGAATAAATAAGTGAATTTATTTAATAATATCTCACAAAAGTTCCTTTATGACCTCCGTGATTGTAAACCGAGGCATTATAAATGATATATTTTAACTGATTCGATATCTCGAACGTTAATTGCTTGTTTTATTGAGGGGGGTCGAGTTTCAATGCAACCTCTTGGATAAAGCACTTGAATCTTACGCGTGATATACTCTTACATGATTCTAATAAAAAGTATTATAGATAATCAGTGTATAATCAAATCGATATAAAACTGTATAACCTCGATTATCCGAACCTCCGGCACCGAGGTAAATATGTACCTCGATCAAATTGAACGGTGAACCATATGCAACGTCATTGTGCAAATTAATAAAAATTGAATCTAGAAGTATAGCTAACTGTTTCCTTGTTTAGTTTGGATGCCGAGCTTCTATTCTGATAATAATTTTGTAGAAACCAAATAAGTGATATACAGGGGGGTCCACACAATTTTCAATTGTAATTTTAGGTCGATGCTTTTACGCTCAGAGTTCAACATTCTTCTATATTCCGGTATAAAAAACATAGCATTCCATTTAAAACAACAAAGTTGACCTTCAAATCTCCGAAACGCTTTCGCCGAAAAAAAATAAATACACCACGTACATAATATACCCCTTCGAACAATGCAATTATCGTATACAGAACTTTTTCGTGCAGTGGATACTTTGGAAATTATAGAGGTGTGCAAGTTGTGCGGATCATGAAATACCAAGCAAATAACGCACAAATACCCAGAATCCAGTGATAACAGATGCGCATGTAGACGCACACAAGTTTAGAAAGAGTATAGTTGTGCAGAATTTTTGGAGGTACCCGTTAGACTGTGATAGTAGCGATGCCTAGAGTGCATATCGAATAGCCAATTTTCGCTGCTTTCTTTGTTCTGTTATTTCGAGCTAGCTCCGCAACGATGCTGCCCCTTCCCTTCGCGCCAATCAACAGGTAAATCATAATTATAGAACTGATGAGACTCGTAGCATCGGAAAGACCTTGATAGCCCCGGAGCACTGTCTTCGGCACAAAGGATGAGCGAGGTGGCGCATCGCGATCCGCGCAGGTCGATGCACGTGAATTTCGTGGAGGATCGCGTGACCGGCACCCGCGGTCAGAGCGACGACGGTAATGAGGTTACGCGATGCACGTAAGTATGGTAAGAGTTCGTCGTCTGCGCATACGCTTATTCGTTTCTCGGTGTGCCGGTGAGTCATCGGCATCGTTTCCTGCTGTTGTCCGCCAGTCATAGTTCGTTCGAGTTAACTCGTTAGGTTGGTCCCCCGACTGGGCCCGAGCCGTGAACGAGGGCGAAACGGTCCCTCGGGTAAGGACCGCGTACCCGGGGCCTTAAAAAACGGCCCCCGGATTGGACGGTTGCTGGGCACGAACCTGTTCTTTCGACAAATCACGTGATTCATCTCGCTTCTGACTAACTCGCTTGATATTTCGCTGAATCCCTTCGATGCCTTTCGCCTTGATGAGTCAATGGTCTCAGATACCGGATCGTACACACAAACAATGCAATCTGGGTGTACCTGTAGCGGGGATCCACACTGCACCGGGCACACGGTGCTTACGGACGATGTCACCTGTGTTTGATCCGCGATACTAACCTGATAAGCGAATTGGTACCTTGCTGACGACATGTCATCGCCACCATGCTTATCGCGAGATTCAGGAATGTGTTTAGATTAATCCGTCGACTGGTTCTTCAAGCAGTGATTGCCATCGTTGTTGAATAACGGTAGTAATTCATTGGAAAAAAACTCTTGTAGATTTTTTTCATTGTTAGGACTGTACTTTCTAGGTGCGTCACCAGTCCAGATAGCACTGCTTATGCTAAACAATGATTTACTTTGTCCCCGTGAACGGATTGATAATGGAAGCCGAACAAGTGAGAAGCCGGACCAGTAAACACATCGCGATATCGTATCGTCTGGACAAACTTAGTTTTGTTGACGCAGTACATAGATAAGAATATAGGCTCAAGAAATTTATAAACCTTCATTTGAGAAATCGTTATTGAACCTCATTTCTCTCTATGCGTCATCCTATTGTATATGTACATGTGTACATTGTATTGTATGTGTTCTTGAACTTGTGTGCAATTGCATAGGTTTGCGACATTCGTTTCAAGAATTAATTATATGCAGATTATGCATTTGTGACTAAAACGGATAGATAGAATGCAAAACGGTAACCAAATTTAAAGCATTTCAAAGTACCGTTGTATCGTTTTCAACTCAGAAACGAGTTTCTGTGTAGCTCATGTGTTTTGTAATTAACACAGACAATTTTTATTTATAAAATTACACAGCGTAGTTATAAGAAAGTTGATAGTTGACATTTGAAAAATTAATATACTGCGAAAATAATGTTACAATCTGGTTAGTTTGTTTCGGTATTCTTTTACGTTCGATGTAATTACCCTGCTCTACCGATAAGCATAATACGTAACCTGTTGATAATGAGACACGTTCCCACTCCAACCTTCCCCAAAAGATGAGTGTAAAGGTCAACAAGAGCACGTATGTGGATTAGAATGCGCAAAGCAAAGTCGGTGAGAAAAAAAACCCTCGTATCATCTAATTACATCGTAGTGAAATTCCTTAACGATGCCATCATTCCCGTGATTGTGAATTCCTCCCCACCCTTCCACGGCACACATGCCCATGGTGCAGTGTTCGATGCTCTGTACAGGGGATTCGGGAAAAAATTAGTAACTCGTAAAATAACTCATTTTCGATCCAAAACGCCTAATACTTTTTTAGAAAGTACATGAACCTATCTATCCATTTAAAAAATACAATTTTTTTAAGTAGTTTAAATAATCTTAATTTTTTATCGAATAAAACTTCGTTATGAACTTTTATCATATAATTACCGAGTAATTTTTTTTTTGTAATTTTTTGTCAGTTTATCGGAAATATGTGAAAAGTCGAAAAAATGTTTATTATTAGTATTCTACGTCAAGCAATTTATATAAATCTTGCATGTTTGTATGGAAAGTGAATGTTACAAAGGATTTTTGTAAATCTGATTTCTTTGGTACTCTGACTCTTTGGTACTTCTCTTTAAAGACGATAGATATTTTATATAAAAAATTATAAAATATATGCCACTGGTACGTGACCGAAAAAAATCCATTGGTTTTCTGCGTTAAACTTCATGTTTAAATTTGAACGACAACTTGTCGCATTCAGCAAAAACCGTGGGCAGTCTTAAACACTATATTTCGTGATTCACGACTGTTTAAAAATGTTATATTTTAAATTTTTGACTTTTGCCTACCGGGTCGAGCATCGTGCGGTGTGTCGGGATTCCGAGTTCCTCGGAAGCAGAGGAGCTCGTTTGGAAGAGCGAAAGTAGGAAAAAATGCGTGAAGCGAGGATTATCGGTTAGAGGTGACATGACTCATCGGCCTGGTATCTGCCAATCGTGGCGAAGGCGGTTATAGGTAACATCAGGATTGGCCAAGGAAGGCAGCGGAGCGTCGAGCTTCGTGCGCCGATTGGCGGCAGACAAGCCAAGGCGCGTGCCCCGCTTGAGCATCGGAGTACCCCTCCGAGCCAGTCCATAAATGTTTTCGAGATTAAACCACCAACGGATCAAATTAACAATTAGTCTGCGAACGTGCCTGCCTTAATCTACTTCGCAACGAAACTAACCCGTTGATTTAATCGAGCCACTGAACTCTTTATCAAAGTGCTTGGACTCATCCATCTTTATTCCTGGAGTAAACGATTTCGGTAAGTGTTCCAAGAAATATTTCTCTATCTCTCTTTCTCTCTCTTATCGGTGCGTTGCGATAAAATGCTCGCTCGTTTGCAAGCGGGTTTCGGAGCATGCGCTGATACCGAAGTGTTGGGATTAAGTGTTTTTGAAAAATTAACGTACAAACAAATAACATCTGGAACGTTCATGATAGTCGGAAAGAGCTTCGGAAACGGTGTGCTCTCAAGTTGTCGAACAATCTTAAACTCCTAATCGGTAGCGTAGTGCTATTGTGGCTTATCACTGGACGAACATTGCCCGATGAAGAATACTTTTTTTGTTATTAAACATATTGCACGCGTAACAGTTTTGAGGAAGTAGTCTTTTTGCGACTGAGCAAACATCGCCCAAGACCATCGAAATTCAGACAAGTGCTCTCGGTAGAAGTGCGTCACGACTATGATACGCGAAGACGCTATCGGTTCTATCCTAAGCGAGGTCATCAGGAGGATATCCGCTATGTCCGACTGTCGCGACTGGCTGTCTTTTCGAAAAGTGGTCGAGTGTTTCAATATTATGTGCTCGGAATGTACCGCGCTTTATCTAAAAACGATAAAGCGTTTATTAGTCTGCAAGGGCAAATTCCCAGTTTCCGAGGTTATCGTTAGAGGCCGTCGTGTCCCACGGTTAGCCCACTGATCATACTCTTTTTGTTCTATCTAAACGAACCATATTCCTATCTATTGGACCTTGATGATACCTTGCGTCGACCGGTTATCTGCGATTTCCGCGCATGTACCTGCATATTACGCCCTCGCAGCTGGGAATGCATGCGCATGCACCTGCGAGTGCGCAATCTTACAACGCGAGCACTCGTTCCAGCTCTCGGTTCTCCTGGTTTGCCTAGATCTCCCTAACGCACCGGTTTTCTTTTTCGCCTATTTCGCTTCTCATTTTCGGTTTTTGCGTTTCTCCGGTTCGTTTCGCTGTTGTTGGGAACGTTGAACCTTGACCGGTCTCGAGGACACGGGATAATCTAAAATTCAGACGCGTACGCAAAAACTGCGACCTTCGGCTACGTCATTACGGTTTAAAGTTGTATACGACAAACATGATCGACGACCGGTTCCCACCAAATTTTTCAAATAATTAAAATTCGATGAAAACAAAAATCGTAATTACTCAAAGATACTTATTGGGGAATTCTCGATGCTTTAATAAAAGTTAATTCTTTGATGCGATTAAACAAGATCTGTACCACGGTAAATGTTCAAACTGCTATATTAGCTGGTACACCTATATCATGAGAAGAACTCAATCTTCGGTTAACCGCAGCAAAATTAACAGTAAATTTAAAACGAGAGGATTAATATAATTATAAACATTATCTATAATATCATCTACAATATCTGCCTAGTAAGAGCCGCCAGATTAATCGCTGCTCGAGATGAAGATACAAGATAATGAACCTGTTTTATACAGCCCAGAGACCTGATAAACACGAGCAATCTAGATCTGTCTGCTGTAATTTTTCTTTACCTGGTGTCGATTCTGCGCGAAGATTAGATCATTGACTCGAAGCTTCCTGTGTAACGTAATCCTGTAAACAGCCGGCATAATTGCCACGACTGTAGAAAAAGTTGATATCTTTGACACACGGATCGCCTAACGATTAAAATAGATTTTGCGCGGAAGGTCTATCGTCGGTGACCGATGACGCTCCGGCCATTGTTTTGTCACGGACTGTAAAAGTCTCGCGGAAGGCGAGACAGACAAGAAGCTTTTGCGGTCGGTAAGCTGCGGTCACCTTGTTATCGCGTCCGCAAACACCCTCACGAATACTCCGGTCTTCGATCTACGATTCCGCGTTTACGGAGTCGGCTAGCCGTGTGTCCTTCAATTGCAACCGCGATCGATATAATTGTTTCTCCGGAAAGAGAGCGATCCGCTTCCAAGTAACATTCTTACGCAACCGAGTCTGCCACGACTCGTTTCGTGCGAGCTTTATGGCGCGTTTGACCGTGACGCGTTAATGTCCGCTGTCCTGCATCCACGGGAAAATTGATATCGGAACCGACTCGGGATGAGCGATAAGCTGTCTCTCGAAAATAATAGCGAACATCCGTGGCTTCAAAGTAAGGATCACCAAAGCGCCTCCCATGGGCTACCATCTCTGTTGTTCCGTACTCTGGAGTTAGATTGTTTAATTTGACATTATTTTTTATGCAATTCAAGAAATTATAACGGAGCAAGGAAGGTAGATGCAGAGTCGCTAGATCAAGTGTGTTCCCACTCTAGCTTCCCTTTCTAAGACGCTATTCCCCCTCCCTCCGCGCTTCCGGTCCGGTCACGTGATGCGTTTCGTCTCTGTCGTGCATGTGGCACGGTGTCCCGTGACTAATCCGGTACTGCCAGAGGAGGGGTAACGTCTTCCCCTCATTTGAAGACTCTGGGTAAATGCTATGATTTAATTGTACTTCAACTTACACAATTGTGACTTCAATCAATTGAGCTATAATTATAGCAAATACTGCAATCCAAAATACCGAATATTTAATGTTTGGATTCCAAAGATAATACTCCATAAAAAATCTAGAAAAACTGTAACTAGAAAACATGAAAGATAAAGTATGTGCCATAAACGATTCTCGAAGCCAGTTGACACACTTGAAGTATGATAACAAAGAAAGAAACGTATGCGACCAGAGAGACCCGCATTTCTCCGAATTTAAGAACTTCGAGTTTTCATGGCAGCCCGACAAGTTCCACGAGACTCCAATGTAAGAGAAGTAATTCGAGCGAGAGTATCAGCGATCGACGATCTAGGGACGTGTCGAAAGGAACGTTGGTCATCTCTGAAAATCGTAGAGGAACGATTTCCACTGACATTGAGGCTCGCAGTTATCATGAAATCCCATCGCGTTACGTGTGCATTGTACGTACACGTGTCTCCGGGGTTTCGTGACTGACTCGTTGCACTTCTCGGAACAGCACGGCGCGCGCGGAGGGTTCTCTCGCCGCGACCACTTAGTACGCACTTGGCCGACGGTTTCGGGATTACAAAATGGCCGCATATTAGTTGTATTTCCTGGTACTCGCGCGACCTACCTATAAATCGTCGCGGGCCGCAGCGAGTTTGACGCGTTCCGAGGCGTTCGCTCGTATCGTTATCGCTTTCTCCTATATCACGGTCTCTCTCTCTCTCTCTCTCTCTCTCACTCTCTCTCTTTCTCTCTCTCTCTTTCTGTTGCGGTTATCAGCGACAAGGGGGAACGTATTTGTTTGCAGACAGTCGTGCGATGTAAGTGTACTTGCACGTAAACAGAAATGCAGGAGGAGAAAAAGGAATGGAATAAGTATGTAATTAGAGTTCGACACAGATAGTGATTACGTGTTCGCAAAACCTCCGAGTTTGCCTTCTTCGATCTGGATCATCGATAAGACTCACAGTTCGATAATGATAATTACACTCCGCCAATTTGTTCCTGCCCGACGATGGAGGAACCGACCGCGTGATTTGACAACGCGAAAAATCAACGGTTTTCTTACCGTTTACTCAAGATACCGGCAGAGATCGATCGTTTCCGGTTACACTTGCACGCGATTATTTCAACGGGCTGGTTCACGAATTCTCCATAAACAACGGCCGTCCCAGCGGCACAATATATAGTCACTGTTGCGACAATATCGCCGATAAACCACGACAAGGGGACGAGAGGTGTAACCGGAGAGACTCAGGCTGGAGTCGTCAGCCTGCGATGAAAAATACATACCTACGGTTTTCCGGTTATTGTTATTCACACTCTATTTTTTTCTCGCCCTGTTATCGTCTGCCCTTGTCTGTCGCGTAAGGTCACTGGTTGCACGCGTTCACGCCGGTTTAATAATTTCCCGCGGCCCTGCTCGCATCCGATCACTGGACATTTGCACAGTATAGGCAATAAATCTGGTTCGATGAACCGGCGGATAGGGTGAATACACCGCTAGCCCGATAAAAATGATAAGAAATGTAATTCGTAACATCGACGCGATAAGTGAGTCACCTTTAGACTGCGATTCTCAACTATGCCGCTTTTTCTTTGCTCGCTTCACTTCGAAATTGACGCAGCTTGCTCATTAATAGACAGGATTTTATGCATTTATAACAAAACGAGTAGGTGTAATTTAAAATAGTAGGAACATTATTTCCAACCTATTAAATATATTAAAAAAGAAAATAAATTTCTATTTTGCATAGAGAGCCGGTGTCTACTCATGGAAGTTCACTCGCAAAATTATCTAATGTCCGAATTATTCATACAAATTTTTACTTCGCTCCAGTTTGTTGTAATTCTGGTAGAAAATTTCTATTTTGTATAAAGATCCACTGTCTAATCGTGAAAGTTCACTTAGCGTCGCAGAATTCTACAATGATCGAATTATATTGCTCGGAAGAATTCCATTCGAGAGCGTAAATGCATCATTAGAGAATTATGTTTCCGTGAAATATGAATTTTCCGGTAGAATTAATTATGATGTTTAAGTATACATTTGTTTGCGATAACAGGATACAATTCTCTTTTGGTCTTATGTGCTCACCTTTAATCTTCTGCCAGACGCAATTGATCACATCGATAAAACCGGATGTACATACTTGACACTATCGTATTTCAATAATTGCTTATCCATTTCATGACTAATCCAATGTGAAGTATTAAAATTTTAATGTAAAAAGATGATCTCGATCATTGATTAAAAATGATATGGAATTCATATGCTGTGACCATTTTAATAAATTACTCCTAACGAAAAGTTTGTAAAAAAATTAATAGCTGAGAGAATACGATCTTATCAAATATTGATCACTCTCGATTCTGCGATGAGATTCGAAACTGAATAATTCAACAGCATCAACCCTCAAACGACCACGAAAATAAATTATCAACGGATGAAGTAGCTAATAATTTAGGGTTACGTAATTGATCGTAGACCAGACAAGTCCACGTAAATCACAGGAACGTTTAAACGATCCATTTCAGCTGGTAAATTGAGAAAAAGCTGGGCCTCGCCCAGATGATCTTCGGCTTTCCGCGTCTCCGCTCCCCGTCACGACTTCGCCCGCAGCTTTCATTCGCAGCTTTCATTCGCAGCCTTGCATCGCGGACAGCCAATTGTTCGCGAACAACGGCAACAGTGCATCCGTAAATGCAGCAAGGGACGAGAAACTCGTTCGGACTTGTTCACGGTGACCGCGTGTCGCGCGACTAACACGAGCGATAACGCTCTTTCTCGCCGCGATAATTGCCCAGATAATTAAGGCGCTTCGTCAATCGAGAGAGGAAGACCTTAAACTTACAAAATCCCTTCCTCTCCGGAGCACATACAGAATTGAATAACAGAATATAAAGGCTGTATACCGACCATAGATCATTGTCGATCGAACCTGCGTCCGACGGCTGGTACAAAGACGCTGAAATTGAAGATTGGAATTAAAAAAACGCTGTAAGTGCCAAAATGAAAATTCCGACGAAAATCCATGTAAAACTTGTAACCAATTGTCAGGGAACTTTCAGTCTTATTTCGTTACATTGGCGTTGTAACTTGCATCCTCCCTTACAGAACAAATAATTTTTGAAAAATGGCACTTTTACAATCTTTTTTAATCCCAGTCTTCGCTTCGTATCCTTGTGTGCCTTTCATCGGAAATAATCGGTAACTTTCCAAAATGAATGCTGATAAAATACCTGCATCGCGACGCATTAAAAACGATCGAATATTATTCCTATCTTCGACCGTACTTTAGATAATGTCTCTCGGCGATAGGCCAGTTATTCCACCCGGACGAGTTTCGGTACTCTAAAATGAACAGATCGCTAATAGAACAAAAATATTTTCCTTTCATTCTGGTATGACAAAAGGCTCCGTAATTTCAGATCGTCCGGACCTCTAAAACACACTGGAGAATAATATCGTATACAAGAGTTCCTTTTCTTGACACATTTCTGAATGCCGGGAACGAGACGATGCCGCGCAAGAATCACGAGCAGCAGGTTTGCCCCCGAACTAAATTTCTCTCTCGATTTCACATCGACAAAAGAGACTCACCCTGGGGCCTATTCACCGCTCTCCAAAGTAATGTGCTACCGTAGAATATCCTCTTTGACAGGTTTTTAGAGGTCAGGACGCGGACCGAGACCACGAGGTCTCTAACGATTGCTCCAAATTCTTTTCCTTCTTTAATTTCCAACCATTTCAAGAAACCATTTTTTGTTCCGAAGTACTCGAAGCATTTAGGTCGTGAGCCATTGTCTCGGCTTATCTGTTAATAGAGTTGGATTGTGGCGACGCGACGCGACGGTCGTACAAGCTGGAAACAAAAGTAGCGCAGGTACCTGGACCGGTGATCAGCGTGTCCGCCCACGCGAGGACACTGGTCGTTCTAAAAATATTCAATCCGGTTCGCGCATACGGTGCTACCGGTTTTAAATCTCACCGCTACCGTCCAGGAACCGATTCAATACTTTCCTCTGAAATAAAAGGAGTCGGCCGGGTCCACGAGGAAGAAGGAAGTACGATAGGGGTGCTCGGCCGTGATATTCTCGGCCTACTAGACTCGGAGATCATTAATGTCGATCACCTTCGATCTAGTTGCGTGAAAATCGCGAATTAACGTTGATCGAGATCGAGATCGCTGTCAGGTGGGTGAAGTCGATCGGTAAAATGGCGGTTCAATAAGATGAGACGAAATATTAAGCCGAACTTGAGCTAGGGGTTTCTTCGAATATTGCTGAGGAACTATGGTTAATAGACAGCGGATCTTTACGCATTTATAGAAAAATTGAGTAGATGAAATTCAAAATTCATGGAAAATTTTAAAAATTGATATATTGTACATTTTTATATTGCACAAAGATCCGCAGTCTAATAATGACGGTCAAAGTTAATTTTATTTTTCGCAAACTTTTGTTTCTACGTACAATTGTAACGTACAAACTGTTCGCGAGCATAGCACATCGATGAAGTAATTCTTCGAAAATAATTTTTGCATCTTTCGTGTGGACGTTCGATAAACTGGACTGTTACCGTTTTCTGGACGATAAGATAAGCGAGCGTGCTCCCTTATAAGAAGGAAAGGCGATAACGCACTTGCTATCGTTCGAAGAGTAGCTCAATAAGACAGTCGAACGTGTTTGGATAGAGGGATAGTAGGAGATACAGTTGTTACACGTAAGTTGTAGCTGTGTAAACAGTATATATTGCACAATGTAATCATCTTACGTCGCAGCAAAAGATTCAGGTTATAAAAACATAAAGTATCGCTGTTATCTTAGTTACAATATTGCAGTTCATCGAGACGCTCTTACAAACGAAAATTATTCAATGGTTGTAGCCTTTATTTTATATATTATGTATTTTTATTTTATATATTAATCTCTCTTGCTTTTATCGATCACTGTTCGGAATCAAAGAAAGAGGAAAAGCAAAATCGCCGTTGAATGGAAGGAAAACAGCTGTGTTGGAGAAGCGAAGTTTGGTAGGCAGACTGAACGGGCTAATCGAGGTCCCAATTTAAATCTAATTGGCTAATCTTAAACTATAGGGTCGGATGGTTTGCAATGTGAAAAAAGAGTGTTCGGTGTGCGTGGAAAACCGACGTTTCAAATTATTAGGTTGTACAGAAATATGTGCTAATTTTAACTGCGAACAACTGTGATTAAATAACAATGTATCAAAGAGAACCGACGTTTCAAATTCAGTTGTTAGGTTGTAGATAAATAGATGGTAATTTTAATCGCGAGTCGCGTTGCAAATACATGCAACTGCGAATAAATCACAGCTACTCGATGATTGTTAGCGATTCTGTACTTCGTCGATAAATGAAAAAAGGAAATTGAAGATAACCGGGCGTATTTATGTATGTTGGGACCGAATAATTAATATCTGTCCACGCGCGCGCGAGTGAATTTGAGTAAAGGCATTCATCGTTAAGTGCATCTGCCCAGACTGTTGCTCGCGCGAAATTGCCGCGGCCCATCACTGTCCAGTGGCTGCAGCCCCGCATTAAGCATCGATCTGTCGATATCGATGTGCCAGCCTCTGCTGGGATAGACCCGACCGACTCCAGTTTCTATCGCCGGTAATGTCATCACCCTGTAACGTCATTCCCGACACAACCGTCAAGGATTCACCTGGCCTTTAACTCTCTCATCAGATATCCAATGACAATGTCTCTCCGCAGCGCTCTCGGCATTAATCTATTCTCTTCTCGCTTTGTCGCCAACCTGCCCCCGGTGAATGCAGATAGTCCTCGATCATTCGAGGAGTGACTCGCCTAGCATCGTTGAATCGATGCACCTCGCCTCGGATACCGGAGTTTATGTGTTTCACACGTCCTCGGATTCGTTCGACGCCGATTTGCAAGTATAAATGCTAAGGGTGGCAACGCTCCGAGGACATTGTTCGACTTCACCCGATCATATTTTTGCGTACCAAAGGATTCGCCGTTGCTTCGCGAGAAATATCGGTGACGATGGTTTCTGCAAAATTCGTTAATTCTTCGTTCGTTTAAAATTATTCCAGAGAGCGATCGCTAACATAAGTTTTTCCTAAATACAATTCGTTAAAATTGAATTTTTTAATCGGTCGTATTCTTCGTTCGCGAGCTTTCCATCGTTGACTACCACATTTTAATCAAATATCACATTAAGTTTTGTCGTCGATACGTTTATACGTATTCCGACTCGATAAAGTTTATTTCAAAGCGAAGTTAAATATTTTTGTACCTCGGATTATAGTAATATTTCTTGATTAAAAGTTCATAACATTTGCATTCTGAAATTGGACATACGCAACGATGCGATATCGTTGTCGTCGTATTAACGCGTACAGCGGTATAAAATATTCCATCGTACGGGTTATCGATCTTGCTCCTCCATATTTTCGAAATCCCATTGTGCTCTAACGGAGTAATAACACCAATATTTATTTATGCGATTGCATTGTATGGCTAGAAGCAAGCGCGCATCGGTGCATCGTATGCATTGCGAATCAGCGCTCGCAGTAGGTGCACATTGTATTCTTGTTTCTCTGGCTGTTTACCCATTCATTGGCCGCATAAAAAATTGTCACTTAGCCAAGTATTGCGAGCCCATGAACACCGTTCGCGCCCCAGAGAATTACCGCGAAATTAAACGTCCTCGCGTGGTCCGCTCTGTTCAAACATGTCGACCGCGCGCGCGGGTATTTTCGTACCCGTTCGAGACGAGTAAATTAACGCGACTCCTTGTTGCGTGTTCGTCGCTGCAAAATTCACCAGTGTTGTCCCAAAAATCGATACGGTCGGGTTTGTCTTGTCCGTTGTTTAAAACTAAGATGTTGCACGATATTCGATAATTTCAAAGAGTCTGTACAGTTTGCCATTTCGCAACGTACAAATTTTAGCAACAGGTTAAAGGCGGCAGGTCATCGACACGAGAGTCGAGCGTAACGCGTGGACGTTTCGTAGCCAATGATAATTCCGGTTCCTAAAAACCGTAGTATCGTCGAAACTGCAACTACCCCCGTGGAGTTGCTCGCTGAAACTACGCAGTTACGCTCGTGTGTCGTTCCGTCGTGTCGTACGCGCCTCTACGAACCGCCTCGAAGTGCATGCAAGCGTGGCGTTCATTTGTGTGGGTTCCCTCTCTTTCTCTTTCTTCTGTCGAGATCTCATTGCTACATGCTACACGATTCCTCCGCAAGCGGTTTACATTAACCACTTGCGACGAACATTTTCCTGCAAATCCATTCTCGTTCCGCGACTCGATCGGTAAAAACTCAATAAAACAGGACAACATTTTGAAAAGAAATTCATTAAAGTTCTTTCGTTTAGAAAAAATCTCCAACCCGTTGTTCACGCTTTTAAAATAAAGCGACCTCTCACCGCTCCTCGTCCCTTTGTACGATCGCGCCACGGTGTGTTTCTTTCGTGCGGTCCTATATCCACGTCTGTAAAACAATCAAACCAACGTAGTAGGCGAGCATGAAAAAATTCGATTGTTTCGACGATAGCTGATCGACGTCGGCTGCGCGCGATCCACGAAAGTTTCGATTTTCATTACATCTTTTTACCCCACTTGACCCCAAACCGGTAAATTTACAACGCTGCAACCACGCGCGAGCACGGTCGCACACACTCGCGTCGCACACGCACGTTCACCGCTGCCCCCACCGCTGGCTCTTTCTTTCCTCTCTTTCCTCTCTCTCCTCTCATTCCTCTCTTTCCTCTCTTTCTTCGTATCGTACGAGCGGTGTGCGCGCGCATCGTCCCCCCACCACCGGTCGGGCTAACCGGCCGCGCGATGTCGTCGCGGTGGGGGAAGAGTCTGTTGCCGCTACGAACGTGCGCGCCGTGTGCTCCGAACTGAACTGAACCTACAGAATCATTACCACGCCAGACCTCGAGGAGTATAGACGTGTTTCTCGTTACCACAGCTCAGTCGAGAGTTCTCGTGTCGCTTTTTTTACTTTCTACCTTGCACTCTGCACGCGTGTGGATAGTCACGCCAAACAGGGAGACGCGAACAGTCGAGACGCAACGTGCCCGTTTACACCGTGGTCGACCGTGTGCGTGATTACAAGAATCGAATCGAATCGAAACGAAACGAATCGAAACGAATCGAATCCATTGAAACGGGACGGGCGAGATTCACCGGTTCCATTCGCGGTTCAAGTTACGTTTTGTGCAAACTTCCGAGTGCAACGTGTGTCGTGCATACTGCGAGGACATTGAACTCTGTGTTACAAATCTCGCGAGACCTATTCGAACTGTCATCCTTAGTGTCCGATCGAAGGACTATCGAGCAAGCGACGACTCGACGATACCACTCGACCTGCGTCTCTCGTTGCTCGAGTTCGAGAGTCCGAGTTCCACAAGGGGCCGTCTAGCCTGCATCCAGCACCTATGGAAAGTGATCCATACGAGGATCCACCCTACAGGCGCTGCAGACGACGCGATTGAGAAATCCGGCCGCTACAGCCGAGACAGATACAGAGCGAGAGAGCTCGGTCGTCGCGACGAAATCGTTCGCGCTCCAGATTCTCGTTCGAATTGCCGCGGAGTTTCGCGGGCCACGTGCGTATTATACAGACAATCCGTGGCGGCGATAGCTGGCTCTGGTAGCCGCGCGGCGACGGAACACCCGAGCGTGCGCCGTCGTAACCGAAAGTCACGTGTGTGCCACCGGAACGAGATCACGATCCGTTGTGTCAGCCAGATTTCCGTGCCCGCGATTTTTGACTATTTCATTCGGCGAACCAAGAGAGCCTAGAAACTAGTTGCTCGACCCGTTTGTGCGTGCGAGCGAGACGACGGAAGAGAAAGAGTAGTAAATAGTAAAAGTGGTTAGTGTTCGATATCCACGGACATATATTGGTTCGATTGCAGTGGGTTTCCGCTTGAAGCAAAAAAGGAAGAGAACACGAGGGTAGAAGAACAAGAGGCCTACCAACGCCGTCAGCCTTCTTACTAGAAATGGCGATCCCGTTCTCTTTGCCGTCCGACGACGACGCGGAGGCCCAGGGCCAGCAGCTGGAACAACTGATGCTCGACCTGTACGCCGCTCTGCAACAGGTCCTCAGAAGCAGAACAGCTCAACACCCGTCGCGAAATCGTGAGTTCTACGATTTTTTAAGATACGTACACACCTGCCTCGGGGCTTTCCTACGTGTCCTTGCACTGCACTCGAACTACCCGCGAACTACTACCCGATGAACGACCTGCCCAGTTGCGTCAGCCTCGGGCTTGCCCGAAGCAAGACGGGTTTGGACAGGTTGGACACGCTCTGTCGGTAGTTGCGCATTTCTTGTACACTTTTCACGCTGCTTCTCTCTAATTCCTTCCGTCCTTTTCATACTCTTTGGGATAGAAACGATCTTGTCATGAATTTGGTCCGAACGACTTTACAGAAAGACGCGTGAAAAGAAGACATAGGAGGTAGCCGTGGTTGCATGAGAAACCGATGTCGCCTACAGACACCTTGCTTATTCTCTGTGAGAACCTGGTGGAGGGCACCGATCCTGGTGATACGTAGTCACAGAATCGTAGTCGCGCACAATAACACACGCGCGCAAAGAGATTGTGCCCTCGCGCGACTTCTCGATCGATCTTCCAACTTTTTTTTTTTACCTAGTTGCTCGATCTTCTCTCTTCTTGGTGGATCGATCGCGGAAAAATTGTAAATACCGTTGACGATGTAACGCAACGGATCTCTGAACTGATTTGTTACTCGTACATGCACTTTTTTAAACTAATTTATTTATTTATTTAATTTATTTGCATATTTATTCATTTTACACACTCTTGACGCATCTCTTTTTATAACTCTGTTTAATTCTGTTTCTACGTTTTTGTTTACTTATACTTTATACCTACTCTGTGTAACAAGAATCGTCGATCGACCGAATAAACATTGGATACGTTGATAAAATTCTCTATCTTCTCTTATTCTCTCGTTACCGCCACTGCTTCCTACTTCTCCCGCTCGGGAATCGCGTGCTCCAGTTGCAGGCGCAACAACGTGCTGTATCGACTAGGGATGCAACACGTGGTTGTCGCGCGCAACAACGCGGTCCGCTTTTAGCGCACCTCTCGTAAATTCTTGATACGCTTGCCACGGAACACCCCACGGAACGTCCGTCCACGAACCTCGAGTGCGCTTCGAAAAATCGTAAGTTCTTCCATTCTTTGATACAGTGGAACTCCATTTGTCTAAAGTCGTTCCGTTATTTCTATAAAATATGTGAAAATCTCCGTTTCTAGCTGTATTTTGATCAAAGTGGTAGTCAAGTGTCACTTTCGTTGTTCGAAGCAAGTGATTCGCGCAGATTACAAGTTCGTGACCGGAGATGCTTATTTCGTTGAACAAATTTCGAATCTGTGAAACTTCGATTTCGTGTCGTAAAAAATCAGTGAAGTGCCGAGAAAATTTCGAAATATTCGAACGAACGCTGATTCGAACGCTGATTCGAACGCTGATTCGAACGCGATAGTGTTAAGACACGGAGGTGGTTGCCTTCATAGTTTCGGTCGTCGACTCGGGCCGGTCGGTTGCACGATTTCGCTGAAAACCTCGATACACTTGACGACGGTCGTTGTCCCGTGAGTCACCGTCGAAAAATTTCGGTCCAGCCGATCTCGCGACGCGTGTCCGACATGTTTCGCGATTTCACGTCATCTCGGACACACGGGGAAAGGCCGAACACGCGAGTCACCGAATCTGCCTGTCATGTTTCCACGTGTAACATTCTCGAACGATGAATTAATCGCGATCTTTCATTGGAAATGACTTTTGAGCAACGTTGGCGATTTTGTTGTTTCGCTATTCCACCGTGGCGTCGAGTCGAATGCCGTGCGACCTAGTAGTTTTAACCCACGCAAGGGCTTATAATTTATCTGGCTTATCCTCCGATCGAGATCCATACGATCGACTCGCCGATCGATACTTTCAAATAAAATAAGAGACACGAAGCAGGTCGCGGCAAATAATATTATGTACTTTCATTCGGCCGTCTCGAGCTGTGCCGATCGAAGGACGCGTTTTAGTCATGCCCTCATTCATTAGAAACAGCATGGCCTCTTTTATGCAGACATAACCGGGCGTCACGAGCTTATAATATTATTTTCATGCATCGATGACGTAATTAGCGTACCGATTTACGAGTCGGTAATTATTACTCGCCACCTGCTGCACGCCACTGAACGTTTGACGGATGGTTTTCATGGAATTAGCAACGCGCGAAAGAAGGGATAATGAAAATCGTAGGTTGGGGGAGAGAATAGGAAGGGCAGAAAATCGTGCGAGAGGTGTAAATTGTGGTAACTTATATTCGGCGCGTAATGAAATGCAACTTTACGAGGGTGCAGCGAGCGAAAGGGGGCGAGTATAACAGATGTAGCGTGGGTGTAGAGTCGAAAGTATGGCAGACGATGTCCGGCCGTGACCCTGCACCGCTGTTCCGAGCCTGCTTTACGGCGAAAGAGACGACGCGGTCGGTCGGATCAACACGGCGAAAGCGGTAGAAGGAGAAGAGCGGAGGACCGGAGAGAAAAAGAGATAAGAAGACCGATGGTCAGGCACACCGGAGTAAAACGCGCCATAAAACGCTGTGCAACGGCTCGTTCCCCGAATCTCGGACGTCGATCCTGTCCGGTTCGCGTCCACTAGAGATTGCAGTATCAACCGCAAAGCCCGTAAAGACGTTTCGACTCGTTTCACGTTCGATAAGTTCTTCCAACCCGACTCGAACACGCGAAACGGAAACTCCGATCGCGCTGTAAGAATAGAATGACAGCTAGGGTCGTTTCAATAACACCGAACCGTCCCGTCATTTACAAAGTACATACTCCGCGTCACAGATCTGGATCGGCACCCGTACTTGCTGTCGCTGTAAACGTTCTCGAACCGAAGGTCGTCGCGCTCGAATCCGTTGATTGATCCGAAGCAAACGGCGTCGGATATCGTACCGAATCCATTTCGTCGCAGTTTTACGGTAGGAGCCAGCTAACTAGCCTTTGATCTCGCCGCGGCGCGGCGCGTGGAACTGTCCCGAACGAAACCGCAAATTGCATCCGGTCGTCGCGTCGTACTCCATGATACCGTCGTATCTTGGTGACGCAACTTTCTCGTTGAGCACTCGGATCTTTATCTGGTTCTATCCGTGAAACTGTCGAATGTCCCGTCGATACGAAGAGATTTCGTTAGAGGGCCAGATGGAGCGAAATCGACGCAATAAAACATTTCGAGTTCCGACAGTCGTAAATCAAACGAGCGGACGGGGGTTCGCGGGAGAATTCTCGTTACGAGGTTAAATTATGCTCCGAGATCCGCGGTTCATTATTTCCCGAACGGAAATAGTTGGCGCGCGTGTCCGAGGGTCAATAACCATAGTCGCTTGCAGCGGGCGAACGAGCTCACGGTTCTCTCGAGAAGATGCAGAATCTGGCAGGCGGTGTTGCATCGAATCGGGGGTGGTTATTTATAGAAACAGCTGTGGCCAGCCCCGTTCCGAGACCTCTCCCGTGACATTTGCAGAAAACTTCCCCCTCGTCATCGCGCTCGCGTAAATCCGACCACGGTAATAACGGTTACGCTATTCGATAACACGTTTTCGTTTTTCTCTATCTGTCGCTTTGTACTCCACACTCCGATTCCTGTTCAGTCGTGGATAAACTCGTCACCGGTGTTTTCGTTTCGCCACGCGATCCGCCTTTTTTCCACGACTCGAAGTCGATAAGCTCAGTCCCGATCGTACTCTAATCGAAGGCGTTTAGTTTCTCTGTAAGAGAAAGATCGAATGTCGTTCGCGAAACGATAACCTCGCGTCGCTGAACTTCGTGTTAGGTTACTTTGTCATGGAATCCGGCTTCGTATCGACGCACCTAATTTCGGAGTGAAACGCATATATATTTCGTTATTTCCGTTGTTGGCGCTTTTCTTAACCTTCGTCAGTTGCACTTAACATTTTCAACGGTTGTTGTAATATTTCTTTATTTCTTCTTTTCTTTTTATGTGACATGCACGACGTTAAAAAGTGCTCAATTTTAAACTCACATTTCCCTCGCGACGTTTGTACAAGGGAAATCTTACCGTCGATCGAGATGACCGCATTCTAATGAATTCCTAATAAAACTATCGAAACATTAACAACTATTTTGCGCGATAAACCTTGCATTTGTATTAAATTGTTATTAAACCTTGTACAGAGTAGCAATACGGTAAAAAATCCCAGTGACTATCCGAAATTTTCTGATGTAAGATCTTTCGTTAACGTACGATATGATCTTTTGGCTGGTCACGATCACCTCCTGTCGTTGTCGAAAGACAGGAAGACGATCGATTCGTGTCGTTGAGAGCTAGAGCCAACGTCGTCCATAGAGCTGATGAAATATTGAAAGAAATTCGTCTTTGCCGATTGTTCGGGGTCCTTGATGGTCGATCCACTCCGTCTGCAGACCAGTGTCGATAAAAAGGAATTCTTCAAATATTCATCGGAACCTGTATCTGCTTCTTCGCTTTCGCTCCTCGTTTTTCTACGTTGGATTATCATTCGTCACGTGTTACGCACATTTTTTAATACCAGATTATCGCTTCTAACCTTTTCCTTGTAATTCTTCTCGCACGATTCCTCGTGTTCCATAAAGCATTCGGCACAGATAGATAATGCAGGAGTCGAAAAAGACGCAACAAAGACATAATTGTAGCGTTTGCAACTCGGTGAGGTCTCGTTGCCTACAGTTCCGGCCAATTAACGTTTTCTCAGCTAGCCGATTCTTATCCGCGACATTGCGTTCGTTTTAATTAGAACCGTAACCGCGATGACGCTACGCGGTTTTCCGGATTTCGGAATTGACCGATAAGAACAAATTCAGGTCATCTGCACATTGCGAATCTGTAAAAATTTCTGAATAAGTATGAAATATTTCATGCTTTCTGGGCAACCAAAAGTATATGTAAGTTCAAAACTTGAATATTTTAAATTATTTCTGTAAATTGTCAAGGGACGAGGATCTGGAATATAGCTCGTATAGCTCCTCTTTTACCCCCTCTTATTTGCCGCTTGTAATCGAGAAATTTGTTTATCATAATTTGCAGACTTTTCAACCATTATTGGTTCTTTTCACACTATGTCCGCCCTGTCTTGCTTTGAGAAAAACCAAATTAGATCCATCCATCCATTTATAAAAAACATTGTTATTCAGTTATTTGTGGTTGACTTTATTTCTCAGTAGTCCGAACACATCTTGTTCTTATCTCCAGTAGTGTAACCCGATAAAGCGCGAGTGTTGTTAAGGTCGGAAGGCGTTGCATTTATTAATGTGTTTCAGTCTGCGCATCAGAGGGTTAAATTCACTCCCTTTTAATTTTCTCGCAGAGCTGTACATTTGCATAAGGTCATTAGTATCCATCGGATGAGCGAGTTTGTCCTGTTTTGCTCGTTTTTACGGTCCCATGGTCGCGTTTCTCGTGACCAGGCGTGCTCGGACACGCGACTCCGCACATGAAATTCGGCAGATCTTATCCGTGCCACCCTTTCTTTCGATTACGACGGTCCCGTGGCTGCTTATCGAAGCTCGTCATCGTGATTTTATCGAGCGTGAAGCACGACCGAGGTCCGTCTTCGCGTGCTGTTCCGCTCCGTTCTGTGTCCCAAAGAACGCGCGAATACTTCGAAACGCTTCGTAGCCTCTCTAATCGTTCAGCATTCTGAAATTCTGTTATTCATGGTCCTGCAACGCTTCGATTCGAACGATAATGACAATGTTGTTTACGCTGCTGTTCCATCAACTGCGCGCGCGCGCACACCACAATTTCTAATTCCCTGGAGAGAAGGAGCAAGTCTTGTGTTCGTATTCAACGCGAATACTAGAACCCCGTAGAACCAGTTCTACGATTCTCTCGGGTCTCGATCGCCGATACCTTGCTCCGCGAAATGTATCGATAACTCTCGTGGATCCGGGGGAAGGAACTGAGATAGGCACAGTAAAAACGACAGGGCTTTTTATCATTTCTACTCGTTCCGCATCGGCCGCAGCAAAACGGATTTTCCAGCGATACCCGTGTCCCTATCGTCGGATTCAAATCGAGCTCGGTCAAGTTCGAGGAATCGATTTCCGCTGGACGTTCTTCACGATTATTAACCGTGATCCCGCGGCAGAGGAAAGAGAGGAAAAGGAGCGCGAGAGAGGAGGCGCAACGTGCTCGTAATTATAATCGTCGAATAACGGTGGCGGGACGTGACCGACTTGCACGGAGCCGCGCCATGCCTTGTAAAACGTGTAACAAGCGGCCCGCCGGCTAACGATGTAATCAACGATGTGTAGTTTCTATGCGATTATGCCGGTAACGGAAGCCGTGCATCGGGCCTGTCGCTCGATGTATGTAAATAGAGCCGCGGATGAGTTGCACCGGACAGGATTGCGGCGCAGCGGGTCGATTGTCGAAAGCTGGTTCTCTCGATATTTCCCATAACATTGCCAACTTTGTGCACGGACGTCATTTTACAATCCTTGGCAGAAAGTAAACGCAATTATCTTTATTACAATTACGACAGGACCTTCCACGCGTGGTTCTCATTATACTTATCCTGTACAGCCACGCGGTCTGCTCACTCGTGACGCCAATTGTACAAAAGATGGCGACATCCATCGGCATCTCTGTAGAATATAAATGTGCTAGATATATCGTGCACTAATTTATTATGTGCTCTCGATTGGCTGGTTCGAATGTGCATTCTCTTGGAATAGGAGCACGAATCAGAAATTTCAGCACGGTAATTTCGGGTCACGATTGGCAACACGATTGGTTCCGCAGCGACGATCAAATCTGCCGGACAGCGGAATCGCGGATCACGTACACGACTCATGGAGCGTAATCAATCGGTCGAGCGAACCTCGCAACAGTTTCGCGAGACAAACTTCTACACCGCAAAATCCGATTTAAGGCCGGCCGCGGACTGGAAACCCGGTGGACAGAATTTATTGGGTAATCAGATAGTCGTAGGAAATCGATGGCCGGCTACGCCATGGCTCAACCTTGTTCCCCTCATTTTTACCATTTCCCCGTTGCGCCGGTATCGCGATAACGTATCTGCTCGAGCGGTTTCCACGCGGCCCAATTACCCTGTGAAACAATCGCCACGGGATTTTCTGCAAGACAGCGAGCCGGAATTGTAGCCGTGCTCGCCCCGGGTGAAGAAAGAACAAAATGGCGCGTTTCCGATGCCTGATTGTCCCCTGACGTGTTTCCGTGGCCACGCGTAGTCGTATCGGTGCGGGCCGGGTTTTACGAGATTTCCGCGAACCTCACGAAAGTGGCCGATTTCGAGGCTTCAGAGTAAGACGCAAAATCCACGGGTTTTGTCCAATGTTACCTGAACACGATCCTCCACACTCCCGTGAAAGCACACCGTGTATTTACGACCACGGTTCCATCGAATAGGCACCAGCTAACCGGCAATATTTCCTATAAGTACAGTGCTTGGCGGAGTTTTATACGCGCAAGTTGCAAAGGTTATATTTTTTTTTTACTTCGAGAGACTTGTTTATCGTCTGTATATTTCAATCGTAGAAGGCACGGAGACGTAAAGACAACCACGTTTAGCCAGCCTCTCTCTCTCTCTCTCTCTCTCTCTCTCTCTCTCTCTCTCTCTCTCTCTCTCTCTCTCTCTACGCACAAACGTTCCTTTCGGAATAAAACTTGTCGGACTTCGTAATACTTGTATACTAATCTTCCGGGGACTATTATCTGTCATGTAAATTCACCATTTTATCGAAGCAGTAGTGGATTTCATAAATTGCATTTTCTAACAAATTTCTGGATCGATTCGCGAATGAAGTTAGTTACGATCAAAATTTGATTGACGGAAACAGATCATTATTTATCATTCGAATAAAAATATTATTCGTCGAACGTGTTTGTTTTATAATTCATTCACGACATCTAAACCTAGTTAAGAAAGAACAATATGGATAAAGTAATTATAGATATATGACGGGTTCTAAATTTTTCAGTTTACAATTATTGAGATTGCGAAGATGCATTTATAGAAAGTTCATTCAATACATTTAGTCTGTAAAAGCCGCTAAAAATCTGACTAAATGTACTCTTGTTACTTTTATGAAATAATCCAAAATAGCGACTTTTAAAGTATTTCCATTAAGTACTATCGGAGTTGGTGTTTATTACAAGTCATAGCTTTTTTAATACCGTTATCATTGAATAAGTTATCCTGTTGCATTAGGATGATATTAGAAAACGAATTATTCAAATGCACACGAAGCTCGTGAAATCTTGAGGCACCAATAAGGATGCAGGGAATCGCGACACCGTGTCTGGCTTCGGCTCCAAAGCCGAAACCAGCGAACATGATTCGTAATCTGCAGCGAAGCTGAACCGATCCAGAACCGGCGCGGCGATCTTTCATCGTAGGCGATCGAACGACGTAGTTGGCCCGGCTCTGTCGCCCGTGCCCCCATTGTCCCGGAAAAGTGGCAAAAGCGAGCGAGAATAAAAACCGCTGCACTCGACTGCAACGAGAACGCACTCTCGCGCGCGCGCGTTGTTCGTATAGGAGCGATACACCGCGAGTATTTACGTGCGCACGTGCAGCGAGTTTCATGCACGTTTTGCGCATGTGTTGCGGCTTCGGCGGCCTTGAGAGGGGTTCTTTGTGCAGTTCAGCGTTCACTGCTGCTCGCGAGTGTCGTGGTGCTCACGTATGATCGTACCTACACACACACACACACACACACACCGGTGCGTCGACTCCGGTGTCCGCGGGCACAGGGTTGACGTTACATATACTACTGTAACAAGTTGCGTGTTGCACTTACGTACAAAGGGCGCTCCATGTGACTCACGTGCTTGCCAACAGCGCTCGATCTGCCTGTGTCCTCCTCCATGCTCCTAGGTTTTCCGTCTTCGTTTCTTTGACGTACGCACGTCTATTCGATCTTATTTATGATAAAATGAGACGACGCTTTTTTACTAATTACTTGGTACAAACAGAAACGAGTGTTTCTTATAAGCATTGTTTGGTCTATCGCACTTTTCGTCCTTTACAATACCTATTCTTATACCTCCGCACTCTACTCATCCCCGGTTGCCACCTCTCCGGTTCTCGACCGGAGACTCCGGGTTTTAGAAAAATGAGATAATAATAAATTGTTATGCTTTGTATTGTTTTTCAAATTTTTAAGAGTGTCCCATCTATTGGGATATGTAATTTGGAAGATTTTGCAGAGTCGAGAAGATTCCTTGAACTTTACTGCTTTGTTTGTTGCAGCCATACGATCGTTTTTTATATGATAAAAGTTCTTAGCTTTAAAAATTTATATTTTTCAGTTTTCAATTGTTTATGTCGAAAAGATTTCCATACTTGTTCCCTGGATATTCGGGAACAAACCTTTCTTTTGCTTTTTACATCTCCGGATTCGAATGTGCGACATTTCGGTATTCGTATAGCGACGAAGTGGCAACCCTATACTCGCCACTTTCCATCGATTCTCGATCTTTCTAGAATCTCTACCCGAACCTCATCCATCCTCACTCACGCCATCTACACACACTTTCGCGTCATGCCGATGAACGGACCGGTCGATATAACGGGAATCGATTGGATATCCAACATTCGATACACATTGCCTTCTCGTATGGAGCATCCTCGAAATTTGCCTCTGGTTCTGTTCATGCCACGCGTTTTTCTCTCGTGTTGCTCCTTTTTATCCGTGTTCCCTCCCCACTCCTACACCGACACTCTTGTTCCTGTTTCTGCGTCCATCGTTTCCTCTCTTTTCTTTGCTTCCGGCTCCGTGCTCTATCTCCATAGAGCACTATTTTTTGTCCTCGCGTGTTCTTTTCTTCATCGTGTATCTTTAGTTTTTTCTCGCTTAAACACTTTTCTTCTTCTTTTGTTTCTGCCCCTCTCTTTCATCTTCTTTTCCACCAAGCTTCACGTTCTTTGTATATCCGTTCTCCCCTCGTACACTTGTTCTCGCTGGTCTCGCTCGCACTCCTCCCACTCCTCCCACTCCTAAACCCGTTCCCCCTTCGTCCTTCCGAAGTCGCTCGTTCCCGGGCTCGTCTTTCGACGGAGCATAACATCGGTCGGATGCACGCAGCCGAAGTGCACGCACGGCACCGCCAAGAGTGCATGCGAGTGTTGGCCACGTGCGCACCGCACTTTTTGCTCGGGAATCGTGGCTTTTATAGGACGCGAGCGCGCGCCGCGCCGCTTGACCTTTATCCTCTTTTCGGGATGGCTGCTCCTTTCTCATCCGTCTCACCGTCGATCGAAACACTTACAACAGGTGCCACAATGTGGATTCCGTTAAGTTCGATGGAACATAGACTATGCACAGAATGAAATATGTTTAACATTTTCTCGGCGACCATCATTCGTATCTGAAGGGCTCGGAAGCCAACCAGTGTATACCCTCGAGCGTAAAAAGCTGAGCTAATTAACCTTTTAACTGGGGATGACGAGCGAGCAACTCGTCAGTCGTGTCGGCTAAATACCACCTGTCGAAAATTGCTAATTTTCTTAATTCGACAAATAATTCGTTCACTTTATTGTGACGTAACACCAACGTTAGTATAAACCGTATCATTTTTATATTGACTGTGATAAAATTTTTGTTGTTTGTGCAATCAATCGTTGGGGAACTTCCAGTCTTAAAAACTATTTTTGCAAAAATGCCACTTACAACCCTTCTTAATTCCAGTCTTCAATTTTATCTAGTCATTCGGAAAACAAAATATTGGCTTGATTGCTTTGTCTATTGAAAGTTTCCAGGAAAAATAGGACTTATTCCGATTGACTTCCGAGTTATTCATTTGGGAGCTGGAAGTAACCGTAAAAATTGTTAATTGTAGTGGAAAAGAAGTATAAACGTACAATCCGATTTCATATACACACATCGATTCGTTTCAAAGATATTGGCATGTACACGTTTCCAACATTGCGAACTACTTTAGCCGTTTAAACATGACTGATTGACACTGAAACAAGACATACGTCGTGTACTCCTAGTTTTGCATTAGATATGGAATACTTATTCAAATCGGAGACGGCGGGCTACATTTCACAGTAGACGCAGTTCGCAATTTCTTGATAAGAGGTCGGGCAAGTTGTCTTGGAAACCCTGAGATTCCGGGTCAAATAGAAATCTAAAGACACCGGAGACCGAAATGAAGCAGGATCAGGCTCGTCGTTAATCACGTCAGTTGCGCTCGTAAATAGGCAAGCCGTATGCATGTAGGATTTGATTAGGGTAATAATTAGTCTGGCTGATAATTCTATAAATCTCTTTCGGTGAAGGTCCGTTCTCACGCGGCCGTGGCGCAGCTCGACGCAGCTCGGCGGAGCTCGGGTAGTGACATTTCGCGAGGAAAAGTGGACGTAGAAAGCGCGAACGGCATCGGGGGGCGTCTCGATATCTTCGGATAAACCGTCGGGCTGTTTTGCAAGCGCGGTGAAAAGCGGCAACCGCGGGCTCCTGCGGCCCTCTCCAGCTTCTCGCTTTTACGCCGCGCCAGGCCGCTCGAAGCCAAGCCAAGCCGAGCCGAGATTTCGCGATCCGCGTGCACGGCTAATCGAATCGAGTAGGCGACGATCTGTGGCCCGATGCGCACGCGCTCGAGTTGCACAAGTGAAAGAGCCTCGCAGCCGCTTTTGTGCCTCCGTGGACGTGTTTACTCGAAATGTCAAGGATGCAACCGCGTGCACTCGCTCGCGCGCTGCCGCGCCGAAGACAATGGCGGCCCCAGGCGTGGGGAATTGTTATTTTGTCACGCATCGGCTTCGATCGAGCCGCGAAAACCCCCCCCAGTAAATGTTTCTGCCGATATCTACACTTGTAACTGCGAATTTGATGCATTCATGACAAAAATGAGTAGTTGCAATTTCAAACAATAGTAAGATCAAAAGAGTTTAACAATGTCGATGTAAATACTGTTTTCAACATACAAAAATGATCAATGAGCAAAATTGAAGTATAACAGTTTTATTTTACTTATACCAACTAACGAGACAGCATTTTATACAGAGAAACTAGTTTTCAACTTCAGATCGGAGATTTACACTTACACTATAGACTGCATTCGTGCGCAGCATTCTTTGCAGCGTAAACAAATTTTCTTTGATGTCAATCTCGGTCATTGTTTTCCGAATCAATAGTTGGTCTTCTCAACTATTTATAGAACTCTTATAATCGGAGTATCATTTCGTATAGAACAATCGGGTTCAGCGCTCATTTCGATTTATCTCTAACAGGCTGCAAAGCGAAACGCGATTCATCGCTATTCCCGATGCTGACTCAATTAAAATTAAAGCAAAGGCCTGCGGCGAGATAGAAGGTGTTAAACGACTAATGCTTTTAATCGCAGTCAACTTACGTACGGACGCAGATAATGGAATTGAAGGATGAGTCAGTGATACAGCCGTCATTATTCATATTGCTACGTAATACGATAGAGTTTAATGCGATGCATTCCAAATTTGTTAACGGGAATTAAAAAATCTCGAACCATCGGTGATCGATACTCGATGTATGTCATGAGCTTTATTGCGACGTTATAAAATGGAACAGACAACCGATTCGAATTAAGAAGAAATGTAGTGTCATTTTTTCAAAAATTATTTTTTCCGTCGTAAGGGATGTAAGATTGAACGCCAATGCAGTGAAATAGGAAAGTGAACTAAATCGTGGTGCAAAGGGTTAATATAAAATGTATAAGATGTCGTCCATTTGTGAACTGTAACACGTGTTCCTTCCGCGTGTACTTTTATTACCGTTTTCGTAGAGAATTACGCAGCCGTGATTTCGCGTGGTCGACATAAAACGCGGCGCATCTGTGACAGCCAGCAGCCTCGGGAGTTATCGAAGGAAAAAAATGCTTCTTCGTGGTTCTATGAGAGATAAAAGCGTGCACGCGAGACAGGCAGTCTGCTACGGCTCGTTGATACGAAACGCTCGCCTTGGCGGCTAGATACCGCACGCGGGGTTCGAGCAGAACGTTTATACTTGTTTTGATCGCGAAGGAACGTGCTGGATATGACTGTGTTCTCGAGCAGCGCTCCAATTGGCGAGCGGGGAAACGCGTGACGCGGTGCGTGCCACGGACATTTGCGTGTTACAGCGTCGGATACGTGTCGAAACCGCGGGACGAAGTCTGTCCGGGATCAGCCGTTGTAAATTTTCAGACAATCATTAGCCAACAATGTCGCTCGTTGCCATTACAGGGCACTAGAGGCCGTTGTCTACCCAGTGGCATTAAACCTTATAAGCGGCCGTCTCAGCGTGTGCGTAGACCGTAGCATTTCCATTGTGTGACGCAACCGAGAGCTGGCCTCTCCGAGGCGATTAATTATCGATGGCGAATCCAGATACGCTCGATGCGAATCGCTTGGATACGTATTTCGTTGATCCGCGGACCGCGCGCGCATACTATGTATACATATTCGCGGCTGTTTTTTTCCCCGGGAGAGAAAAGATCGCTCGAAGCGATCGAAATGCTGATGAATCGCGGCGAATTTGCTCTTTAGAGATGATCGAGGAAACCCGTTGAACGCATGCAACACCGTATCGTATGTCATGGGATTTCGTCAGAGCACGCGTAGAAATTACAAGCGAATAAAATCAAATCCCTGTGACATTTTTCTAGTCTATAGACGCGGCGTTGGCAGTTTTGTGTTCAGGTGAAAGTTTGCAATCATTCTTCGCCGTCGTGTGCGCGTATCCCGTCGGAGTTTTTAGATACTGGTCGCTGGAGAAAGACTTTGATTAGTGGAGATAAATCGAATATCGCGATCGGTGAAGGTGAACCTCTATTTTGCCGTATTCGAGCTCCTGTTTGTTCCATTTTGATCGAGCAGGTTCCATACACACGCGTTTCTCTTCGAGCCACTGGTCAAATTCAATGAAAATCTTTATTAGAAATTACGGCGAACTATCAATTTCACGAAATACGATCTGTTAGAATTCTTGTACCTCTCCGCGTCGTTGTTACAATGAAAAAGATCAGAACTTTTATTTATCGTTGTTCTAGATTTAAATTATACGTGTAATCTTTGTGCTGTTTATAATAACGTATAATCCTGGTAACGTTTTACCACTCGAACAAAGTGCTCGGAGAATGGAACAGGAACAAAACACTGCGGCTACCATCGATAAGTAGCGACGTAGTAAATAGTAAATATCGATAATTTTTCTGTGAATTAAATATTTCCTGCTTACACGTAGGCATTTAGGAAAAAATTGGAAAAGAACGCATAACATTTTCTCGATTAACGTTTCGTTTTCGAGAAAATCAAGTTTGAAAATACGAAGTGGAAGTGGTCGGACGTGTCAGACGATTCCTGTCCAACATCGAGCGTCACATTATTCGTTTGCTTCTACTTATTTTTGCAAATAGAATCACATCACGCTTCTACCATCCGATTTGAGACATCCTGTACTAGCTTACAGCATTACAAGCTGAGGCGTGACGTAAAACAACTAAAATTGGAGTGACAAAAATTATTTGCCATGTAGATATTATTTGCTGATATAGATACTATGAAAAAGTGAAAGATTTATTTATTGTATTAAGAAAGAAGTGAAAAATTTTGATTAGGTGACACGGTTTAACACTTCAAATTAATCCTTTTGTAGATCATATTCACATTTTCGCACTCCCAATTAACTCTTTTACAAATCAAATTCACAAAATTAACATAAAAAGCTTGTATTCGGATATGTATATAAATTCTTCCACAATGGTTCTTTTGTTTCGTAGTAGAACCATATACAGTATTATAGATACATATTCATCTGATCGTTATGGCAGTCTGTAGGAGCGATAGTTGCGACAGAACGATTAATAACATTCGCTAAATAAATGTCTAACGTTTGAAACAACTGCCGAACTATTACTCGAACAAAATTGAATTTTTGAGGAAACTTTTTTAACGGTGTTTGTGAACATGGTGCGATTGAACAATATGGTGGTAGAAATAATAAACTGTGCCCTGTCGGACCAAGAGTATTGGTAAAAGGATTTGAGAAATTCTTTGTTCTATTTCGCAGATCGATTGCCGCGACGAGCCGGCGACGGTTTCGGATCCAGAGAACACGGGGTGGTCTTGGTCGACTCCGACTTGTCCCGTCTCCCGCTGCCAGACCTAGTGTTGTCTGCGGTCGAGCAGGTCGAGCAGCTACCGGTCGCGGCGCCCCAGGTGACCGTGTCCGCGCCGAGCAGCCCGACGAGGGACGCTGCCTTCCAGTTTCCGGAGTGCAGCAGCGACGAGGCACCGGTGCCCAGCCCGAGGCCACGGCCGCGAAGACGCAGGCTTGCCTCGGAGGGTGGCGGCGCCGTAAAGAAGGGGCCCATCGGCGAGCCGACCTGCAACAGTTGCTGCGGCCACTTCAGCCAGGCCTTCAACGAGAGCCAGTGGGCGAGCGTGGGTGCCAACCTCAGGAACATCGCCGACGACTTCCACGCATCCAAGACCAAGGTCAGTGCACGGTCGATGCTCCGCGTCAAAATATGCATGCTCTCCATCAATCAATTACCTCGAGCTTACTTTCGCGATATCGTTTGGATCAATGAGAATCCGCATGCTCCAATTTTAATATTCTTTCAGTCGTTGCGCTTTCGTCGTTAAACGGTCAAAGTCACTCTAATGTAAAATATAATACATCGTTGTTGGCTGCATTTGCGGAAAGTGCTCGCAACGATTTATCATTGAGCATGCGTTGACACACGATGTCACAACTCACGTTTCATTTACAAACCTTACCTGTCTAATTCGATCGGCACTGAGAGGGGCAAAATTAAGGTAGCGTTAATTGGTGTTGTCGATTAACACTGACCCCTAACTCCTTGAAAGGTGAACTCGCATCAACCACCTTGTACAATTTAATATGTTGGTTTGTAGTCGACTTCGAGTCCAATCTTCTTGGAAAATTAGTCGAAAGGAAAATTTTTATCTACCGGAAGTAGAACCAGCAAGTTGTGATCGGACAGGTCATTCTCGATAGCCCGTTCCCAAACAAAAAAATGTTGTTCCATTTTGAAACATTCGGTATACTCGTACATTTTTGTGAAAGACATTTTATATTCCTTTCGTGAGCAGCATGAATTGTTAACTAGTGAAATACAGTTCCAGAGACTAAACATTTATGTTGATTTCTACATTTACGAACAATTTTAGAATTCCTACATTTACGAACAAGTTTAGAATTTAATTTCCCTTGATAATGGTCTGGATGCTACGTTAAACTCTGTTAAGCATCCAACTTTACTTTAACATGGAGTCTACTCGTTGGGAATTATATTTTTGTTTCACGCGAAACGCGATACAATTTGGCTGGAACACCTGGTTTTGAAAAAACTTTGGGAACGCTAGAGAGGCAGCAACGTCAATTTATAGTGGCAGGAATCGAGCACTAAAATCTCGGGGATGCGAGGGAATTTCGGAGGCGTGCGCGCGCGCGGCATAAAATCCAGCAAATAGAGAATGATTTTGTTTTCGTTTTCCCTTCGTCGAGTTTCACCGTAAAATTCTCCGGGAACGAATATCGCAGCTCGCGTGCCATTACATTTTTCAAGCCGCGCGTTCCGAGCCGGCGTATCGCAAAGTGTTTACGACGAGAAGAGTACAGGTGTAAGGTACGCGGCGTAAAAATAATTGCGTAGCATGCTCGCTTCACGCTGCCGCCGCCTGTCACTATTCCCGTCATCCCCCGCGATGCCTTTTATTCGTCGTAAACCCGCCCTTGTATCGTGGTTGTTATAAAACCCGGTCGAAATACGCAGATGCCGCGCGTAGAGGAGAGGCGTCTCGCTCCCTACGCCGAGCATTTTACGCCTTTAATTTCTAAATTAATTTCACACCGACCCGGCGTACCCAGAATTCTCGGGTGCCCGGTGGCGTCGTGTTTTCCCCGGAACAATTCCGAGACAGAACCGGCTCACATTTCATGCGATTTAGTCGGATCGATCGAAAATTCCATCGTATTTGTTCGCAGCCAATTCCGGAAAATCGATTTCGCCGGAAGACTCTGCCCACCCTCGCGCGTTCCGGTCTGCGATACCGACGATTTAATGCTCTCACGATTGATTCGGTATCTCTCGTTTCGCGGCAGCGTACCACGGCGCTCTCTGCGTTTCTCTCTCCGCGGAAAGAGAGAAATTGGCGGCTGGAGTGGGTCAGCCGGGGCCATAAACGCGAATTTAGTTATATCGACGGCAGCGTCGTTGTCCCACAGGCGCAATAAATATCCGCACGCCACCGTTAAGACGTCTAGTATCACTTCCACAGTGTACAACCTCCTGGGTACCCCCTCAGCCGGCCACTTCATCTCTGGCCTCCCGATCACGAGGAACGCCCGATCGAATATGTATCGGCGAGCGAAGCGGTACGCCACTGATTTTACGACACGCGGTTTTTTTGTTGTTTGCCCGGCTCTATAGAAAACAGAGGGAGGAGGAGGCGAACGACAGGAAAGAAAGGGAATGCCTTATTCTATTTTCATAGCGTCGAGACTACGATTCGTTACGTCAGTGTCGTAAAGGGATTACGAAAATGTCGATGACAGAAGAAAAACCGACGCAGCTGTGGCTCTCTCCAGTGGCACTGGATGGTAGAAATATATTGACAGAGCTGAGGTCAAGATGCTCCTTTCCGAGCCGTTTCTTCGAGAGGCAACTAGACGAAGAGGGAAGAAGATAATAACGTCGAGGGATACGCGTCTCGGCATAACGTGTTGTGCTAATGATCGAGCCATAAGATTCAATGCGGCGGTAATAGACACTTAACCGGTGAAGAAACAGAACTAATCCCCGACGCGATCGCTCACAATAGTATCGGCGTCGGCCGGAGCGGGAAGGATAGTTTCTTCCAGGACGATTATTACGGTCGGTCGTTCTTTTCACTGTGCGTCGACGACAAAAGAGGAGAGTCCTTTCACGGTTTTACGAGATTCCCCGTGATTTGCCGTGCCCGATTGAAAGAAAGAAGCCGAACGAGCGGTTGCGGAGTAAGAATGGAGAGACGGAAAGAGAGGAGAGACGGAAAGAGAGGAGAGAGACCGTCGAGGGTGGAACAAGGAGGAGAAAATGTGCGAGCTATGGTAGGGCGTTCCTCTCTTTTATCCCGTCTCGACTTTATTCGTTTTAAAGATCCTCGCCAGCGTGATACCCAATCCTGGAACGTCTAATTATTGCTGGTTAAGTGGTGGTAATTGAAGGGGGCGAACAGACCCGTGAAATTGAAGAAATCCCCGCGTCTTCTCGGGGCCGGCTGGTCGTCAGAGATCGGATGCCGATCAGTTCCACGATTCGGTAACCCGAGGATCGGCTTGTTGATAATACGAATCGTGGCGAATTCTCGGCGGGTTTGTCTCTCAGGGTTTCTCCTCTGTTTGCTCTCCTACCCCCATGGGGGGATCGACGTGTCGGATTAATCCGATGACGCTAGCGCGTTCCGTCGGGGCGTCTTGTTTCGCTGTGTTCCGCTGTGTTCCGGATGTAGACGTGGTTTTGTCTCTTATCGCCGGCTCCTTTTCCCATTCAGTTTTATATATTTGCGGAGCTTGATACGTGCCTTCGGAAGCGTTACGCGCGCCGCGCCGGCCGATCGTAAGACAGGGGAGATCGTAAACCTGGAACTTGGTCTTAGAGTCACTTTATACGGAATAGAAACTGAAGACGATATTACTGTACAGTCCTTTACTGCCAGTTTTATGCCAGTCGTCCTGGCGGCGTTGTACCCCGACGCTAATTCTCCACCGTCTCGGAATCGCGTGTTTCGAGTATTTCGAAATTCGCTCGCGGAAAGCCTATCCGTGTCTGTGTACAACGACCGGACCCTTTATTCATCGCGAAACTTTCCCGAAAACAATTCCGGAGCGCTGCTCGTTAATATTTCATGACTCCCCCCCCCCCCCTGGAATCAACGACACGGGGAAAACTTTTGCCCCTTGTCTCTGTCCTCATCGCAGGCAACAACAGGTGTTTCCGGCCGCATTTCGCCTCCAATTGAGTATCCGCGCGTTACCTGTCGCGCAAACTGCTTTTACCGGATGTTGTCACGGTACACCCGGCGTTCCCCGCGGTTTTGTCATAACGTAAACTTCTGGGATCGCGGCGGAGGCTGAGCTGATTGGAGAACACGTCGTCGTGCGAAAGTTACGAGCGCGAACCCCGTCTTTCTCCATTCGTCATGGGAAGCCACCGCTTTACATATGCATGGAGAGTAAGCGAGCATGTAACGGCTAAGTGGTTACATCCCCTTACGTGAAAGTTAAATGGGCATGGCAGCACGAGCCGTGGCCACGGGCCGAGTAAATTATCTTCAATTATCTCGTGCAATCGCAGCCCTCCTTCGCTCTGCCTTTTTACTCCTAGCGAGCCGTTTCTCATTGATCTTTCTTGCGCTTTAGACATCTTCCGCAATTCCGCGAACACTAAATGACCCCATTAGTTTGCACTTTTCCTGTGCAGCGTGTAACTCTGGATTTCAAAGTTCCAATTCTTCGCATTCTCAAATACTTTTTTGTTGATCCACGGATCTCCGTAATTAAGCGCTTACCGCAACTTGCAAATTGGATTATATGGACTATTCAAATTCTATCTATACATAAAAAGACGAAAAAAGTGTTGTGGAATGTTTGTCAGGAAACGCTTTGTTGCAGAGTTATAAACAAATAAATATGTAACAGTTACAACAGTTTGAAACGAGGGTTTAAAAGTACTTTATATTATACGATATCATATGATTTTATAATTATACGAAACACGCATAGTTGCTCGTTTCGTACATACAATATTTATTTATTTATAACTCTGTAACAAATCGTTTCCTGTCAAACGTTACATAACATTTTTTGGGGTTACATAACAGGTTTGGCTGTTTAAGTCCACACACACACACACACTGAACACACTGTACATTGTTTTGTCTAACTCTTGAAAATATCGCGTTATAGATGGTTGATAAAGGCCAACTTTAAAGGTTTCGTACACTCCAGCGTCCTCGAAGTAACTCGAAAGTGTATCGGCGGTACGTCTGCAGTTGGGGAGAAGGTTGAACGCCCATAGAGGTTATTACACATCGAGTCGATGCTCCTTCCGAGAAACCGAGCGCAGATAAACTTGCTAGCGGAGGTTAGAAAATTGCTCGCGCCACGGACAGGATAAAATATTCGTTCGAGCTGGTGCAACAGATTTCCACGAACAGGGAGTAATTTACGCGGCGCGCGGCTAATGAAACGTTCCGCCGACATTTATCAGTTATTTAAACGATCGGCCGACGCGCAAATTGATACATTAAACCCCGGTCGCTCGGTAGCATAACGGATCTCTCTGCGAAGAACCTCTTCTCCTGTTCTTGCCTCGAGTCGGTCACAAGAAAGACCGATCGTTCGTTCGACAGCACGCGATCCAGATTTCCTCTGTCCAGTGTTTACGTCTTATTTCCACCTAGCGCGAATCCCTGCCAATCGTATCCTCGGATTTTATCGTCGGTTGCGGTTCCACGGTGCGTTGCGCACTTGCTACCTGGCTAGGCTCGGTGTCCCGACCGCAGACCCGCGTTTTCCAATGGCTTTTTCTTACGTTGCTCGATGAAACGTCGACCCGATCGGCCGTTTCCACGGCGAGCAGTGCAATTACGTTGCACAATAATCCCCCTGGCTTCCAGTAGTCGCGAGCTAGCTTGCCTCGCTTCCACGCAAACATGCAGAGCCATTTATTTATCCTTCGCGTCGTTGCGCCGAGCCGCGCCGAGCCGCGCCGGGCCAACATACCTGGGCTGGCCGTGTAATGGTTATCGCGAGAAGTGCGCGTAATTGCAGCGATTTTTCCTCGGAGATCGCAAATTTTGATACAAATAAGTCAACAGTATTGCTTCCTAACAACTGTCCTCTCTTTACAGTGCTATCTTGTTATTGGTAAAACTTATTTTCAAGTGTATCGATCGAAAGCTTCCATTGTTTCTTGACCTATCATCGTAGATATATTTCCTACTCGCGTTATCTAGAAAAGCTCTGATCAATCGGGATGTTGATCAATGTCTCGGGTGCCCGGTCTCGAATCCGCATAAATTTCGAATCTCCTAAGCGCGTCTGGACGCACAAGTTCGCGTTCGTGACGACTGGAGTGTAAGAGTATAAGAGTCCCCAGGATCGTAAAACGCTGCATCCAGACGCGCTTAGAAGATCCCACATTAAAGGGTTTGATTTGAGAACACCAGTTTCAAAGTGATGGCCGATCTAGTGGTGCAGCGGGAGGTTCGTTTAAATTTGCAGCGTACTTTCCGAATCTCCGATTGCCCTTCCGGAACCGCGTGAATTAGGGTTGTCTTACGGCGATTCGTAAGGGCGAGCCAACACGGCGCGTCGCTAATCCTCCCATTAGTCACCGGCGTAACACGTTACCAAACGAGAACAGAAACGTAACTGGGACGTAGAAGAGGACAAATAGACAAAAAGGAAAAGGACCGAGAAGAGGCATAGTCTTGTTCTTGAGCAATCCGCCGGCGCGAATAATTAAAGTTTACAGTTCCGACGCGCGAGTCGCCGCGCCCCGGCAACGTAATCCTCGCGACCTGGACGCGAATAAATTTCGCGTTTACTGTCGACGAAGCGCGAGCGAAACCTCTCCGTTGCTCAAGCGGGCGTTCTCTTCCGGGCCTCGAGCAGTAAAACCCGACCGCCAGCTTTTCATACGCCTAGTGTCGGCGGAGAGAAAGTACACGCGCAGCGAGTACACTGCGGTCGCAGGTGGCTCGATAAACACTCGAGACTCGTGACACCTTAACAGACTTCAGGCATCACGCCCAGCTCTTGTCCGGAAAATAGATAAGCCGAAGAACTGATTACAACCGCTAGAAAGAGGAATAGAAACGGGCAATTTTAACATCCACGATGAATTCCTCAAACTTTATATCGCTACTTGCAACGGGGCCGGCATGAAAATTTCCGAGTCGCGTGGCCTCGAGTCCAGTTCGCGAGTACTTCATCAAACCAGAAAAAAAACATTTAAAGAACACGTTTGTATAGTTTAACTTGAAGGCAGCTTATTTGAAGATGTGCGCCTGCAGACTGAAAATGAACCTCTAAGTTTGTGTAAGAAACTGCCCGAAATATTCTGACAATGTCTCGCAGTGTTTATTTTCACGAGGGTGGTTTCTGGGAGGTTTGCTTTCGTCGTGACGATCGATAACGATGGACGTTAAAGTACGGCGCATATTCAAATCAGTGATGCATCGAATATCAGTGGTGGCCGTAGCCCCTTAGCGGCAAAAGTAGGAGGCGCCGCAACAGGATCTCGCAGGAGGATTCGACGAGCGAAGAAACAAGAACGTGGGGAAGAGGAGAGAAGGGACACTATTAATTGACGAGGAGGACTCCCACGAGGAGAGTCCATAGTCCATAATTCTTTCTTAATGCGACGCTTTCCTCTGGCTCCTCTTGCTTCACCCTCGAGCATATCCGCGTAATCTCTTCTCCCTCGTCGTGGCCCGCCAGACCGAGTGTTTTTCTCGTCTCTGTATACGGAACGACCGGAGAAGGAAATACGAGCGGTGTCGGTGTGGAGGCGTGGGGCAGATCGAACCCGACGATGACCAGATATTATGACCACCCCATAAAAGCTTCTCGCTCGGAGATTGAGCTTTCCCCGTTTCTCGGGCGTTTATTATTGCACGTCCGGCCACCACGAGTGGATTAAGACGAAACGAGGATCGGAAGTCGCGCGGTCCCCGTGACCCCGGGGGTGTGATCGAGGAAACAAAGGAGAGAGGGGTCCTCGTATACCGATTGCTAGCGAAACGAACACACGCGCGCGCCAAATACGGGGAAACCGAAACGATCGCTAGCGGGAAATATTAATCGGGAGCAGTTTATGGCTTAGGGATCGATACCGATTCCCGATCTCGTACCGATTAATATTTTAACGAGGCGGACTTGATTCAATCCTCCTCGAGGAATGAATAATTCCACGACGAACCCGATGGAACGAGAACAATTGGGATCGTTGACGGTATCGATAGTCTTCGTCGAGCTGGATTCTATCCTTAACGAGTAATTGGATAATGAATCGCACGCCGAAGTTATAATGGAAACCTTTTGTGGAGGGTGCTGATCGGAGGGGCGGGGTTCACGGTGGATTCTTCGAGAGTCCGCGAACCGTGAGGATCCATGGAATTCTTCAAAGTAGAAATTAATTGACAATTAACCGGCATTAATGCGCTGCCATCGGATTTGTGTTTCGCGCGAGTGGAACGAGTCCCGGGAGAGGCGGCGGTGGACTTTAATCGCGTCTCTCCACCCCTCGAGCGTATCGTCTGCTCGTGTAAACTCGAAGGGATAAGGGAACTCGATAAAAAGACCGTGATGCTTTCTCTACGCCGGAGGCTCAGCCGCAAGGAGTGTCGAATCGACGGTAATTCCGTCCAATTAGAACACTCCCAATTAGGAGTCAGGGTCTCCGCGTCTTCTTTCTACGTTCCCTTTTTTACCCTTGAGTCCTGACTCCTACTGCAAGGAGCGCAACAATTTCGCCTTCGAGACATCTTTGAGGAAAAACGGAAATGCTTGAACTCTGCTGGGACGTCCACCCATTCAATTAAGAATTTGTTACGTTGATAAACGCGTAATACCATCGCGCGCAAGCTTTTCTACATTGAATTGTAAAATACAGATGTAACGCACAGTAATTTTAATGGCTATTAACAAACATTTTCAGCGGCGTATCGTCTTTTTATGTAATTTTAATTCCTCTTAATACCGTTTCGATACCCTAACAAGAGATTTAGAACGATCAACATTACGATGCATGTTTTTGATCCTTTAAAGTATCTCTTTCATATAACGCAAACTGTATTTGGAATAGTGGTACGATATAAAAATCGACCTCGTACGAAATAAGGTAAAAGATATAGAATGAAATATTGCTGAAATAATTTTCAAAGTGTAGAGCTACCACCACAATTCCAGATACCTAGCCTACTAATCACTGACCTGTGCGTATCGTTGCACAGTCGGAACGGTCGGAAGTGGACTCGGCGTATACTGACGGACGGGTTGTCTGCATTGCGTGTTTCAGGCCGCCGAGATCGAGAAGTCAAGACTGCCGGCGCTGAATCCAGGTTTCGCAGGTGGCAACAACAACAACTCCGGTTCCACGGACAGTATTCTTTCGTTGCTGATCCCGGCGCCGTTGCGCGAGACTCTGTGGACGACGGTAGCCCTGTACCTCGGATGGAGGCTGGTCTCCCGCCTTCGATAGATGTTACGGTCTCGTCCTATCGTCGTCGCCGGCGACGAAGGCGATGCCAGAACTCGAAGAATGATCATCGACGCTTGGAACGGCACCAGGGACAGCCATGACGACCGAGCGCCGTCGCCCGGTGAACCGGCAACTGGTCCTTCCAGCCCGTCGGGGATTCCTCTTCAGGGTTACGACGCTTCTGGAAGTTCTTCCAAGATCGATGCCACGGCTAGGAGAATTGCAGAGAGAACGAGCATCCGTGCACCATCATGCGGAGCTGCGAACAAGGTCAGCCGACCGATGGGGAGCCGGAATAGTAGGCTCCCCCTGGACGGTCCCCGTAGGACGTCCTACCGCAACAATCAACACGATCTGCATTACGATTACGTATTTTCTATGTACATGTGTATTTGACGCCTCGCGATCGAGATTGCACTTGAACCGTTTCGGTGATTGGTCCACATTGTCCAGCACCCTTCGTGGAAAAACGAAGGATCCGCTAGAGACGATCGGAGCAACGAGCAACGAGCAACGAACAATGAGCAGTAGACGAAGGCGGCGAGGATGGGAACTTGTCGGTTCCTCGCTGGTCGCGAAGTCAGAGCTACCCGAAGTCAATTACCGTTTGATGTTTCCTATATCTAGCAGTTTGACGATCAAAATGATCGCACGTTCCCGTAGCTCTGACTTGATCGACGATCGAGGAGCCGCGCGATTTCGCGATTCTCGCCGACGCGCTCCGGCAGATCTTGGGATCTCATCCAGATTCACTGATTCTAGAGAGATCCCGGCCGTGATCATGACGATCCGCGCCAGACGTTGGCTCCGAGCGTTCCAGGTGCAGTCTCGCTCGTCGCGCGGCGGACATGATCGAACAGACTGTTTTTGTTCGACCGTGCCGATCGTTCGCCTTCCAGTCTCGCGTCATGGTGAAGGTAAGAGGGCCGAGACGAGCTCGCCCTGCAAGTAGAACAGAATCGAGGTTCGTGACGGCGAGCGGATCGTGACACGGGTCTAGATGAGGGTGACGGGAGCTAAGGACGAGATCCAAAGAGGACTTAACCCAATAATCAAATGATGATCTCATTACGGATATAAAATAAAGAGAATTAAATAAAGTAGTGTGATTACGGGAACGGGACAGGCAAGCACGGGTTTATCATTTCGCTTCCATTTTCTGTTTCCGCCTCTGTTTCGTTGGTTATCTCTCTCTCTCTCTCTTTTTCTCTTTTTCTCTTTTTCTCTCTGTCTCTCTTTCTCTCTTTCTCTCTTTTCTCTCTGTTGTTTTGAAACACTTGTCTGTTCCGTTTCCGTTGGTAGGAAGTATATCGACGTGCTTGTAGATAACGCGGTTACCTAGCCGATACAGGCAGGACAGAACTCTATCTGGGATATAATGACAAACGTCGCCATGTCGTCTTAGGAGACGGTTGTCGGTCGTCGAGCGGATGTTGGACACCGGGAGATCGGCGCGTGATTTTAGCGAAATTTGCACGAAATTGTTTGAACCGTTGAGTGTGCGTGTGTGTGTATTCTTTTTTTCCGTAGGAAGGAAATAATAGCGCGTCGTGACCGTTTTCGGACAGGAACAGCCGTATCCGACGGGTTGATCGGCTCGACGATCGGGATCGTCGGACGTCCATGGCGACGATAGAATGTCGTCTGTATATAGAAAGTATCTCTAGAGGGAGAAGTCTCTCAGTGTATTCCAAAAAGCTAAAATGACGAAAAAGAGAACACGATGATTATTAAAGCGCGATATTGAGCAGGTAGGGGAAACGAGCGAGGACACGATAACGCGAGAGGGGAGCAACATATTTGTATGTGTATAGAGGATTTAAACTAAAATAATAAAATTCAGTGATAAGTCGACGTTTATAATTAAAGTAGATAATCGATAGGCCGAGGATCGCAGCATCTTAATTGGCTAGCTGCGACTCCCGTGGACAGTTTTCGAATGATCTCCGGTAGCTTAGCTCTTAGTGGCGCCCTCGTCCACGATGGACGCCTTCTACGACACGCTGGAACCGGGCTTTTCTAACCCCTTCCTCCAGCGTGTCGTTCTCTCTCGCTCTCTCTTTCTCTCTCTCTCTCTCTCTCTCTCTCTCTCTCTCTCTCTCTCTCTCTCTCTCTCTCTAACTAACTCTGTCCTTCATTTCTTCCTCCCGAGACCCCTTCTCTGGTTTGCTCTTCGAAGTTCGCACGGTTTCTGGTGCTGCTTCTTTCATCGGTCTTCATTTCGATCATCGCCATCGCGCTCCATTACAAAATCGCTGGTTTTTTTATCTCTTCTCTCTTTGGCACATCGATCGACCACCACCATCACCGTTCATCAACGTTTCTTCTGGTTTCATTGTTTGTCACTCGTCGATCCTTGCGAATCTGTAGTTAAACGTTTAGCGTATTCTAGGTCTCATTGTTTGTGTTCGCGATTCGGCGCCGAAATTTTCGCGCGATCGAGACGTTACTTCGTTCGTAAGTGTCCGAGGTGGAATTTCATAAATAAAGGTATAGTTAACGATCCCTGTCAGGGCACGGCCGTCCGGTGAGCTCGACAGGGTAGAACCAAAATCATCACAAGGCTGTCGATACGATAGTATATTCCCGTGGACCGTTCTATTTGTCTCTCTATCTGTCTCTGTACTCCCGAGTAAAGACTTCTCTGTGTTTTTATTATTATTATTATTATTATTATTATTTTAAACTATTAATAACTTCTTCTTTTGTTTTACTACGATCGCTTTTATTATTATTTTTTACTTCTTTTGTTTTGTTTGTTTGACTCTTTCTCTTCCACCTTTAAAGGTAACAGATAAGGTTTTTCGTCACGTACTACGTCGAAGTATTCCAGTGTGTAGAAAGTATAGTATTTATTTATAGGTAACAAAGAGAAACGCATATTTGTCCACTGTCTAACGAGAAAACGATTTTTCTGACGTTAGACGCGAATACTGCCATTCGTCTTTAAAGCGAAACAATCGCGCGAGGTGTGTTGTAGGTGAAGCCCTTGACCCTGTTCGAATGCTTTCCTCGAAGAGGCATGCCAACCCTTTTTCGAAAGTCAATACCGTAGGTGTCCTCGTCCGCGAGGAACGATCCCGTAGGAACAAGCGTTAGAGGTCCCATAGTTCAGAAGGGAGAAAAACAAATCTAGAACATTCGATGTTACAGGTAACAGAGTAACAAAAAGGGGAAAAGTTTACGAATCGTTTCATCGACAACGCTAATCCGAACCGTTCGGCCGATGAACTATTAGAATCTTTGATGTTCTCGTAATGGTAACTTAACTATTAGGCTATTCTTTATCGAGACACTTCAGAAATCAACGACATTTCTGGGGAGCACAAGTTCTGCGGTGAGCCATTTCTCCTATTTGTTCTGCCGATCCTCAAATTCGCCCCTCGTTGTTCGGCTAATTTCAAATTTGAATCCAGATTAGGATAGTTTAAAGCAGAGTATAAATTGTATTTTAATCGTATTTCGTAAGGTTCTAAGGAAACGTCGACAATTTCAGCCTGGCGAGGTTGTCGCTATGGTCGTCTCAATACAAGCCGGAACATGGTCAACTTGGCAACGCTGTCTCAGTCCGGTTTGAAGTTGTCCGCGGTATATCAACGCCGTCTCTATACATATGTTACTGCGCATATGCAGTAGTTTGCGGTGTTGTCACATCACATGTTCCGGCCGTGTTATCGCGCATCAAAATTCACCCAGAAACAAAATTTGAATCGTTTCTACAATGTTAACTCTGAAAATTCAATGTCGCAAGGATTTGTTAGCAGATCAAACAAATTTAAGGAACTTGATTTTTGTTTAGCGACTACGGTTATCGTCATGGCTGTCTCTGGTACAAGTCGGAACATGGTCAATTTGGCAACGCTGTCTCAGTCTGGTTTGAAGTGATTTGAAGTTGTCGGCGTTATATCACGGCCGTCTCTATATACCACTGCGAGTATGCGGTAGTTCGATCGGACCAGCTGATCGGACTGATGTCTGTATGCGGTGTTGCCGCATCACATGTTCCGGCCTGTACCAGAGCTGTGTAACACAGTCACCGGGAAACAAAATTCGAACCGTTTATGTAATGTTAATTCTGAAAATTGAATGTCGCAAGAATTTGTCAGCGAATCAAACAAATCTGAATCTTTATTGCACAGAATCACACCAAGTTGAAATTGTCGGTCGTTTCGTGTGTCCTCGAGTTCTGTCGAGTTCCGCCTCCTCGTTCGACAGAAGATCCTCCGTGTTGGTTCAGCAGCAACTTGTCTCCGGCTTTTGTCACTTAGAATCTCTACTATGTTTTCGATCAAGTTTTCTTCTCTACTCTCTGTTTACCCGAGGAGGGGGTAGACGCGAGAGCGAGCAGGATCGTCGTACAATTGTGATGTAATAAGATAGTAATTGCCATTAATCGGCGCGGCGCGGAGCCAGCCGGACTTAGGGCTCACGCGCGCGAAAGTTAAATATTATTAAAAATAGCATTCCGACCAAAGGAACAGAGGAGAGAAAAGTTTGTTAAAAGGAACGCACGCGAGCGAACGAGTTCGCGCGCGCGGTTTCGCAGAGAGAGAAAGGACAAAATGTTTCTTGATCTCTTTCTTTTTCTCGTTCTCGTTTGCGCGTGACAAAGTATACAAACGAGTCAACGAAAGACGAAGGAAATATACACACGCGAAACAAAATAGAGCACCGACACAAAACAAGAACAAATTTTTGTCCCGTGTACATTGTCCTGTAGTGAGTTTTAACAAAAACGCAAAACAGAAGCTATCCATTAGAACCGACGATAGAAGCTACAAAAATTAATGGAACCGTAAAGAATCGCACGACGTTTACGACAAACAAGAAAAAATAATACCGTGACCACTGAGAAACGCTTTTGTACATAGTCGCTTGTTGTTCGTGGGGCCGTACCATAACCTTCTACGGTTTCTATATTCCCCGCCCTGCCGCACCCTTTGTTGTTTTCGTGTTCTTTTTTTTTTTAATTTTTTACGTCTGTAGTCCCCTCCGTTTTAATTCTCTTTTGTTCTTTTTTCACCACGCTTTAGAAACGGTAAAACTCGGTAGGAGCATTTTTACGTAGCGTAGTAGTCAGCCATATTTGAGAACGTATTACTTATATAAATAAACATTGATAAAAATATATTAATAATGGAAAACACCTATATATATATATAAATATATATATATATATATATTTTAAAGTGGTATATTTGGATATATATATATATATTATCGAAATACTATTTCGAGACGTACCGTGAGATATAAAATTATGATGGTAGTGTTGTATATCTCGAAAGGGCGAGCCTGTGGATAAAGTGAATTAGTATGACGGAGATATTTCTCGCTTGGAGACGATGACTTTTCCATTGATAAGATTGACGATGATCGGAGAACGGCAGCTGCGAGGCTGACACGTGAAAGAAAAAGCTGTAACTGTGACTATGTGGATCGTGGGGGGCAGGCTGTGTTGCAATTTCTCATCTTTCGATCGCATCCATCCCGCTCGAGGTATCGATGGCTCTCGTTGCCATCGACCGAGGGCTAACCAGTCAAAATACCGTCAGCGAAAAGCGGAGATAGAACAAGTTTTGTACCGAGATATAGATTCAGACAGAAATTCTCAGTCAATCGAGTCGCAACCTTCCTGCTGGTCATCGAGAAAACCACGGAAATAGAATATCCAATGATCGTAATGGAAAGGAAAAACTAGCATTCAGCCGTAGGATCACGAATAACTAATGTAAAGCAGCCCGCCCGTCCGAGATCCCCGCGCGTCAAAGCGTCACTGTGATCTCGTAATTATTAATGAAATATCTGATTATTGTAACGAATAATCGTATTGAATATTATAATGTATCTCCCGTGACCCCCCTTCCAGTACCTCTCCTGCACCCTTTCCCGAATGACCTTTCTCCTCGGAGAGTAAGAGAGAGAGAGCAAGAGAGAGAGAGGGAGAGAGAGAGAAAGAACCCGGCAGACGCAGCACGTTCGTTTCTCGCATCGGAATCGAGCGTCCTGAATCTCTCGATTTTTTCTTTTCGCACCGTCTCATTTCATCTCGAGTTCATCCTCCCTCTGCTCCTTAACTTCCTTTTGTTTTCTTGTCCCCTCCCTTTCCTCATCATCCAAGAAAACGAACCATTTAGCTCGTAATCGTATATTAAGTATATTGTAACGAAACTTTCGAATGATCTCCCAGAGGTGTGCGCGTTCAGCGAGAGTTGCTCGATCAATGACCTCTGTTTCTCTCTCTTCGTGTTTCTCTTACTTTTTGTTTTTTCTTCAACCTCCAACTCCTCCTTCTCCCCTTCTTCCTCTACTCCTTCTTCTTCTTCTTCTTCTTCTTCGTCTTCTTCTTTCCCCTGGTCCTTCTTCTTCGTTTTTCACCGTCCCCCTGCCCTTGAACTCGTTCAGGTCGAGAAACAGACGACATTGGCGCATGCTCGCTCGCTCGCGATCGCACCCTCGATCTTATTTTTCTTCGTTTTCTATTTTTCTGATTTTTTCTTCATTTTTTGGTGTCTCCTTTCTCGAGGAAGAAAGTGTGACTCGAACGTCGAAGGAAAGGAAAGCGAAGTCACCGTTCGACGCGGATAAAACCTACGTTCCCAGCGAACGATCTACGACGTAGATCTACGATCTACGCTTCGTCGATATCGGTTTCATTCGTCATTATTATTTCTGCTATATTGCTAAATCGCGTTGGAAATTGCAATCGAGGTTCTCGACAAACCATCCCCTCTGACGATCGACTAGTCTTTATCGGACCAATCACTGAGATTTTTGTATCGTTTCCTTTTCCTTCATTTTGTATTTGTTTTTTCTTGATACTTTCTCTGGCATCGACGTTCCTTTTGTCCCGGAACTCTCGACTTCTCTTTCGTTCCCGCGTGCATCGAATTCGTTTGACGCTCTTCACCGTCACACACGTCCACTCTCGTTCATTTCCACGTCCGCGAGAACTAATCGCACTAGACAAATAAATATTCAGATGGGATGCGCAGCGTTCTTCTTTTTTCGCAAAGAGAAAGATAGTTAAGATAATTTTTCGTCGCGAGGACGCTTCGGCTTCGAGCGATGCGACGTCGAGCTCGACTGCGTTATTTTTTATACATTCTTTTTTTACCCACCCAGTAAGATTTCTCTATCGAACGATCGAATTAACATAGCCACACACCGTAGACGATAATCTTGATCTTTCCGACAGTATTTAAACCGGGGCTCGTCGCTTCGAGATTGACCTTCATCGTGGCCCCGGTTCAAATAACAGCATACGAAGAGAAACGAAAATGTATTTGTATGTATTTAACGAAAAGAGGGAAAGGATGGAGAAAAAAAAAACGTGCATAAAAAATCTGATAACACACTCTACACACACACACACACACACACACACACGCACACACGCACACACACATGCCTATTCTACACTTTGTACACGTACACGCGATACGAGGACACACACATGAATGTTATTGTCGACGTATAATTGACGTATAAATAACGCGTAAGATCTAACGGCAGAGGATAACTAAGAAAAATTACGAATAAATAAATAAATAAATAAATAAATAAATAAATATGAAATATAGGGAGAGGTTTTATTTGCTCAGACTGTCTAAGTTTTGCCATAGGAAAACGAGAAAGGAAAGGAAATGCGAAGGAGAACTTGTATCGACTGTTCGCGCGTTTTTTATCTGAATGTGTACTGCTGGTCGTGCGTCTAGAGTAACGTTTTTTAAGGAACTGCAATGTTTTTGTCCGTCGTTCCAGCCACTGTATTCCAGGTGCCAACCGGTTGCAAAAAGCCACAAGAATCTCGTTCGTCCGAGCGGAGTGCGTCGCGTCGCGTCGCGAACCGAATTCGCGACCGACGCGGTCTTTCGTTTCGATACTCCGTTTTCGATCTTTCGGCGTGACTCTATCGGCGCTTCTAATATTTATTTTATCGGCCTACAATCCGTTTATATATCGTGTAACTCGTGTCCGAAATAAACAGAAAACAGACAAAATCGAAAACAGAGTGTCTCGACACTTACTTCAATACAGGTTCTCCCAAAAATGTACTTCCTTCGAAGAACTGATTCCTGAACGAAAAACACAGGCCAATCGGAGCGCGACTACCAGCGGCTCGCGCTGAGCCAGGCGTTGGCATTGGTCGAATTGAAATTTCGTTAATAACTCGAGAACAGGGTCGCGGAGAACATTTTCGCAAAGGAAACAGTTACTTGAAATCACCTCAGGAATCAGCACCTGTAAGGAAATACATTTTTGGGACACTCTGTATAATATTTTGCATTTTTAGTATTTCGGTAACAGTCGACGAGTCACGCGCGAGAGACCGCAACTGCCTGTTAATATTCGACTGTGTGTAACCGTCTTTGATGTGCTCCACTTAACAAAAGTAAGACACGATGTTCGTAGTCCGTAAACTTGCATATTAAGCCGCTAAAAATCGAAGAAAAGCAAGAAAAAAAAACGTATATAAGAAGTAACGTTACCTATAGCCAAATGTCCCGTGGACCATATAGACCGCCGCGATCTGTTCGTAACGATTAATTGCGAGAGAGAAAGAGAGATATACAGAGAGAGAGAGAGAGAGAGAGAGA